>JADEYB020000024.1:4978836-5153117 GCA_015832495.2 Alces alces
CCTGAGAGAACTGCTCCAAGGAGGCAAAGGAGGAGCTGGATTATGTAGAAGTTTTGCAACAAAGGGCAGAACCAGATACCCCAAGGTAAGGAATTTTGCTCTTTTCTGTGTATGGGAAGATTCAAGAGTCTGGGGCTCACTGAAATCATTCCTTTGATATGCACTTCAGCTATTGTGACTGAGTCCTAGCTCACTCAGCTCCCTGCATGACAGGGCAGTGAATCAGAGACACGTGTTGAGGCAAGGAATAGGACTTTATTCAGGGAGCCAGCAAATTGAGAAGATGGCAGACTAATGTCTCAAAATAACCATCTTCCTGGGGTCTGGATGCCAGGTTCTTTCATAGGACAGAGGGAGGTGAGGAACCAAAAAGGCAATCAGTCTAGCAAATATCTCCTAGAATGGCCAGCCTCAGGCAGGAGGTGGGCTAATTTCTTCCTTCCTCTAGCCATCCACAGGTGGACAGGGTCCTGAACAAAAGCACTCTAGCTTAACACTCAGGTAGAGAGGCAGGATTCTCCGAGGCTGGCCATAATGTATGATTATAATAACAAAAGCAAAAAAAAAAAAAAAGCAAGTGACCGAAATAGTTCCAACCTGGAGTCAGAATTGACTTTTCCCTGCAACCCGATGTGGGGCCCGTATCCTGAATTTCCACTTTCTGAGCTTCCTCCTAGTTTTCACTTCCTGAGTTCTCTTTCAGCACACCAGGTCACCATCTTTGGTGGCTGCAGTTGTGGCTGGCGACTGTGATAAACTTTGTTTGACATTGCCTCAGACGGTAAAGAATATGCCTGCAATGCAGGAGACCCAGCTTTGATACCCTGGAGGAGGGCATGGCAACCCACTCCAGTATTCTTGCCTGGAGAATCCCTTGGACAGAGGTGCCTGACGGCCTACAGCCCATGGGGTTGCAAAAAGTCAGACAGTTTTTCATTCCATTTCTCAATACATATTTCCAACCATTCTAATATGCATCTATCGATACTATGTACTGATAGTAGTTGGTATCTTTTCTTTTTTTTCTTCATCATTATCAGTCTACTTGTGGAAACAAACATGTTTTGATCCAGATTCACAAGGAAACTTAAAATGCAACTCTTTCCTTGTAAGTAAAAATTTGAAAGACCTTTTCTCTTTGCCATAAATGAACTTTTTTCTTTCCCATAGTATTATAATGATTCCTAGTGAGCTTGTAGTCTGTCTTCATCCTCCTGAAACAAAGACTTTATTTGAAAAGAAATGGCTCATAACTAGTGAAAAGAAAGAATTTCCAGGACTGTACATGTATTTATTTATCCGGAATCTGTCATGGTCTGTGCGTGGGTTGGAACAGAGTTTCCAGGTGTGAGGCAGAATGAGAGGAGAGTCAAGTTTATTAGCGTGGAAGATGCTGTGAGAACAGGAGGCTGGCTCATGGGAGAGCCATGGGCTCTCATTCCTCAAGAGACCCAGCTCTGAAGCCCACTCCTGTTCTCCAAAGAAGTCTTTGGCATCCTTGTAATACATTCTGTTCACTCTGTCAAGCACGTGTAAGAGGATTTCTATTGTTTGTAAAACAAACGTGGCTTTGATAACATTCAAATTATCAGGAGAAAAAGAAAAAAAAGAAAAAAACACCATAAAAGTTTGCCGATGAGACTCTAACCCTTTGTCTGCCCTTCCTTTTCCAAAATTGTTTTGTTTAAAGATGTCAGGCAGGGACTTCCCTGGTGGCCCAGTGGCTAAGACTCTGAGCTCCCAAGGCAAAGGGGGGGCCCAGGTTAGATCCCTGGTCAGGGAACTCAGATCCCACACACTTGCAATTAAGACAAAGCACAGACAAGTAAATAAACAAATATTGTTTTTTTAAAAGAGACCTAGGGTACCCTGAATAGACAGACACCAAGGTCTACATACTTCCCAAGGATGTTGATACTGGTGTGTGGTCCAGAAACACATACAAAAAGGTGAACAGTCAAAAGAAGGCAATGGTCTTGGATGACCGTGATTGGAACAAGTGGTTGGTGGTTCATTACATCATCGTCATTACCCAGGAACTGGTAACACACGGGGCTAGTAGCCAGTTTTTATAGCCTCAACACAGAAAATCCGTACTGGAAGAGTGGGTGGCATTAGGTGATTGGTTAGGATCCTGTACGGTAGGTAATAGCGTGGGTATTTTACCTAATATGGGGTCAGGGGACGGGCTTGTTTAGATCTGGAGGCTCATGGCAACTGTTGCTATGGGAGTTGGTCAGTTCCGGAGATTTTGGTCCTACGACCAAAACTGGTGCATGGCTGCACAGAAGCTTCCAGCTCTGAGTCTAGGAAACGGAGCAAATACTTTCTAAATGTATTATTTAGTTAATTTATTCTGGGCTGTGGCTAGGTCTTCTTTGCGGCATGGGCTTCTCATTGCACTGGATCCTCTTGTTGCGGAGCAGGGCTCTAGGGCGTCTGGGCTCACTATTTGCAGCTCTTGGGCTCTGGAGCACAGACTCGGTAGTGATGGCACACGGGATTAGTTGCCTGCATCTTCCTGAATCAGCGATTGAACCTGTGTCTCCTGCATTGGCAAGCGGATTCTTTACCCCTGAGACACCAGTGAAGTCCCAGAATTTTTACCGTAGCTCAAAAGTGGAGACTTTTGTGTTGAACATTCTCTCCTGAGCTCCTTATTATTAAGGAAATATTTAAAAATTCAGGTGACTTAAACATTTATAATTTTCTTAACAAGAGACCATTTCATCTATTTTAGTCGTTAATTTTCATGTGCTCTGTGTACAAGAAAAGAAGAAAGGCAGCTAAATCATTCTTGGAAAGATTATGAATTATTAGTAAGAAGAAATTAAGAGCTCTAGAAAGCAAAGTGGAATTCACGGATGTTTAAAATTTGAAACATAACGTGAGAAAGGAAGTGTTTTCTAGGCAGTAGGGTGAGAAACGGCATTTTACCCGGGACTTTTGTAGAAGTCTTTTGCATAGTGCGGTCAACAAGTATTTAAATAATATATTTTTTTTGTACAGCGCTGATGAGTTTGTTAGGAAGGCTGAGTCTGAATGACGGTTTGTGAATTATCTCAGGGGAGTTTGCTGGGGCTCGTACAAACACAAAACAAAGTGATTTCTGGGGAACTGTGTCAGAACTCCTGTGTGGATACAGAGTCATTTCCAGGCGACGTAAAGACTAAAGAGTAACATTTGTGCCTGAAGGGGCCTATCCCAGAGCAGCCTCAGTCCTTGGAAGTGGTCATGAAGGGACTGAGGGTCTTCTTGCAGGCCAGATCCTGTGACTGGGGACCAGATCCAGGCGGGACCAGACAGAGAGAGAATCTCTAAAGATTTGAGGCCAGGTACAGAACTCTTAGGGACTTCCTGGTGGCTCAGATGATAACGTATCTGCCTGCAGTGCAGGAGACCCAGGTTCGATCCCTGGGTCGGGAAGATTCCCCTGGAGAAGGGCATGGCAACCCGCTCCAGTTTTCTTGCCTGGAGGAGCCCATGGTCCGAGGAGCCTGGCGGGCTGCAGTCCCTGGGGGTCGCAAAAGAATCAGACACGACTAAGCGACCAACAGTTTCACTTTCAGAGAACCCGGGAAGGATGCAGTGGACAGGATGGGAGCTCCAGATGGGGGTAGAACAGATGGATTTACTCAGCTGCAATCTATGGTTGCTCAGTAGAGATGCTGGCCGCGTGTTACCTGACCTTCTGCCTTTCAAGAAAGGATTCCTGGGTAACGACGATGATGTAATGAACCGCCAACCACTTGTTCCAATCACGGTCATCCAAGACCATTGCCTTCTTTTGACTATTCACCTTTTCGTATGTGTTTCTGGACCACACACCAGTATCAACATCCTTGGGAAGTATGTAGACCTTGGTGACTGTCTATTCGGGGTACCCTAGGTCTTTTTTAAAAAAAACAATATTTGTTTATTTACTTGTCTGTGCTTTGTCTTAATTGCAAGTGTGTGGGATCGGAGTTCCCTGACCAGGGATCTAACCTGGGCCCCCCCCTTTGCCTTGGGAGCTCAGAGTCTTAGCCACTGGGCCACCAGGGAAGTCCCTGCCTGACATCTTTAAACAAAACGATTTTGGAAAAGGAAGGGCAGACAAAGGGTTAGAGTCTCATTGGCAAACTTTTATGGTGTTTTTTCTTTCTTTTCTTTTTCTCCTGATAATTTGAATGTTATCAAAGCCACGTTTGTTTTACAAACAATAGAAATCCTCTTACACGTGTTTGACAGAGTGAACAGAATGTATTACAAGGATGCCACAGACTTCTTTGGAGAACAGGAGGGGGGCTTCGGAGTTGGGTCTCTTGAGGACTGAGACTAGTTCGGGCAAAGTTATTAGAGAACAGGCATGAGCTCGTCCTCCCACTTCCCACCTAATCTTGAGAGGAAATAAGAAAATGCACTTTAATGAAAAAGTATGCATCAGCTCTCCTCCCCACCTTCATCTCCCCCTCCCCAACATTAAAGACCACTGGCTCTTAGCCTATTCATTTATCTTTGGGCTGTTTTGTGTCTCTTTGTAAATTGCAGGTAACTGATAGATCTGCCAACTCTCCCATCCAATAGTTTTATTTTTCTTTCCAGTAAAAAATGATTTATTTTTATCATTTATTTATTCTTGGCTGTGCTGGGTCTTGGATGCAGTGTGGACTTTTCTCTCGTTGCGGCAAGCAGGGGTTCCTCTATAGTGGTGGGTCTCGGGCTTCTCACTGCCATGGTTTCTCTTGTCCAGCTCCCATCTCGAGGGGTGCCAGTTCCATCCCTGGTTGGGGAGATCCCACATGACTCTTAGCAAAAAAAAGAACAGCTTCCCAGGTGGCGCTAGTGGTGGAGAATTTGCCTGTCAATGCAGGAGACGCAAGAGATGGAGGCTGGATTCCTGGGTTCCCTGGAGAAGGAGATGGCAACCCACTCCAGTGTTCCTGCTTGCCTGGAGAATTCCGTGGACAGAGGAGCCTGGTGGGCTACAGGCCATGGGGTTGCAAAGAGTCGGACACTGTTGGGGTCCTTTAATGGACTGGAACCTGGTGGTACGGAGTCGACGATAAGAAAGTAAAAGAGAGAAAAAGAGAGAGAGACAAAAAAAGACCTGGGGACCTAAGCTCTGATGGAGCAAAGGTGCTTTAATGATTTTCCTATGAGTATATATAGGCTGTGGTACAAGAAACTTCTTTCGGGAATGATAGAAATCAGAAAACCAAATGTGCAGCAACCATTACCAAGGGAACAAGGGGTAATGTCAGTCACAAGGTCAGGAGACAATCCATATCTCAAGAAAGGGGAGCAAGGCTAAACAGTTTTGTCCTAAAGAGAATGTTTACTAAAGGAGACCCAAGCCTGCCTCACACAATGACCTCAGTCCCTGGGAGCAGCGTGCTGTTCCGCTTGAAGAGGGACAAAAGGACTCATGAGACACAGCACGTAGGCATCCTCCCGTCAAACACTCCCTGAGAGGACACGACAGAGCATGGAGCACACAGAATGTAAAACAGAATCAGAAATGCAATCAACGCAATAAAGAGTTTATAAAGAAGAGAGTGGAAAAGCTGGCTTAAAACTCAACATTCAGAAAACTAAGACCATGGCATCCGGTCCCGTCACTTCATGGCAAATAGATGCGGACACAGTGGAAACAGTGACAGAAATCACTGCAGATGGTGACTGCAGCCATGAAATTCAAAGACAGTTGCTCCTTGTAAGAAAAGCTATGACCAACCTAGACAGCACATTAAAAAGCAGAGACATTATTTTGCCGACAAAGGTCTGTCTAGTCAAGGCTATGGTTTTTCCAGTGGTCATGTATGGATGTGAGAGTTGGACTCTAAAGAAACCTGAGTGCTGAAGAGTTGATGCTTTTGAACTGTGGTGTTACAGAAGAATCTTGAGAGTCCCGGGGGACTGCAAGGAGATCCAACCTGTCCATCCTAAAGGAGCTCAGTCCTGGGTGGTCTTTGGAAGGACTGATGCTGAAGCTGAAACTCCAATACTTTGGTCACCTGATGAGAAGAGCTGACTCATTTGAAAAGACCCTGGTGCTGGGAAAGATTGAAGGCGGGAGATGGGGACGACAGAGAATGAGATGGTTGGATGGCCTCACTGACTCGATGGACATGAGTTTGAGCAAGCTCCGGGAGTTGGTGATGGACAGGGAGACCTGGCGTGCTGCAGTCCATGGGGTTGCAAACAGTCGGACATGACTGAGTGACTGCACTGAACTGAGCTTATAAATGGTCTGCATCACAAAAAATCTTAAACAAAAAAAAAGAGGAATGCCCAGTGGGTGAAGCCTCCCAGTGCCAGCATGTTTAATGGACTCATCTTAATATGTTGGGATGAGAGGGGAGAACTTCTCAAGACAGTGTGTGTTTGTTGTCTGTGTATGTGTGTTGTGCATTCACATATGAGTGCTCTTGGTAGCTGGGAATAGGTCTTGCCCACAGAGGGAAGATCCCCTGGAGTAAGAAATGGCAACCAACTCCAATATTCTTGCCTTGTGAAATCCCATGGACAGAGGAGCTGGTGAGCTACAGTCCATGGGTTGCAAAGAGTTGGACATGAATTAATGACTGAACAACAAGAAACAACAAGATATGCCAACAGGCGTTGATTGCTACAGATGTAAAGACTGTAAACATATGCCTCAGAACTCCAGTACCCCTGGGAGAGACAGAGGACTTCAAATAGGCTTGAGCAATGTCCATTCATTCATCTCACAGAGCTTCATTAGATTCTGTCTATGCAAACCCATTGCTAGAGACTGGTGTAGATGAAGGGAAGGCAAATACAGACACATAAGACCCCGTAATTCAAATTAGAGTGTGACAAGTATTACAGAGAATGGTGGATGTATGTCTATGGGAGTGTGCAGGAAGTCAAAATGATGACCTCCTAGCTGAGGGAATTAAATCAGGCTTTATGGTATAAATAGTATATGGCATATAAATTCACTGTAGACCCTGAATAAGCGATCAGATTAAAACGTGTAGCATTAAGGGTGTCGGGGAGGAAGATAGTTGCATCTGCTCTTCTGGGTTCTTCTGGCTGGTTGCTTCAGTTCAGTTCAGTCACTCAGTCGTGTCCGACTCTTTGGGACCCCATGGACTGCAGCACACCAGGCCTCCCTGTCCATCACCAACTCCCGGAGTCTACTCAAACTCATGTCCATCGAGTCAGTGATGCCATCCAACCATCTCATCCTCTGTCGTCCCCTTCTCTTCCTGCCTTCAATCTTTCCCAGCATCAGGGTCTTTTCTAATGAGTCAGCTGTTCGCATCAGGTGGCCAAAGTATTGGAGTTTCAGCTTCAATATCAGTCCTTCCAATGAACACCCAGGACTGATCTCCTTTAGGATGGACTGGTTGGATCTCCTTGCGGTCCGAGGCACTCTCAAGAGTCGTCTCCAACACCATAGTTCAAAAGCATCCATTCTTCGGCGCTCAGCTTTCATTATAGTCCAACTCTCACATCCATACATGACCACTGGAAAAACCATAGCCTTGACTAGATGGAACTTTGTTGGCAAAGTCATGTCTCTGCTTTTTAATATGCTGTCTAGTTTGGTGTAAGAATTCAATTGACTGAAGACAGAAAAAAAACACATAAAATTTTAATCCCATGTATACCTGGGGGAGACCTGGGAAAACTTAATCGGTTTCCAAAATGACTGAAGCCTTCTGCTTGAATACCATCTGCAGCTAAAGATGAAAGAGGATGCTGGGGGGAGTGGGATGGTAGTTCAAAAGGGAGGCAAGCAGTTGACATGGAGATGGAAAAGCAGATGAAGTGAGTGTGTGCTGGACCAGTGGAGACTGTGGGACCCACGGTGAACTCTGATCTTTAAATCCTGCTGGGTTACGTGCACCACACCTGGTCCATGGTCTTTGCAGACATCTCTGGTGATGCTGTGTGTTCCAGAAAGAAGCCCTATGTGTAAATTCTTTAGGCAGCCAGGGGGAGGTGAAAAGAAAAACTTCCCAAGTCTTCTGTTTCTTGAAATTACTAAGCATTAGTTAATCATCCGACTCTTTACAACCCCATGGACTGTAGCCCGCCAGGCTCCTCTGTGCCTGGGTTTCTCCAAGCAAGAATACTGGAGCAGGTTGCCATTTCCTCCTCCAGGGGATCTTCCCGACCCAGGGGTCAAACTCGTGTCTCCTGTGTCTCCTGCATTGCAGGCAGATTCCTTACCCGCTGAATCATCCAGTTGAAACATGTTAAAAAATAGTAAGTCATGTCCGACTCTTTGCAACCCCATGGACTGTAGCCCACCAGGCTCCTCTGTCTATGGGATTCTTCAGCTAAGAACACTGGAGTGGGTTGCCATGCCCTTCTCCAGGGGATCTTGCTGACCCAAGGATCGAAACTGGGTCTCCTGTATTGGCAGGCAAGATTCTTTACCACCTGAGCCACCAGGAAAGCCCTACAATTAATCCTCATTTCCAAAGAGATACATGTTTTGAGGAGGTTGGGATTTTGCACCCCTACAGAGATAGGGCAGTTGTGTGTTGAAGTCAGAATACCAGAGGTACTTCCATAAATATCTCCGCATTTCCTTCAGCGCACCTTGGAGGCTGTCTCATTTCTAGCACGGCTGATTGTCTTATAGATATTTGGTATCTCTTTTTGAATTGTGGCTAGCTGACTGTAGTTAGACAGTTTCCCTCTTCCAGTGAGGGGAGCAGGGGAGGCGTTGCTTCATTTGGAATTCAGTGACTTTACTCCATGGGCATTGTTGATGTTTTTCCTTTCCACATATGGTCACATCTGCCTGCTTCTGTCCTATCAAAAGAGTAAAAGGAAGTCTTTAATACATATTCATTTTATATCTGCAAAGTTACAGTTTTGTCTTTTCCTGAAAGCTTTATCTTTTAACAAATGACCATTTCTCACATTCTTTTTTTTTTGTGGTGGTTTGTCTCTTTTCCTCTTACCTGCCAGGTACCTGTCTCCTATTTCCAGAAACTGTTTCATATTTGATGCGGTCCTTTTAGGTTCAAACTCCTGGCACCATAAGGTGGCTTCTAATTGGTCCCATTTTGGTCCAAATGTTCACCCCCGAAGAGCCCACTTTGTTGTGTGAGGGAGGAAGCTTTAAGGCACAGGTGATCGTCGATCTTGTTTGCTCTTAGAACTTGGAGTTGTGGTCTTAGACTGGAGTCACTTCAACCTCGGAAGTTCCGAATTAATCACTGTGCTGCTGAGAAGTCTGATTTTCAGTGGTGCAATTTATTGGTCTGCTGTAGAAACGACGGCACCCTCCATAACACAAGCACAAGATAAAAGCAAGATAAGACTTAATTTACAAAAAGCTAGGAACTGTTGTAATTTACGACATCATATTTTTCCCCCAAGGACACTTCCAACCTGTGAATCTGCTGTCTTAAGATATTACAAAGTAGCCTGAGATAAATTTTAGGAGAGACGTATTTGGAACTTGCTATGTCTCCAGAGCCACAGGCTTTGCACTACGGGAGTTCTTTTGCTTCGAGTTCGGTGTGATAAGAGTTATATCCCGTGTCTGCTGGCTGTGGGTCCTCTCGGCACTACAAAAGCATTTATTGTTTATGTATTCCTTTGCAATTCTTGAACCGAGGTAGCAGTGTAAGAACCTTTTCTATCCCAACCTGGGAGGCAGTTTGATTGCCCTGTTCCTACAGGAGCATCTTCACATTAAATCTGGATCCCGAGACCATGGCAGATTGAAACGCATCCTGCCAGAGGAAAATCTTCTAGCCGCATCTCAGCTATTCATTGGGAAGTCGGGACAAAGTATATGTAACACTCAGCTCACTGCAGCCTCATCACTAAACGTCCACAAGCTAAGCTAGCAATAGCAAAAAAAAGAAAAAAAAGCAGTGGATTTGAATTTAAATAATTCTCTAATCTACAGTGTAAGGGTAAGGGATGACTAAGACGGCTTTGATTTTGTTCAGTCAGTAAGTCACGTCCAATTCTTTGTAGCCCCATGGACTGCAGCCCGCCAGGCTTCCCTGTCCATCTCCCAGAGTTAGCCCAAGTTCATGTCCATCGAGTCAGTGACGCCGTCCAACCATCTCATCCTCTGTCGTCCCCTTCTCCTCCCACCTTCAATCTTGCCCAGCATCAGGGTCTTTTCAAATGAGTCAGCTCTTCGCATCAGGTGGCCAAAGGATTGGAGTTCAGCTTCAGCGTCAGTCCTTCCAGTGAATATTCAGGACTGATTTCCTTTAGGATGGAATGGTTGGATCCCCTTGCAGTCCAAGGGACTTTTTGAAGAGTCTTCTCCAGCACCACAGTTCAGAAGTGTGGCTAAGGAGGAAGAATGAAAAAAGACAGGGGTCAAAACCTCCAAAGCATGATTTATGACTGCTAAATCACTGGGCAGGCAGTTGAAAGAAAAATTTTGAAAGCATCAGTTTCTGACTTCAGAATGTTTTTACTTCAAGTGGGTATCAGTAAGTGACTGACTGACTGAGCACACATATGTAGGTATATATTCCTATTATATATATGATACAAAGTGTGCTAAGTCCCTCAGTCATGTCCGAGTCTTTGCAACCTCATGAACTGTAGCCCACCAGGCTCCTCTGTCCACGGGATTCTCCAGGCAAGAACACTGGAGTGGGTTGCCACGCCCTCCTCTAGGGGATCTTCTGACCCAAGAATTGAACCCACGTCTCCTGCAGCTCCCACACTGGAGGCAGCTTCTTCACCTCTGAGCCACCAGGGAAGCCCCATATGGTAAAGAATATACATATTATGTTTCATATTGTTTTTCTTTATGGTTTATTACAGTAGATTGAATATAGTCCCCTTTGCTATACAGTGGGGCTTCCCTGGTGGCTCAGCTGGTAGAGAATCCGCCTGCAATGTGGGAGACCTGGGTTCGATCCCTGGGTTGGGAAGATCCCCTGGAGACGGGACAGGCTACCCACTCCAGTATCCTGGCCTGGAGAATCCCATGGGCTGTATAATACATGGGGTCGCAAAGAGTCAGACATGACTGAGCGACTTTCAGTTTGTATACCGTAGGACCTTGTTGCTTATCTATTTTATATATAACAGCATGTAAGTAGTGTATATCTCTAAGGTTCTGTGAATAAACTGAGAAAACCCAATAAATAACCTTTAGTAAAAACTCTTCTGGTACCCAAGTATGCTCTGCTGGGTGGCACGGGCTTCTAGAATTGGTGGCACATAGACTGTCCATTTCCTCTTTGACCAAGTTATGATAAGAGAAGAATCTGTTAAGAGCAAGAGCATTGCCGGAAGCAGGGAGGATTTCCGGTGTAGCCCCTCGTAGGTAAGGAGACCAATTTGACAAACAGTTATTGGTTCTGCTGCAGTTGTTTGCTTTGCTGGAAGGGCAGTCCTGTCTCTGAGATGCAGTGGGTGAAGGGAATATAGCCAGGATGATCATGCAGGTTATCCCCAGTGATGGAGTGGGTACCACTTTATGAGAGTTCGTGGGCATCCTGGTAAGGAGCTTGAATTATATTCTAAGTCACGGGACAAGTCTGCTGTGGAAATGAGACACATGCCTTTATCCATAGCCCCGTTGATCCTGTGGATTTATCTCAGATGTCTCTGCTGTGTTCACAAACGTGTGGAGGAAACAGAATGAATAAAGGACAGAAGGAGTAAAGAGAGAGATGTTCAGACCAGGGAATTACGGGGTTGTGATTCACCTGGAAGACCAGCATAAAATTGGGTGGTGGAATCAGTTGCGGTACCGTCAAGGACAGCGGTGAAGGAGAGAAGGTGACGCGCTGTGAGGTTTTCATCTTAACCCTGATGAAGGAAACTAAGATAGCATCTGAAGTGATGCATCTTTTTCTCTGCAAACATTTAAGCAAAGGGATTGGACTTAGGGTAGGGAGGATGTTGGTAAAGGGAGGTGTTTGGGAATGAAGGGGCAAATACAGGGAGCTGGGCTTGCTCAGGGAAGATGGAAAGATAAGAGCGTGAGATCAGGCCAGTTGAATGCCTGTCTCAGGATCAAGGCGTGCGTCAGAGAAGCACCCGGGTTGACAGTGACCATTCTTCCGACTGACATAGGTAGGTTTTGCGTTAGTTTCCGTTGCTGTGGTAACATAACACGTGAGAAGTGGAATGTTGCCTGCCGAATCAGTAAGCAAATGATGTTTCAGTCTTCAGCGATTGCAGCCACTCCTGACGGTGAGCTGGTGAGCCCCGAGGGAACTCAGGAAGGAAAGAATACTCTGTCTGGAGACAAACCCTGGAACCTGAGCTCTCATCTTGCGTGTGTGTTAAGTCACTTCGGTCGTGTTCTGACCCTTTGCGACCCCGCAGATTGTAGCCCGCCAGACTCCTCCGTCCATGGTATTCTCCAGGCCAGCATACTGGAGTGGGTTGCCATTGTCTTCTCCAGGGGATCTTCCCAACCCCAGGAATTGAACCCAGGTCTCCTGAATTGCAGGTGGATTCTCTACCATCTGAGCCACCACTCAACCAGGTCTGACTGAGGGGTGGTGGTTGTGGTGATGGAGACGCAGTCATTTCCTCATCTCTTCATATGTAAGGACCATATGCAGATTTTGCCTGGAGTGAGTTGAGATTATGAGAACACTGTCTTGACACCCACATCTTAGCTCTGGGCTTTCCATGACTATTTAGTCTCTAGGTATTTCTCAGTGTACGTAGGACCATCCATAAAGCCCAGCAGCAAAGAATTTCAGACTCGGCTGTGAGCCTAGGAGTACAGACGGAGAAAGACTTTTCTCCCTCCTTGCTAAAGCCACCTTGGAAATGTGTGCATGAATTCAGCCTTTTCATTCACCCTGCCTGAATTGTAACATACATGTGCATAATTTTCCCAATTTTATGATTTTGGTGGCTTTTATTTTCTCCTCTCTTAAAAAAGAAACCCATCACCCTCATTTTTCTCATGAAAGCTGTGCCTCAAGGATATATGAATCTTCTAAACTTGTCTGGAGATGCATTGAATGTCCTTAGAACAAAGAGGGCGAATAAATTGGGTTTTTTGTTTTGGTGTAAAGTATCGACTCTGCTTGTTTAAAACCCAGATGGAAAATATGGTGGGGAAATGAGGTCAGTGGAGGCCAAACCTTTCTTAAGCCTCAAAGAGGATTGGAAGTTTTTCTCTACTATGTAACTACTAAGAATAGAATTAAAAGAAGACATTTTTATTAAATTTTTCTCTTCATCTCTGGGACTTCCATTAGCTAACTAGTGGAGGAAGAGATATTGGTTCTATGTACAGAGAAAGAGGCAGGATAATTCAGCCACATGCGGAAACTGTCAAACTTAAGAATTTCTTGGGTAAGATATTGAGATATATATAGATATAATATACATAGATATAAAATATATATAATATATAATATAAATGGATATTAAAATATAATAGATTGAAATAGAGATTATATACTAAGTTGACATGTTAGATGATACATTAGTATAATGTTTTATATAATATATACTTATAATGTTACAAATTATTGAAATGCTAGGTGTAATATATATTATTATATGACAACGCATATATCACATTACAGTGGTTTTGGGTGTGCTGTGATGTCATATATTCTGTGTAGGCTTTGTACGTACACCTGCGTGTATGTATATCTGATTTAGGTTTATATAGTATGGTGAACATCAAAGTCTTTTGCAATTTTTGTCAACTATCACAGAAAATTCAGGCTCTAAGCGGATCATCTTTAAAGCAATTTGCATGCCATTTAGGTAAATGTTTAAGTAGCTTTCCGAGAAATGGGCCACCGAGGAGATTTTTCTTCATTTGGAGGCTCTCTCTTTATTTATTTATTAAAGTCTTTATGGAATTTGTTACAATGTATTGCTTCTGTTTTATGTTTTGGTTTCTTGACCATGAGGCATGTGGGATCTTAGCTCCCCATCCAGGGCTCGAACTTGTACCCCCTGCATTGGAAGGCTGATTCTTAACCACTGGACTGCCAGGGAAGTCCCCGAGGCTCTCTCTTTAAATCTGTTGTTGTTCAGTCGCTTCGTCCTGTCTGACTCTTTGCGACCCCATGAATCGCAGCACGCCAGGCCTCCCTGTCCATGACCAACTCCCAGAGCTTGCTCAAACTCATGTCCATCGAGTCGATGATGCCATCCAACCATCTCTTCCTCTGTCACCCTCTTCTCCTGCCTTCAATCTTTCCCAGCATCAGGGTCTTTTCCAGTGAGTTGACAGCAAAGAGAAGAATTCCTGGAACACTCCCTGTAGATAAACTCAGTGTTAGACCTTGTATGTCTACAGGCAGTATTACATTTTTCACGTGGAATGTTCTTGTGCCCAGAAAAGAACCTCAGAGTGGCCAACCTCCTCCCTCCAAACTGCATCCTAGCAGTCATGTTCTGATGATACGTTTTTCGGGTCCAGCTCCCAGGCAAAGAGCCCGGGTCCCCGCGGGCAGCCTGGGGTGTTCAGACAGAGCGAGGCGGGGATCACCTGGGGTCCTGGCTCTCCGTGTCTTGGGGAGATGTGTGCTTGGACTGGCGGCAGCTGCGTTGTCTGTTGTGCTCTGGGCCCAGGGCCTGGGGTGTGAAGACACAGTATTTGTGGTGGCTGTTTGCAGAGAACACCCCTAGCGAGGAAGAACCCTGGAGATGCCAGCCTCCAGAGGAAGCTGTGGGCCAGTGCCCATCACCCCAAGGTTCCTTGGTCTCATGGGTGGGAAGTCCCACCCCCAGCCAGGCCCTCGGGGGGAGAGAGACGGAGCCTCTGGCCCCAGGAGGTCATGGTTAAGAACACAGGAAGCCTTTGGCTCTGTTGTCCCATGGACAGTCCATTAGTCTCGCCACGTTAATGTGCATAATGTAAGGACATAAAATGAGTATTTTCTGTTAGTTCCTTTAAAAATATTGGTCATTCATGGCAGTAAATTTCCCCCTAGGTTACCTGCAGAAGAGGTGAACGCCTGACTGGCTTTCCCATGCATCCTAATAAAACACACACTCACCCAAAAGAGTTCTATTCATCTTATTAACATTGAAATTCAATATATGAGCGTTCCTGGAGAGAGTAATCTTGATGTAAGAAATGCATCTTGCAAGGTTTCATGAAATGACTTCATGGGTGCAAAAGAGAAAATGAATGATAAATAAGTGTTATCTTGGGACTTCTCTGGAGGTCCAGTGGTTAAGAGTTTGCCTTCCAGTGTAGGGGGAGTGTAGGTTCAATCCCTGGTTGGGGAACTCAGGTCCTACATGCCACAAAACCAGCAAAGCAAGGGTAATAAAACAGAGGCAATAAGGTAACAAAGTCAATAAAGACTTTTTAAATGGTCTACATAAAAAAAAATCTTGAAAAATATTAGTAAGTGTTCTGTCAATGGGCGGGTGATAAGAATTGTCTCAGTACCTCTCATGGGGGGCTTCTCTGCAAATGGGGTGTTCCTTTACAAATACACATTTCCTTTAAAAAAGGGGAAATTCATACACTCTGTGTTGAAGCAGTTAGAGGTCGGTCAAGTGTTTTGCTTTTTTTTCTTAATGCTAAGTCTGCTGATTCTCAATTGCCAGCAGTTGAAAGAAGAATTCTTTTAGCTCAAGAGAACTTCTATGACAAAGGGGCTGTTTTGGGGTGTCATGTTCTATAACTCTTCAACTGAAGCTCTCAGGACTTGCAGAACCTAGGAACTGCCTGGTAAAAATGCAGAATCTGGTGAAAATAGGATTTGCTGCATTCTATCAACATATTTACTGAGCAGCTACTATGTGAATGAGAAATACCCTGGTGGCTCAGATGGTAAATTATCTGCCTGCAATGCAGGAGACCTGAGTTCAATCCCTGGGTCAGGAAGATCCCCTGGAGATGGCAGTGGCAACCCACTCCAGTATTCTTGCCTGGATAATCCCATGGACAGAGAAGCCTGGTGGGCTACAGTCCATGGGGTCACAAAGAGTTGGACAGGACTGAACGACTTTCTGGTAGTGGGGTGCGGGGAGGTCATACAGCGTTGTACAGAGTGACATAAATTCCTGCTTCCTCAGAGCTAAATTCACTGAATGTATATGAGGGGATGAACTTATTCACAAAGGTATAGCTTTTAATTTTAAAAAAATGGCTATTTAAAAAAATATATTTATTTATTTAGCTGTGTTGAGTCTTAGTTACGGCACACGGGATCTTCGCTGCATCGTGCGAGAGCTTTACTTGCGGTGCCTGGACTCCCTAGTTCTGCCTGGAAGTCTCAGTAGGTTCAGCATCCTGGCCTAGTTGCTCTAAGGCATGTGGGATCTTAGTTCCCCCACTACGGATCAAATCCAAGCCCCCTGCATTGCAAAGCGGATTCTTAACCACTGGACCGCTGGAGAAAGTGAAAGTGAAAGTCGCTCAGTCGTGTCCGACTCTCTGCAACCTCATGGACTATACCGTTCATGGAATTCCCCAGGCCAGAATACTGGAGTGGGTAGCCTTTCCCTTCTCCAGGGGATCTTCCCCAACCAGGGATCGAACCCAGGTCTCCTGCAGTGCAGGTGGATTCTTTGCCAGGTGAGCCACCAGGAAAGCCCAAGAATATTGGCGTGGGTAGCCTATCCCTTCTCCAGGGGGATCTTCTGGACCTGGGAATCGAACCAGGGTCTCCTGCATCGCAGGTGGATTCCTTACCAGCTGAGGTGCTAGGGAAGCCCCTGAGATGGCTGGAGAAGTGACCATTTTTGTGTGTAGCTTGCTTCTGTGGCCTGAGGCTGGCTGTGCGACATTGTCGCTTTTGCGTTCTCATTTCTTTTCTTGGGAGCTCGCGCCTGCTTTGAGAATCTATTTTGAATCTCCGTTATCCACTGAGCTCTCTTTATCTTCTACGGTTTTCTTAGTTCTGCATTTCTGTAAATACCTTGTATGCTGTGTAAATATCTTGTATGCTGTGTATATATGTCTGTGTTTATACACAACACTTTTTATGTTGTGTATAAAAAAGAAATGCCGCTTCATTGTTTCAAAATGGGATTAAAAAGCATCTACTCACAATGACCTCAGGTCTGGCTGTCAAGGTGCATTTGCAGTGTAATGTATTTTGTTTACATTAGAGGAGACTTTGAGATGGGCGAGAGATGGGCCCCTAGTGCAAGCCTGCTTAATCAGAAAAGGAAATATCATTTTCCTTCTACCCTTCTGAGCTCCTGGCTGAGCTCCATGGTAATAAAAGACAGACCCACAGGAGAAACACAGATTATTAATCTGTCCACCTCGTGTCTATGTGGGAGATACCCAGTGAACATGAGTAACTCCCTGATAGAGACTAATTCACCAGCGTAGATACCATCTCAGCTGAGGATAGAGACAGAGAAGTGTGTGTGTGTGTGTGTGTGTGTGTGTGTGCGTGCGTGTGTACGTGTGTGCGTGTGTTTGTGTGTACGGCAGGGCAGTCATGGTGGGGTGACCATGGAAATTGCAGTAAAGAGGGATAACGTTTGTTACGAAGGTTTAACTTGGTATCTGTTTCTCTGATGAGATTCTGTTCTGATGTCCGATCATCCTCTTTCCCGGTACAGAGCTGGGGGAGCACCCTTACAGATGATTTCCTATAAAGGTAAACTTCCCTTTCAAAAGAGTCATTTCTGCTCTGTCTTCAGATCTTCTCCCCTTTCTGCTGTTTCACACAATACTCAGCTCAAAAAAATCCTTATGCCATGGAAGCGAACTTGGGGTAGTCTGTTCTGTTCCCCGTTCATCACCCTCTGCTTCTGTACATGAAACTTCTCTGAAGGACACTTGTTAGACCGGCCATCATGATGTTCCCCAGACAGCATATTAAAAAGCAGAGACATCGCTTTGCCAACAAAGGTCCATATGATCAAAGCTACGGCTTTTCCAGTTAGTCATGTATGGATTTGAGATTTTGAACCATAAAGAAGGCTGAGTGTGGAAGAACTGATGCTTTCGAACTGTGATGTTGGACAAGACTCTTGAGAGCCCCTTGGACTGCAAGAAGGTCAAACCAGTCCATCCTAAAGGAAATCAACCCCGAAGATTCACTGGAAGGACTGATGCTGAAGATGGTGCTCCGATACTTTGGCCACCTGATGCGAAGAGCCGACTCATTGGAAAAGCCCCTGATGCTGGGAAAGATTGAAGGCAGGAGGAGAAGGGGATGAAAGAGGATGAGATGGTTGGAGGGCATCACCAACTCAATGAACATGAGTTTGATCACGCTCCGGGAGTTGGTGAAGGACAGGGAATCCTGGCGTGCTGCAGTCCTTGGGGTTGAAAAGAGTCAGATGACTGAGTAGCTGACACTTTTTATATATAACTTTTTAAAGAAGGGTTTCTAATGACTCATGAGAAGACAGAGGTCAGGGAAGTTACCAGTCCTGTGGTCCAGTGGGCTCAGCTCCAATGCCCCTTTCTTGTTCAAAAGTCTTGGTCAACTGTCTCCTCCCATGCTGGCAAGTGGTCCAAAAAAAAAAAAAAAGGATTTGGTCCCGTCCAATGCAAAAAACTTATCCCCCCCCCTTTCTTTGTTTTACTGAACGTGCTTATTTCAGGCTGCAGGGAAGTGTCCCATGGCCCTAATAGACCAGGGGTGAGGTCCACACGTCTTTACCATCTTACACTCTTAGCTAAACTATTGGCATGTTTTCAACTCACCTTCATTATCAAAAAGTGAGCTTTAAACCTGTAGACCGGTGATGAGAATCGCCCGACACAAATTTGCCATCTCCTTCATGCCAGCATGGTTCATTTTCTCACTGCAAAATGTGTATCACCCCTGACAACCGCGTGAGATGTTATGAAACTTAAGAGGCAGTCGCTTTATTTTACATTTAAGTTGAAGTGAAGTTGATATTCATTCTTGTATTAATTTCTCTGTACAGCACAGTGATTCAGTTATACATATATATACACATTCTTTTTCATATTTTTTCCCTTTATGGTTTGCATGCCTGCTATGTGTTCAGTCATATCCGAGTCTTTGTGATACCGTGGACTATAGTCCATGGGATTCTCCAGGCAAGAAGACTGGAGTGGGTTGCCATGCCCTCCTCCAGGGGAATCTTCCCGACCTAGGGATCGAACTCGAGTCTCCTGCATTGGCCCATTTTTGTCCATTATTGTTCCTCCCAGGGTTTTCAGGATCGTTCCCTGTTTATCCATCCTCTATATAATCGTTTGGATGCGCCAGTCCCAAACTCCCAGTCCTTCCCTGTCCTACCCCGCATCCCCAGCAGTCATTTTCTTTACTTGTATTTGAGCAGAGTTTTCCTTGTAGCAGAACGCACAAAACAATGTACACTTAAGTGTCCAGCTTGACGAGTTTCTGCAAAATGAACAGACTTGGGTCAGCACCACTGAGATAAGATAAGTAGAAAGTGACTTGTGTTCCCAAAAGCTCTGCTCGTGGCCATTCTGAACAGGTCAAGATAGCTCAGGGCATCTCCCCCTAGCTCGAAGCAGAGGTAACACTCTGCTGGCTGGTGTCGCAGTGAATTCCTTCTGCCTGTTGTGTAGCTTGGTATCATAGAGCAGAAAGTCCTTGTGAGTCTGTGTGTGTATGTGCCTGGTCGCTTCCACTCACCTTGGTGTTGATAAGATCCATCCATGGTGCATTCAGCTAGCAGTCGTCCATGGATACTGCTAAAAACTAGTACTTTGCTGAATATCCACACTACTGTCCTTTGAATGTTTTGTCTCTCCCTGTACTTAAGTTTTGTTTTTTGCTGGAACGTATCTCAAGGATGTGCTTTTATGAGAAAAAGTGCCCTGTGTACTAAACATTAGGAGCCCTTGAGTTTTGGGGGGGAAAGTTCTGATAACTGTTTAACAGTTTGGTTGTCAAACTCTGGTGCAGACATTTTCCTTCAGAACTTAGCAGTTGTAGCTTTATGTGTTTGATCCCCATGGAAGTGATGAGGCGTCTTTTTAAGATATATTGTCTTCTCCTTCTCTCTCTTTCTAGGCTTTTCGCCTTTTCATCTCCACCCTTGTGGTTGTGGGTGTTGGTTCATCAGAATGTGTTGTGGTTGTCGCTGTTGATTCATTTCGCTGCCTTCTTCTCGTCCACTCCCAAAGTCACAATCATTTCTTCTCCAAATGGTTAAATTATTCCAAGATTTGATTTATGGGCTCTCTCTCCATCTCTAGTTTCTTGATTCCCTTATCTGGAAATCCTGTGAGCTTGTTATTACTTTTCTTCGTCTCCCCTCTGCCTCTCAGGTTTACTTTCTATATCTTTGTCATGTTTGCTCTCTGTTCTGAAATATATTCTTATAAATTTGTTTTATTGAAGTAAAGTTTATTTACAGTGTTCTGAAATGTATTTTTTTTTAGAAATTTGTTTTAGTGAAGTAAAGTTTATTTACAGTGTCGTGTTAAAATCTACTGTACAGCAGAAGTGATTCAGTTGTACATATATTTGTGTTCTTTTTCATGTCCTGGGGAGATTTACTTAGGGAGATTTACTCAGATTTTATGCTATGCATTGTACATCTGTCTTCCTTCTGTTATGAGGCTTTCTGTGAAGGATCTCGTAACTATCATTCACTCTCCCAGTTTTTCAGATAACATTATGTCTTTTCTATGCAACATCCTTGTGAGTCTCCCTGAAGATACTAATTGGGTTTTTGGAAAGTGAAGGTCGCTCAATCGTGTCTGACTCTCTGCGACCCCATGGACTATACAGTCCTTGGAATTTTCCAGGCCAGAATGCTGGAGTGCGTAGCCTTTCCCTTCTCCAGGGCATCTTTCTAACCCAGGGATTGAACCCAGGTCTCCCACATTGCAGGCGGATTTTTTTACCAGCTGAGCCACAAGGCAAGCCCAAGAATGCTAAAGTGTGTAGCCTATCCCTTGTCCAGAGGATCTTCCTAACCCAGGAATCGAACCAGGGTCTCCTGTATTGCAGGTGGATTCTTTGCCATCTGAGCTACCAGGGAAGCCCTTTTAGCTTTTTAGAGGATTTTCTTTATTTCTTCTGTTACACTGATTTTGTATATATATATTTTAAGCTTTATTTATTTACTTTTGGCTATGCTGGGCCTTGTTTAACCACTGGACCGCCAGGGAAGCTCTCCCCGTTTTGTGCATTTTCAGTTGTTCTGGGGCATCTTGAGAATGCCCCAGGCGTATTTCCATTCTGTTTGTTGGTTTTCCTCCCAAGCTTTCTGTTTCCCTGTTTCTATTCCTGGGTATGAATTCGGTTCATTGCAGGTGGTTGCAGTGATTGCTGTTTCGCAGAGTGTGACTCCGTTTCTAAGGGACTTCTGTCAAAATGTGGGAGTGACCAGTCCTGTCCACAGACACAGATTTTTCTCTGGGGGCCCATGGAGGTCACACAGGCACCCTTAGGATCACAGCAGAGGCAAAAGGAAAGTGAGCAACCTGTGTGCATCACCCCGTCGTAAACCTTCCCTCAATTTCTTTTTCTGTGTCCGTAGAGGGACCTCACATCCCGTTAGTCTTTGTTCTTCTTCTCTTCTTGTATCCCTCAGCTGCATTAAGAACTTCTCCGTGAAAAATCTCTGACTATCAGGACACAGTTCAGGGGGCCTTTACCCAGAACAGATGCTGAAGCTGGTTTATAACCATAATGGGGTGAGTGGCTATCTGGTAAACCTCCACGTCCCGCCGCCTCCGGCCATGATTTCAGCTGCAGACTGTCTCTGGGTCCCCAGACACATCACATTCGAAGATTCATTTGTCAATTTTCTACCTGGAGAGTCTCATTTCCATTAAGTGTCATCTTTTGACGCCACTGTGGTGAGGTCATTTGTTTTATCTTTTCTAACATGCCTGTTACTTCACTAACATATGAGGATGTAAGTAGTCAAAGATGTGGCTGCAGCCCCCACAACCTCACGGTTGTGGGTGGCTCACGGGTGCTCACACTTCAGGAGCTGTGGGTTCGAGCCCTGGTCGGGGAAAGTGGAATCCAGCGTGCCAAGGCCTGGCCAAAAAAAGATTCTTGCAGCTTCCCTGGTGGCTCAGACGGTGAAGAGTCTGCCTACAATGCGGGAGACCCGGGTTCGATCCATGGGTTGGGGAGATCCCCTGGAGAAGAGAATGGCAACCCACTCCATCATTCTTGCCTGAAGAATTCCATGGAGGAATTCTGGCGGGCTGCAGTTCACAGGGCCACAAAGCGTCGGACTGGACTGATGGACCAACACTTTCAGTCACGATGTTGAGCTGGAAATCGAGTTACAAAGCAACTTCCAGACTGGTCAGATGGAGGACATGTAGCTTCCTGAAATTCCCCTTACAAAATATGTATCCTTAAACTAGGTGATTGGAGATTATTATTTTATTTTTAAATATATATATATATTTTTTTTTTCTTGCTTCCTTGATAGCTCAGTTGGTAAATAATCATCTGTAATGCAGGAGACCCCAGTTTCCCAACCCCTTGGTTGGGAAGATCTGCTGGAGAAGGGATGGGCTATCCACTCCAGTACTCTTGGGCTTCCCTTGTGGTTCAGCTGGTAAAGAATCTGCCTGCAATGCGGGAGACCTGGGTTTGATCCCTGGGTTGGGAAGATCCCCTGGAGAAGGTATAGGTTAGCTACTCCAGTATTTGAGCTTCCCTGGCAGCTCAGCTGTTAAAGAATCCTCCTGCAATGCGGGAGACCCGGGTTCGATCCCTGGGTTGAGTAGATCCCCTGGAGAAGGGAAAGGCTACCCACTCCAGTATTCAGACTGGACTGGTCGACAAACACTTTCAGACACCATGTTGAACCAGAAATTCCATCTGCAAGTTATAAAGCAACTTCAAGACTGGTGAAATAGATGGTGTATCGCTTCCTAAAATTCCCCTTACAAAATATGTATCTTTAAACTAGATGATTGGAACTTATTATCTTATTTTTTAATATTTTTAAAGATTTATTATTATTTTTATTTGACTGTGCCAGATCTTAGCTGCAGCACGCAGGCTCTTTAGCTCTGGCAAGTGGGATGTAGTTCTCCAAACAGGAATCGAATCTGGCCCTCCTGCATTGGGAGCCCAAGTCTTAACCACTGGGCCACCAGAGAGCGTTAAAAAAAAGTGGTAGTTGCTCAGCCGTGTCTGACTTTTTGCTACCGTGGACTGTAGCCCCCCTGGCTCCTCTGTCCATGGGGATTCTCCAGGCAAGAATACTGGAGTGGGTTGCCATGCCCTGCTCCAGGGGATCTTCCTGACCCAGGGTTTATTTATATGACCGAGCTGGGTCTTTGTCAAGGCATACAGGATCTTTAGTTCCAGCCTTCGAACTTGTCGTTGTGGCATGTGAGCTCTCGTTCCCTGACCAGATTGAAACTTATTTTATATCCCAGATCAACAGTGATTTAAAAAATATTTAGTCAGAAGTATTTGTATTTGTTGGTCCCCAAACAAAAAATGGAGCAGACTGAAAAATGACCTTCTTTCTCAGAGATGCTTCAGTGTCTTCAGAAGTTTGACTTTCATCCTCTGTTATATTGACTTATATTTTAGAATCAGTTCTTTGACCCATCGACACGGAGATTCTATCTATTTCACTATTGTTTCTTTCATTTGCTTAGGCTATTTTTTAGTTTTATTTTTTGCTGTTCTGTTTTACCAGCCCAACTGTGAGCACAGGGTATGAGTGATTATTATTTAGCGGTAGAAGATGGACCTTGTCTCCATTAGGAAACTTAAGTGTTACGTGTAGTCTGATTCTCTTTCCATTAATGAGGAGACAGTTAAACATCACTTCATTTGCAAGTTCTTACCCTTCCTCAACACTTAAACGAATTATGTGACTTTTGTCATGTGGAGCTATTTCCTACTGTTGAATTCCTTAGTTTTGTTCAGAAACTTTGAGCTAGACAAAAGGGAAGACATTTTCTAAGGTCCTTTTCTTGTTGCATTTATGAGGTTGCATAATGCCTGAAGCAGATTAATCTTTATAAAAGTGCTTTAAAATCACATCTCATTTTATTTTTTTATTATTTTTTAAAATTTGTTTATTTGTGGCTGTGCTGTGGAAACAGTGAGAGACTTTATTTTCTTGGGCTCCGAAATCACTGCAGATGTTAACTGCAGCCTTGAAATTAAAAGACGCTTGCTCTCTGGAAGAAAAGCTATGACCAACCTAGACAGCATATTAGAAAGCAGTCCGTCTAGTCAAAGCTGTGGTTTTTCCAGTAGTCATGTATGGATGTGAGAGTTGGACTATCAAGAAAGCTGAGCGCCTAAGAATTCATGCTGTTGAACTATGGTGTTAGAGAAGACTCTTGAGATAGTCCCCTGGACTGCAAGGAGATCCAACCAGTCCATCCTAAAGGAAATCAGTCCTGAATATTCATTGGAAGGACTGATGCTGAGGCTGAAACTCCAATACTCTGGCCACCTGATGCGAAGAGCTGACTCACTGGGAAAGACCCTGATGCTGGGTCTTTGAAGGCAGGAGGAGAAGGGGACAACAGAGGATGAGATGGTTGGATGGCATCACTGAGTCGATGGACATGAGTTTGCGTAAACTCCGGGAGTTGGTGAAGGACAGGGATGCCTGGCGTCCTTCAGTCCACGGGATCGCAGAGTCGGACACGACTGGGCGACTGAACTGAACTGAGCTGATCTGGGTCTCTGTTGCTGCACATGGGCTTTCTCTAGTTCCAGGTTGCAGGCTTCTTCCTGCAGTGGCTTCTCTTGTTGCAAAGAAGAGGCTGTAGGCCGTGCGGGCTTCAGCAGTTGCAGTTTTCAGGCTCTAAAGCACATGGCTTTTGCGCACAGGCTTAGTTGCTCCTTGACCTGTGGGATCTTCCAGGACCAGGTATCGAACCTGCTGTGGCAGGCAAGATTCTTTACTATTGAGCCACCAGGAAAGCCCACATTTCATTTTTATAACACCGCCCCTTAGTCAGAGCATTTCACCAAAAACAAACAAACAAAAAAAACCCCAAAAAACAAATTCTGGATACCGCTCAAATGATGACAGTTTCTTAGAAGTTGGAATATTTCAGTAAGAAAAACACTCTGTATTTCATCATCACTGAGGCGTATTCTGAATCCATTTGACCCAGAATCTCAACAGTTGAAGTTTTACTCACCAGTGGATTTTCAGCATTTAAATGTAGCTTTTGCCAACTAACAGTGCTGGCAGAGAAAGCAATTCACTCAAATTATGAATTTCTTGAATTAGCTCATCTCGCAAAGAAGAGAGCAAATCTATTTTGAACTGAAGTGAGAGCATCATTTGGATTAGAAACTAATGAGTTAGAAGCCTCCCTGTTTCTGCATTCAGCTGTGAGAAGAAAAGAGTTGGTGGTCAAACCCACTGGACAGGAATTGAATGTTTTGTGTTGCAGAGTGGGGCTTCCCTGAATGCTCAACGGGAGAAGAACCTACCTGCTAATGCAGGAGATGCAAGAGACACGGGTTGATCCCTGGAGAGGAAAGATCCCCCGGAGAAGGAAATGGCAACTCATTCCAGTGTTCTTGCCTGGAAAACCCCATGGACAGAGGAGCCTGATGGGCTATAGTCCATGGGGTCACTAGGAGTTGGACCCCACTGAGTGTATGCACACACATAGGGTGAGGGGTGAAGAAACCCATCCAGGTTTGGATAAAGATGATTCCTGCTTGATTCTCCAGTGTGGTGGGATTAATGATGGAATCGCCTGCTCAATCCTAGAAACTTAAAGTGTTGTTCGCTCAGTCACGCCCGACTCTTTGCGACCCCATGCATACATAGTGCATGGGATTCTCCAGGCAAGAAAACTGGAGTGGGTTACCATTTCCTTCTCCAAGGGAATCTTCCTCACCCAGAGATTGAACCCGGGCCTCCTGCATGGCAGGTAAATTCTTGGCCATCTGAAGTCAATCCTAAAAGCTCATTCAAAGAATATACAAGTCATGAGACTTCCCTGGTGGTCTAGTGGCTAAGACTCTGAGCTCCGAATACAGGGGTCTCCCGGTTTGATCCCTGGTTGTGGAACTAGATCCTGCTTGTGGCAGCAAAGATCCCAAATAAATGTTTTTTTAAAAGAAGATTCACAAGTCGTATGTGTTTCTGGATTCTCTTATCATTAGAATTCTCAGTTACAGAGCTTCCCTCCTCATTAGAACCTCAACCAAGACAATCTCCTGAGCCTAGTTCTGTATCTTGGCATTGAAAATTCCAAGTGATCTTTTAAAATCCCCCTTAAAGTCTGAATTGTGGAAAATTACAGTAATATAAACACATTTTCATGGCGAGATGCTTGCTGCAGTAGACTCATCCATCACATTTAAGACCTGCTCGAGAGACAATCTGATGGTGGATAAATGGAATTGCTGTCCCCGTTTCGAGCATTGCCATCAATAGTTAGTTAAAAATCATGCTTTATCATTTTTGGAATCAATAATTTCGTATTATTCCAGTATACAGGCCAGTTCTTGATCAATGATTCTATTGAACCTCTGAAATTTCACATGAAATAATAGATATTTTAAAAAATCTTAATGTTTAAAGGAGATGTCTGAAAGCCTGCTGGTATAAATCAAGTTGCTGGGTGACCTGGGATATCTTATTCTTCAGCTGCTATTTTGGGTCTTAATACATCCTTCCGTGGAAACAAATCTTGAGAATACCAAGGGGCGTTCAAGTTTTCAGAAGCTACAGTTGCGTGGAAAAAAAACGGAAACACACCATCCCCTGAGTTCTCCTCTTAAGAAACAACAATGTGAGTTGTCAATATCACAAGGTAACAAATAGCCTAGTCTATTCAATGAAGAAAATATATGTTTCCTATATTAGGAAACTAGTTCAGGCACAGTCTCAGGAGTATGCTTTGCGTTTGGATAAGGGGTAAAACACAAAGACTTCAAAGAGAAGCATACTATGAATAAGCCAGGCACTCCCAGGAGCTGCTAGCGGTAAAGAATCTGCCTTGCCAATGCAGGAGACGCAAGATGTGAGGGTTCAATTCCTGAGCTGGGAAGATCCCCTGGAGAAGGAAATGGCAACCCACTCCGGTGTTCTTGCCTGGAGAATCCCCATGGACAGAGGAGCCTGGTGGGCTACAGTTCATGGGGTCGCAAACTCAGTCGGACACAACTGAGTATCCATGCTTGCTTGCTTATTCAAGCAAAGAAGATAGAATGTGTTCTTAGAGGACGGGTCAAGATTCATAAAATCACCTGGGTCAGTTGAAGGGGAAGTTTATTCAGATGGGTTGAATGGTGGTAGCCACTTTTATGCTGCAAGCCTACTGTGCGTTAAGGGGCTTGATTGACATTGTCCTTCTTCCTGCTGGCCGCCTTGCAGGCGGATCTTGCTGTGTGAATTTAAATGGATGTTGTGATGTCAGAGGTAAACTTGTTGGAAGTCTAGCAAGTGGCTGCCTCTCTTCCAAGACGCCTCTGGGTGCCTTCCGTGCCATTTGTATGAAACACCCTTTGTCAGGAAGAACAAGATTTCCTGTTTCTGTTTAGTAGCTCAGCTGTGTCTGACTCTCTGCGACCCCATGGACTCTAGCCCGCCAGGCTCCCCTATCCATGGGATTCTCCAGGCAAGAACACTGGAGTGGGTCATCATTTCCTTCTCCAAGAGATCTTCCCGACCCAGGGACTGAATGCACGTCGCCTGCTTGGCAGGTGGCCTCTTTACCACTGAGCCACCTGGGAAGCCCAACAAATGATCAGGGGCATGTAAATTGTGAGTATGTACCACACAGGCCCCTGAAAGGTTATGCAAGGATTTTAATTTTTTAAAAATATTTATTTGGCTGCTCCAGGTCTTAGTTGCAGCATGTCGGATCTTTGACCTTCCTCGTGGCATGTGGGGTCCTTTAGTTGCAGCGCTCGAACTGTTTACTTACGCCATGTGGGATGTAGTTCCCTGACCAGGGGTCAAACCCAGGCCTCCTGCGTTGGGAGCACAGAGTCTCCAGCCACTGGACCACCAGGGACGTCCCTGGAAGCATTTTAAAATTTTGCGTAAAGAAGTGAACGAGTGTAACCAATGTCCGTTCCCCTTCCTTCTTACCTCCAAAGGATTCTGGAAAGAAACTCATTCAGCTGCCTTTATTCATCTTTTTTTCCTTTTCAGTTTTCACTGTAGCTATTCATGCAGGCATGCATTCTTTTATTCATTTTTCATTCATTGGGTAAATGTCGTTACGTGTTTACGAGGCGTTAGGGTCCCAACCTTCCTCTTTCTGCCTTGTAACTGAATCAAGGATTTCTTTTAATATGGGAGATTTTTGTTTTGTTTGTTTTTAAGGGCAAAGAACCCACTTCTTGCTACAGCGATGTCCCTTTGATCACATTAAGTTGATATCGGTGTCTGAGTTCGTAAATCTCACGCCACATTGTTTAGGCTATTATATTGGGTATGCCTGTTCCTCCTGAGTGTGAAATAACATCTCTCATCTTTTCTACACCTCACGCAGCAATATGCTGCCACTTCCATCTCCTCTTGTAATTACTTTGAGATGATTGTCTGGAGACCCTCTCTTGAGTGTTTTGAGAATTCTGATTTCAGACAGCAAGCATGAATTTGGAAAGCGAACATGTACAACACTGCTTTTGGAGCAGGTGTGTCTGGTCGGGGGTAGAAATCAAGGGAGGTGTCTCTCAGCACCTCACAGACCTCATCTGCCAGTTTCAGGCCCCTTGCTGTCTTGGATCCATTGAGAGATTCTGGCTTGTGATTTCATCAAGGAAAGAGTTGATGGAGATTTATTTAAACGGGATGGTTGTTTAGTCTTGTAAGTCGTGTCCAATTCTTTGTGACCCCATGGACTATAGCCATTCTTTAAGTCGAATCTGACTCTTTGTGACCCCAGGGACTGTACCCCGCCAGACTCCTCTGTCCATGGGATCCCCCAGGCAAGAATACTGGAGTGAGTTGCCCTTTCCTTCTCCAAAACGAGGCAGGGTCGCTGCGAATTTGGGCTATACGATGTGGCTTAATTCCAGAGGAGTGGACCAGAGGTGGAAGACGGTACAGTCTCTGAGCTGGAAGTCATGGCTTCTAATCATTGTGATCGTAGATGGAATAATAATAATTTGAGATCCTTTGCTAATCAGGGAAGCCTTGGAACTGGCTGCTGACAAGCAGGAACAAGCAGGTAATTAAAGTGAATTTGCATGCATTTACACTTCGATCATTGTCTGCAACATTCCTTCTCTAAAAATAGACTTTATGTCTTTCAAGATATGCAGGAAATCAAAGGAAAGGGAAGAAGTAGGTGCAGTGCATCAATAATGCTTAATACATAAAAAAAAAAAGACCTCTCCCTCACACAAGACAATTATCCAATGATACTCTCATCTTTAATTACATGACGGGCTCATTGAATGTTTTTAGGTCATCAACTATAATTAATTCATTGTTGCACTTTGCCATCTTTGCTAAATAGTGAAGCTGGGAGCTTTGCAAACATATTCGATAGGCCTGTCAAGACTGTGTTATTACCCATCATGTATTCAGTCAGAGTCTGCATATGTTTGTGGAATGGCCCATTATAACACGCAGAACTGGATATCTGACAAGAACTGGATATCTGTTTTACATCAGGAGCCAAATAGTTTACATTTAGTGAGTAGCAGTAGTGAAAGTCACTCAGTTGCATCCAAATCTTTGCGACCCCATAGACTGTACACTCCATGGAATTCTCTAGGCCAGAATACTGAAGTGGGTAGCGTTTCCCTTCTCCAGGGGGATCTTCCCAACCCAGGGATCGAACCCGCATCTCTTGCATCTCCTGCGTTGACAGCTGGATTCTTTACCACTGTCCCACCTAGGAAGCTTCTGCTAACCCCAAACTGCCAGTCCATTGCCCTCCCCTGCTTCCCCATTCCTTAGGAACCACAAGTCTGTTTTCTATGTTTTGTTTGTCTCATATGTTTTCTATGGCTTTGTTTTCTTTCAACAGTCTCTTTCTGTTTCATACATTGGTAGTCTTAACTAGTAATCATTTTTAAGTGATGTGTCTTTGCAAATGATCTTCAGAGACTGCATACATGGACAGACAATGGACAGACCTTATATGACAACAGAGCTCAGACCAATCATATACTCAGTAAGCAACTCCACATACCTTCTTCCAAGTCATCCCAGTACAGTTCTCTCTGGCTTTTTTTTTTTTTTTTTTGGCCTCTCTGCCTATAGAGGACCCACCAGAGAAGGGGAAATATACCCCCCCAAACTGACACGTGAGGTCCCTTACTTCTAGTTATCTGCCTCCAACTCCTCCAGCTAAGACTCTCCAAGCAGCGGACATTTGAATCCATCGCTTTTCTCTCTGTACTGTTTTCCGCTCTCTGCCTGCCTTTCAGAGTCTGTTGCAGACTCGGGTGTCAATGGTTGGCTTCCTTTCTAGTGTGTTAATCGCTCAGTCGTGTGTGACGCTTTGCGACCCCCTGGGCTGTAGCCCGCCAGTCTCCTATGTCTATGGGATTCTCCGGGCAAGAATACTGGAGTGCGTTGCCGTTTCCTTTTCCAGGCCCAGGGAGGAAACCCGGGTCTCCTGCATTGCAGGCAGATTCTTTATGACCTGAGAGCAGCCTCTGCTTGCATTCACGGGATGGAAGGGTGCAGGGTGGGGGGGGTGTCTCTCTGTGTTTCCCCAAACATGAATTGGTTTGTAATATGATGGATACAGTACGGGCAGACTGACCACCTCTCCAGGATTGCGGGTGACAAGGGTTAATTTCCGTTTTGCACTAGACTTGTGTATATTTAGGGCTTCCCTGATAGCTCAGCTGGTAAAGAATCCTCCTGCAATGCAGGAGACCCCGGTTTGATTCCTGGGTCTGGAAGATTCGCTGGAGAAGGGACGGGCTACCCACCCCAGTATTCTTGGGCTTCCCTGGTGGCTTAGCTGGTACAGAATCTGTCTACAATGCGGGAGACCTGGGTTCGATCCCTGGGTTGGGAAGATCCCCTGGAGGAGGGAAAGGCTACCCACGCCAGTGTTCTGGCCTGGAGAATTCCCTGAAGAGTCCACGGGATCGCGGAGCGTCAGACACAACTGAGCAACTTTGGTTTCACTCTCACTGTCTACTGGGGGCAAATGGGAATAATCCATTTAACGTCCTCTCCAAGAATAAATACATATATATATGTTTTTTGTTTTGTTTTTTCCATTAATAATGGAGAAATCACTTCTACAGTAACCCCAATGTTGATAGTTTTTATTCTTCTTAAAAAAATGTTTTCACATGACATACATCTCCTTTAAATGTTTTGTTTTATTTATATTTTTGGGCACTCAGGCATGTGAGATCTTACTTCCCTGACCAGGGATCAAACCTCCACACCCTGCATTGGAAGCCCAGAGTTGTAACCGCCGGACCGCCAGGAAAGTCCTCTAGTTTTTCTTCTGTTTTATTCCCCAACCACCCCCCCCCCACCCCGCCTCTGATATATTTGAAAAGCTGAGCAGACACGTCAGTCAGTGAGACCAGAGACGTGGGTGGAGGATTTCGGGAGCTGGGAAAGCAGGGGTCTGTGACCAGCCGATTCCAGTTGACTGTGTGTAGACATAAGCTCTGAGGGTGATCTCTGATACCACCCCAGAGGAGGTTGCAGCAATGGGAAGGCAGTTGATCAGATGTTTTTGGAGAAAGGACAGGATTCAGGGCAAGTCTCTACGGCTGAGTCGCTTTTCTCTACAATTGGCTCCATCAAAGGGGTGCCAAATGCACATCAGCGTAGGTCACCGCAGGGATTCTTTGTGTGGGGTGATTTTGTCTGGCTTTTTAATCCAGCCGCCTCACACGACTGTAGGCATCGACCTCTGAAGGCTGTCTTTCTTGTAATAATGGTTTTCTTACCTGTGGGCCTCTCTAACAAAAGGAATAGAAGATGAAGCAGTCTGGGTAGACACGTGTGATGTCACGGCATCGTGTGTCCTCCAAGTGTCTCAGAGAAACTGTGAAGTCCCTTTGGTGTTGTCGCTTCTAAAAGACGCCCCTCGGTCTCCCCAGGAATTTCACCGGAGTGGGAGGTGGGTGCTTTGAAGCAGCAAGGCAATGCTAGGAGTTGAATTCTAAGGCCGTGTCGGCAAAGAGAGACTCCAGTGCAAGTTGGGAATTTGATTGCCTCGGAGAGGAACAGACAGACAGTGTTTCTGAAAATAAATGCTTTTGAACATAAAACAGAAATTGCACAAAACCAATCTTCTGTGTTTGATGGCAATTTCCGTTTCGGTTTCAATCGCTTGTTCAGGTAAAATTACAGTGGAGCTGGTGTTCCTACTTAACTGATCTCGGAATACAGCACCCCCCCCCCCCAGATCTTCAGCTGTTGACTTTTGAAACGCCGCTTACAGAAAAGGCACTTGTCAGGCATACTTCTCTTGTATTTCTTGATAAAAAGAAAGGCCAGTAGGACATTAAAGTCTATCTGTGTAGCCGATCATACTGCCATTTAACTTTGAAAATGGATCAGAGAGAAAGAGGTCATGGTTGATGGCCTCTTACAAAAAGGCTGTTTGGGGCAAAATCTTCTGTTTAGCAAGGATATGAACTCGGGGGCGCTTGTCTGCCGATTTCGCACATCCTGTTAGTTTGGAGGGTGGTCCCCAGGGTGTTGACTTGAGGGCCTGAAACTCCTGTGGTGTTAAGTGGGCGTGGGGGGAACCTTGGAGATGGCCCGAGATGATCAAAGGTGGGCCGTGGAGCTGTCTACTCACACAGTGCTGAAATCAGAGGGGAAGACCAGAATTCAGCGTCAGGTCGTTGCACTCACAGGCTCACTGGATGACATTCTGTGGCTGAAATACACGTTTTCTGTGTCTGAGAAAGTCCTGAAGGAGGGCATTAAGTAAGGCACAGTACACTCAGAAGGGAATTTGTTATCTGGTTTGCCAGTTGGGATGCCTGAAAGTCAAAACAGGGACCTAATGTTGGGCTTCCCTGGTGGTTCAGAGAGTAAAGAATCTGCATGCAGTGCAGGAGGCTGGGTTTGATCCCTGGGTGGGGAAGATCCCCTGGAGAAGAAAATGGTCACCCACTCCAGTATTCTTGCCTGGAGACAAAAAAGGAGCCTGGCAGGCTACAGTCCATGGGGTCGCAGAGTCAGATGTAACTGAGTGAGTAAGCACATGTGTGCAAGGTTGGAAAAGTGAGCCTGGGGTGGGCCTGGATTTCCAAGTCATAACGTCTGGACCTTGTAGGTGAGTGAGGCTTAAAGTAAGGAAATTCTGAATTGTAAGAGAATGAGCATTATATTCTAATCATTGAAATAGGGAAGTGTTTTTATCTATGCCACTCCGGTAGAATTCCAAGCCGGAGAAGGAGTAGAGAGAGACAGTGGCTAAAAAAAAGGGGGAGACTAGTATGATGGAGATTTTTATTATGGCAGAATCTGATGAAGGAGAGTCAGAACAGCCATAATGAGAAACTTGAACTAGTTTTAAAGCTTGAAGGTGAAGCAAATCCGTTCTTGAGTTAGACGATTCCGTAAGTGACTTTGTAAAGAGAGAGTGTGGGCTTTTAGTTAGTCACGAATAAAAAATGCATGAAGCCTGTTCTCTTCTTGGATCAAAAGCATTTTCTAGGAAGTCAGCCCTTTGGTCTTTTGCGGAATGACAGTATAGGCAAGCAGTAGCCAGCACGCTTGTCCATCTCTTTCTGTACCGTGAAATGTTTTGAAGTTCTCTTGATCGGAGTGACTGCACCATTAAAATTGCCATTAACAAGTGTATCGGATGAGACTTACAAGTCAGCTATGTGCTAGCTACAAAATCGTTTGTCATGGCCGATCCTATGAGATTAGGCACTGACCACGGTGTATAATCCTGAATGCATCTCCACCAGAAGGAAGAGGAGCACGCTGAAACTCACAGCGTTTGAAAAGCTCGGAAGGGAAACCAACTTCTGAGATGATAATCATGGCCAGGGTGGCTCCACGGTAAAAGAATGTGCCTGCAATGCGGGAGATGCAGGAGACGTGGGTTCGATCCCTGGGCCGGGAAGATCCCCTGGAGGAGGGAATGGCAACCCACTCCAGTATTCCCGCCTGGAGAATCCCATGGACAGAGGAGCCTGGTGGGCTACAGTCCACGGGGTCACAAAGAGTGAGATGCAGCTGAGGTGACTGAGCATGCAGTATGCACATTATCATGGAGTATAATGCTTGTATTCCTAATGCAGTGTGTTGAAAGACTCGGCGGTCCATTCCCTCTCGCTTAATTTGCCTTTTAAGTTAAATCAGCATGTTAGTTACTTCATAAATATGTTAGGTTCTATCTCTGTGGCTCTCCTGTGGAAGCTTTATGTGCTTTGCACGCATTTTGTTAACATTTTGCCTATTTTTTTTTATTTACTGGCATATCCTGCCCCTGAAACTGCAGACAGCATTGAGCAAGGAAGGTGTTCGTCGCTCAGTCGTGTCTGACTCTTTGTGACCCCATGGACTGTAGCCCATGAGGCTCCTCTGCCCATGGGATTTTCCAGGGCAAGAATCCTGGAGTGGGTTGCTGTTCCTTTCTCCAGGGGATCTTCCCCAACCAGGGATCGAACCCTGGGTCTCCTGCACTGGAGACAGATTCTTTATCATCTGAGCCAGCAGAGAAGCCGGTGTTCAATAAGGAAGTCCACCTTTGTTTTCCTGGAACGTGCCCCGCATTAATTAGTCTTTGCCTTTCTCTGAGGGTCAGCTGAGTGTTACATCCCAACCAACTGCCGATACCGTCTTCTGTATTGATTCCCACTTGATGTGGTACTTGACTCGCTGCCGGGAGTTGTTCTGGTTCTTCATCTCCACTCCTTTCTCATCCAGCTCTTATTTACAGACTGTCAGTAGGATGCTTGGCACTTTAGCACAGCTAGCCTGAGCTCCGTTGGCGTTTTCAAGATTCCTGTCTTGTAGCATAATGGTGTGTTTTTATGGTAACGCGTGTCTGCAGTCGTGTCTGACTCTGCGACCCCGTGGAGTGTCGCCTGCCAGACTCCTGTCCACGGGATTCTCTAGCCAAGAATACTGGAGTGGGTTGCCATTCCCTTCTCCAGGGGATCTTCCCAGCCCAGGGATGGAACCTGGGTCCTCCACTTTGTAGGCAGACTCTTTACCCTCTGAGCCACTGGTCTACGGGATGTTAGCTTGACGGATGAAGGATGTAAACACAGTAAATAGTGGATATGCCCCTTCTCCCCACTCTTCATAATCTTTTACAAGTGTGGTGGACAATAACAGGTCCAGATAGGTACATAAGTATGCTCTTGCTCTCTGCCCGAGTGAACAGGCTATGGAAAAGGTGTTAGAGAAAAGACTGCCCGTGAGAGAATTCCTTCGCTAGAAGATACAATCCCCGCTGTTCTGTTCACAGGATTTATCGTTTGTGTTTTTCACGTTGAGCTTCCTGTAACCCTCATCAGAATGCTTCTTTTTTAAAGAAAAGCTTTTTCTTTTGTATTGGGGTATAGCTCATTAACAACGTTGTGATGGTTTTAGGGAGACAGCAGAGGGACTCAGCTATACATACACATGTATCTGTTCTCCCCCAAACTTCCCACCACCCTGTACGTACCCGATCTCATCTGATCCCTGAAGCGTCAGACCTGGTTAATACTTGGATGGGAGGATGCTTCTTGCTGTGGGAAAAAAAAAAAAAGTCAAACATCCTTCATCCTTCAAGCTAATGCTGTAGACGGTAAAGAATCCACCCGCCATGCAGGAGACCCAGGTTTGATCCTGGGTTGGAAAGATACTCTGGAGAAGGGAATGGCGCTGGACTCCAGTATTTTTATGTGAAGATTCCCATGGACAGAGGAGCCCAGTGAGCTACAGTCCACGGGGGTCACAGAGAGTCAGACACAAATGAGCCACTAACACTTTGACTTTCTTCGCACTGTAGACCCAGATCATGTGTCCCTGAAGACCTCAAGCAATGGAATTCAACTTCCCCTAGAAGAAGCAGAGACCTAGAGATGAGCCATAACTTCAAGTCTGCCTTGGGCCATTCAGGCTAGACCCAATGTGTGCAAGGGACTGATGTACTTTATTCAAAGTCCTCCTGTCCTCAAACTGTAGAACTTCTGACTGATAACTCCACAGCCGAGGACTTGGTTTTTTGCTGTTGTTATTGTTGCGTTGCTGTGCTGTGTCTGACTCTTTGCGACCCCATGGACTGCAGCATGCCAGGGCTTGGTTACACCTCATCTTTTCACTCACCCCCCGCTACGATGAGGCTTGAATCTCCATCCTTCTTGTGTGTTTCTTGCTAGAGCATCCCTTGTTGTGGCTTGGGAGGGCCTGCCAGAGCCCTGCCTCCGTGGCAAGCGTTTCACTAAACAGTTGTCAACAGAGAGCCTCTAGGTCGTGAAGGATGAGGCTTCACATGCCTATTTAGAAGCTGAAGACGGACAGGAACAGTGAGGGAGCTGAGCTAGTTAGTTCTTCTTTGCTTTGGCTGCTGCCTTTTCGTGCCTCAGGAATCACCCGCAGGAGCTAAGTTCATGCCCCGATGTTGACGTGTTTAGAGCATAACTCATAGGTATCCTTGTATCAGGAGTTAATAGTAACCTTTAATAGACCTAGGAAGGACTGGGACCTCGCAACATGTTCAATGACAGATGCTACGAGAGAGACTCTCCTGGTGGTGCAGTGGTTAAGACTCTGCACTTCCACTCCAGCGGGTCACGGGTTCGATCCTTGGTCAGGGAACTCAGATCCTGCATGTTGTGCAGGGCAGCCAAAAAAGGGGAAAAAAAAAAGATGCTCGGAGAATGTTCTAGGAACTTCCAACTTTGGAATAAATGTCAGCCTCATACCCTTCATCTAAGGGTTCTTAACCCCTTGAAGTTTTTTAAAGTAAGAATTTCCTGATAGTGATAAAATTATGCGTGCATCGCAAAGAGCATTTGCTGTTGTTCAGTTGTTGAGCCGCGTCCGACTCTTTGCAACCCCATGGACTGCAGCACTCCAGGCTTCCTTGTCCTTCGCCAGCTCCCAGAGTTTGCTCAGACTCATGTCCATTGAGTCAGTGATGCCATCCAACCATCTCATCCTCTGTCGTCCCCTTCTCCTCCTGCCCTCAATCTTTCCCAGCCTAAGGGTCTTCTCCGTTAGTCAGCTCGTCACATCAGCTGGCCAAAGTATTGGCGCTTCAGCTTCAGCATTAATGCTTCTGATAAATATTCAGGACTGATCTCCTTTAGGATGGACTGGTTGGATCTCCTTGCAGTCCAAGGGACTCGCAAGAGTCTTCTCCCAACTCTACAGTTCAAAAGCATCAATTCTTTGGCATTGCGCCTTCTTTTTGGTTCAACTCGCACTTGTTGAAATTCTCAAAAGCATACATGTACATAGAAGAAAGTACCCACGGTGGTTCCGAAGAGATCCTGACTTTTCTCTGGGCTGATTCTAGAGGTAGAGACCGTGCCTCCCTTGGGTCAGAACTAAGAGACCACCTCGAAAAGGGTTGCTCTCCAGGGTTGTTTAGAATCCAGCTTCGCTCTTCCATGGTTCCGCTAAGCTTTACCGTGTGTTACTACGCTGCAGGTTGGGAGGGTTCCTTGGGGTCTATCTGTCGTCACGTCAAGAGAGGGGGAAATTGATGAGTATGTAGGCTGATGCCACGCAGGCTGGGGCAAAAATGTAGAAAAGAACAAGTCTTTTTTTTTTTTTTTAAGAACAAGTCTTTTAAGCATTGATTGCTGCTCGGTAAAACCTCCGTGTGACCCAAGTTGTTAGGTGACTGTGCTCGTCAAAACACAAAAGGGCAATCAGAGAACCTACTAGAAGTTTTCAGTTTCTCTTTTTCTGAACCTCTTCTGCCTTCCCCCTGGGATTCATCCTTAAAACTTGGTTCTTTTTTTTTTAATGACTCAGTTCCAAGTGTTCTCCTGGCACCACTAATCTCCCTGAAGTCAGCCAGTGACGGATTAACACGCAGGTTGCTTCCTCATTCTGGTCTTCCCTGAGCTGAACTTCATTCAGTTTCTCCAGGCAAGTGATCTTTCTTGGTAGCCCGGCTCCCTGATCAATGACTGGGCGATCAGTCTGGAGATGCTGCAGTTCCTAAGAGTGTGACTCTTGTTCATTCCGGAGATGGGAAGATGACAACGCAGGACAACAGCCAAGTTCATTTTTGAAGAAGCTCTCGTGGCTTGAAGGGACCGTAGCAGATTTTGCAAATGCAAACCCTTCGTATGTGGTCGGAGATCTGGCATTCATCAAGAGGTCTTTCCAAACATCAGACATGGGCCTTTAAAAAAAAAAAAATCTGTCCAATGCAAGAGCAATTAGGAGCTAGTACTTTGCAAGGGAAAAGAAAACGCACACCTCATACAGGCAAAAATACTAGTGGGAACTTGGGGCCGTCCCAAGATATTAGCTTGGGGATTCTTATTGTCCTTCACGGACCCCTAGAAGTCTTTGTGGTGCTAGTGGTCAAGAACCCGCCTACCAGTGCAGGAGACGTAAGAGACCTGGGTTCGATTCCTGGGTTGGGAAGATCCCCTGAAGAAGGGCATGGCTACCGGCTCCAGTGTTCTTGCCTGGAGAATCCCATGGACAGGGGAGCCTGGCGGGCTACAGTCCACGGGGTCGCAAAGAGCTGGACACGACTGAAGTGACGTAAAACTCATTGTCCTTCACGGACCCCTAGTAGTAGTAGTAGCTAGTTGCTCAGTCGTGTCTGGGCTCTTTGCGACCCCACGAACAGACCGTTTTCCCCACCCAGGGATCGAACCCAGGTCTCCTGAATGGCAGGCAGATTCTTTACCATCCGAGGACACCTAGGAGTCTTCAAAACTTCCTAGTGGTTAAGTCAGAACTCTTTTGCTAAGAACACTAAGATAATATTTGCCTATTTTCACTGGGTTGATTTTCTTTAATTACAGTGCCAAAAGTTTTGGGTATGTTAGCATAAATTAGTTGAGTGATATTAAGACCGTGTTAGTTATTGTTTTATTCTTTCTGCTTCTGTAGGTAGCTTTCAACACTGTTTCCCTTAAGAATGTCCTCGGTGGAGTAAGAAACAACATGTAATCCTCTGTCCAGGGGTACATGTTTTCTCCACCTTCTCTATGACAGAAGGGGAAAAAGTGAAGTCCTGATTGCAGGAAATCATGTTTACTTATTTATTTTTTTGTGTAAGGAGGTGCTTGTGCTGTTATTGGAGTTGTGTGCTAAACTAGACAAAAGCTGGACACCTTTTTTTTGTTTTTTGTTTTCCCATGAAATACCGTTTTCTCTTAACTGCTAGAGAGACTTCAGGATGTAGAAGACACATTTTTTGTTTGTTGGTTGGTTTTTGGCTCCTCTGGGTCTTTGGTGCTATGCATGGCCTTTCTCAAGTGTTGGGGAGCGGGGGCTGCTCTCTAGTTATGGTGTGCAGGCTTCTTAATCGCACTGGCCTGTCTTGTTGAGGAACAGGGGCTCTAGGGCCCGTGGGCTTCAGTGGGTGTGGCTCACGGGCTTAGTCTCACGTGGCATCTTCCCAGACCAGGGATCAAACCCGTGCCCCTTTGCTTTGCAAGGGCGATTCTTAACCACTGGACCACCACGCAAGCTTGGAAGACGTTTCTGGAAGTGACCAGCGTGAGCTGATCACCCCAGGGATGACAGCAGACGTCAGTTATTCTCACTGATACGGTTTGACAGATTCTCAATCGTTACAGACTCTTCAGAGAAGATTCATGGTGATTTTAACAAATGAAATCTTTAACGCTCCATGATACAATGTGTGAATGTATTTAGATTTGCTGCGTGGCATTCTGAAGCACTGTTTTGTAAATGAATCATGCATTCTGTTAAAAAATAATCCATTTCTGCTGAAAGATCCATTCAAAATGCAAGACAGAGCCACGGTTTAGAACGAAACAGGATATGAAAAGATCATTAATCCCACATTCCAGATTTCACGCCGTCTTTAAGAAACAGCCCATTTTTTGGAATTTGGGTGTATGAGAATTTAGACGTTTAATGGCATCCAAGGGGCATGTCCATAGTACTCTGAGGAGAAAAAGCTTTTCCAACTAGATATCCGTGCAAGATTGCATTTTATTCAGAACCCCCAAGCAAAGCAGCGTATGACAACAGATTGAGTGCAGGGACGCACGTTTGCATCCAAGTGTCTTCTAGGAAGCCAGGTGTTAAAAAGGTCAGCAAGAGCCAGGAGACGCTTGTCGAGTCTTCATTTTGTTTGGTAAAATCTGTTTATTTTTCACAAGTGTGTTATTTGTGTTTTGACAGAGCATTGCTCAGTAAATACTACGGGAATGTCTCAGTTTTATTTGCACCATACTAGACCACATGGGGGGCTTACCCGGTGTCTCAGAGGTAAAGAATACCAGCCAGGGCAGGGGACACAGTAGACATGGGTTCGATTCCTAGTTTGGAAAGATTCCCCTGAAGGAGGGCATGCACTCCAGTCTTCTTGCCTGGGAGATCCCATGGACAGAAGCGCCTGGGCGGGGGCGGAGCTCCAGTCCAGAAAGTGGCAAAGTTAGTCGGAGGTGACTGGAGCGACTTAGCATGCATGCATGCAGACCACACGAGCTGTTAATTTCTGAAGCCGCTGCTGACGACATCAAGGGGTCCTGAAACGATCACGTTTGAGAACTGCTGCAGAAATCGAAACCGAGATGACGTTGAACCTCAGCTGGGGAGCTGGACACGGACGGCATCTTTGGGTTCATCTGAAAATTGTAATTCTGGGGCACAGTTTGGGCCAGATGCCCGCACCCCCCAGCTATAGTTTGGTGAAGTCACTGTGGGGATGCGAGGAGTGACTTTGCAAATAAAAATTCGGACTACAGACAGCACCATGAATTTTTTTTTTTTTTAATCCCAAAACAAATGCCACTTTTTGCTTTCTACACCTCCTGGTTTTTAGATGTACTCATGTAAGTGGCTGTGGTGGTTATTTTGGAAAGTTGTGAGTGACCTGTTCATTGTTGTTTCTTGGGCCTTGGTTGCTAAGGTAACTTTCCAAGTGGGGAAATTCATCTCTTGTGGCATGGCCATGTGTTCTGTGGGCTTGGAAACATGTGGCTTGGATCTAATGCTTTGAATGTAAAATACTTTTTTTGGGAAAATCTCCACTCATTTTATTCAGCCGGGCTTAAAACACAAATGTTCTTATTTACCAAAGTAGTTATGAGTAAACAAGAACAGCTTGTTAAAAACCATCATTTCAATGAAGGAAAACAACGAGTGCCATTTAAAGGGCATAATTTCTTTACAGTTCCTATGTTGTTCATCTTTAACGTGAAAGTATCGAAACTGAGAAATGGACGTGTCCAACTTCTTTCATTATCCAGAAAAAGACTAGAATAGCTGTGAACAGTGGTAGGGACCGGGCTGGCTAACGTGACTCCAGGAGAATTTCAAGAGGAAAAGATTTATAATGAGGATCTCAGAGAAACAAATACATCCTGGGGGAAAAAAAAAAATCACCAGTATACCATTTGATTCAAGACTCGCTGACACAATGTGTTATACCCGAGGACCGTGATGGAGAGATGCGTAGAAGAGCGTTGCTTTCTTGGTTTTTGAAACTTTTCAAGACTAGTGCAAGGACTGGAAATCTGGAGAGAGACACACACAATTCGAAATATGCTAGAAGAAGAAGTTTTTGTAAAACGTGACTGCGAAGTGGCATATTGTTGTTTAGTCACTAAACCGTGTCCGACTCTTTGTAACTCCGTGGACTGTACCCCGCCAGGCTCCTCTGTCCATGGGGTTCTGCAGGCAGGAATACTGGAGTGGGTTGCCATGCCCTCCTCCAGGGGATCTTCCCCACCCAGGGACCGAACCCGCATCTCCTGCATTGCAGGCGGATTCTTTACTACTGAACCACCAGGGAAGCCCCCAAAGTAGCATGGGGACATGGACATAAGGATGAACAGTGGTAAAGTGTGAACAGTTAATAACGGCCACACATGAAGACTTAAAAGTCTGGAGTTAGAAAACGCTGTAGGGGCAGGACTTCCCCGGCGGTCCAGTGGTTACGAATGTGACTTGTAATGCAGGGAACGCTGGTTCGATCCCTGGTCAGGGAACTCTGATCCCGCATGCCGAGGGGCTACTCAGCCCGTGCACCACAACTACGGAAGTCCACGCACCCTTTGGCCCTCACGCTCTGCAACAAAGCAAGTGACCCCAGGGAGACGCCCGTGGCTGCAACTGGAGAGCACCCTCCCGCCCACGATGGCGTCTCAAGCCATCTCTGGGATTAACCTCTGTTGTCCGTGAGAGCGCTGGAAATGTGTCCTGCTTTTAGGCAAACAGTGGAGGACCCAGGGTTTTTCTCTTCTCCGCTTCTTCCCGGTTGTCTTCAGCTCACATTAATTCTGCCCGAGGGGCGTGTCTGGGAGGAGGTGTCCTGCGGTTCCCTCCAGTAGTCAACATGCGTGTTGTCTGATTTCATCTTATTCATGGTTATGGCATTCACTGACAAATTGGATGGTATCGTTTAAAACAGCAACATAGAATCACGTCGTTTATGAACCCAGGTGAAAAATTCTAAACACAATGTTGGCAGACCTCGCATACGTCCAGACCCAAAGGATAATATATGATAATAAAGTACAATGTATTTTATGAATGAAATAAATGTTAAACTTCAGAAATTATATCAAGGGACTTCCCTGGTGGTTCAGCGGCCAAGACTTTGCACTCCCATTGCAGGGGCTCAGGTTCACTCTCTAGTCAAGGAACTACATCCCACAAGCTGCAACTAAGATCTGGTATAGAAATTACATCAAAATAATTAATGATAATAAGAAGTGTAAGAGAAAAACCCATGGAACTACACAGGTATTTGATTAAAAACATAGTCCTTACAAATTAAAAAAAAACTAAAAATATAATTAATGATAATAAGAAGTGTAGAGAAAAACCTATTGATTAAAAACATAGTCCTTACAAATTAAAAAAAAAAAACTAAGTAAAACAGATACGGAAAACAAACTGCTTAAATATGATAAATGGTATTAAAATAATCATCAATCCAATACTGAGATTTTGGAAAATTGCTATTCGAGTTAGGTACAGAACTATAACATCAATTTTCATTACTATCATTAAACTCTCTTGGTTAATTTACAATAATAAGACACAGAAGAAGATAATCAAATGTATTTTAATATTAGATTAAGAAACAATTATTTGTTTTTGCAGACTGTTTGGAGACTAATAAAAGCAAACTAGAATTAAGCCAATCTTATCAGGGTAATTAATATCAATGCAAGTTACATACACAAACCAATAGTTGTTGGGTTTTTTTTTTTTTGTCTGCAATTGGTAATAATGTCTTAGGAAAGCAATGAAAAATTGCCAACTGGTAATGATGTTGAAAATGACTAGTTCATAGACATAAATTTAATAAGAAGGACTTAGAATTTACATGTATTTTGTTAAGTACAAAAGAAAGCCTGAATATATAAGAGCTAGTCCATTGTCCTGGATTTGAATACTTAATTGTATAAAAACACAAATATGTAAATTGAATGCATCATGTTAAATCCCAGCGCATGGGGAGAGAAGGAGGAAAAGGATTAAATATTCTTCACATTTTGTTAACAGCCAAAGATATTGTGAAAAAAAAAATAATGTTTGTGCAATGATGCCTGTGTGTTTGTATGGGGGGCACTGGTCTAATTTACCAGAAATTCCAGTTTACCTTAGTTTTGTGAATTAAAATACCCAATACTAGTGAGGAAATGGATAAACACGTAAGTGTTCTTGCCTGGAGAACCCCAGGGATAGGGGAGCCTGGTGGGCTGCCATTTATGGGGTCTCACAGAGTCCGACACGACTGAAGTGACTTAGCAGTAGCAGCATTAATAGTAATTAAACAAAAGAGATTACTGATATGTGTGTATATACACACACTTACACTTATGATGCGTAACAATTAAATATATATGTAATTAAGGCTGCAGTTTAATTTAGTAGAGGCAAACTGGTTAATTTCTTTGATAAGCAGTTCGGTCATCATTGACTATCTGTATAGAATGAAAAAGAGAAAAACTACATTCCTATCGACAATCATATTTATAAGGAGGTTTAAATGAGTTTAAGAATGAAAACTGTCTGCTATTAGAAGAAAATTGAAATGACTAACCTGTTATTGCTAGCGTCACTTTATTACAATTGTCCTTGTTATGTAGCTAAGACGTTTTTCCAGTGTTGGGTTTTGTTTTTCCTTGCCACACGATGCAGCTTCTGGGATCTTAGTTACCCTACCAGGGATTGAACCAAGGCCCTCAGCGGTGAAAGCACAGAGCCCTAACCACTTGGTCATCAGGGAGTTTCTCATTTTCCCCAATGTTTATGTCACTTTGTTTTGGGTCTTCCAGTGTTAAGAGAAAGCATCTTTGTTGCTCGACTGGAGAAGAAGAAACACTTTCTGAGCCCAAGTTTTGTACTCAACAAGTTGTAAAATCATATTTTAAGAAGCTTGTATTAATCATGTGGGGCTCCCCAAGTGGCGCTATTGGTAAAGAACCCTCCTGCCAATGCGGGAGACGCAGAAGACATGGGTTCAATCCCTGGGTCGGAAAGATCCCCTGGAGGAGGGCATGGCAACCCACTCCAGTGTTTTTGCCTGGAGAGTCCCACAGACAGAGGAGCCTTGTGGGCTATCGTCCATAGGGTCGCAAAGAGTCAGACATGACTGAAATGACTGATCTCACATCTACAGATGTATAAATTATATTTTACAAACTTCTAAATTATATTTTAAGAAACTTGTTTACCTACAGGTTATTCACAGACAGTTGAATTCATATTCATTTAAGGACAAAACCCGAGACAATACTTGCAAGTGATTTGATACCCAAAAACCTCAGCAGGAAGACTATTTAATTTTCTCACCCTCTGAAGAGGTCTTATCCATGTGATATGTGCCTTAGGCGTGAGAATAATACAAAATAGAAGTGATAGGGGAGGGATGCTAATAAAAGGATTTGTGAGTCCGTGCAAAGAGAGGAAAAACAGCAGGAGACAATTTACAACGTTCCATAATGCAGAAAATGCAGTAGGCAGTAGATTTTGTTGGCAGGGGTAGGGAACAATGGGGTAAAGGGGCTTTTCTTTGGGATTTTGTTTTATGAAAACCACGCTGGATTCCTGACAAGTAAATTAATGGCCTTGAGATTGCTCTCAGTAGCTGAACACTCTTTGCTGAATATCCCCAGAGTGGCAGGCTGTGTGTTGAGCTCTGTGGTAATACAGAAGAAAACTGATTAGCTATAACATAAATGTGCTGGGCAAGATGAATTACTCCATTTTTGAAGAACATTGCATCCGAATGGTTGTATTAATTTGATGCTCATAGGTTTTAGCACCGATGGTTCCTATTTGTAACAGACCCCCTATCCTATGACAGGGATCAGTTCAGTTCAGTTCTGTCACTCAGTCATGTCCGACTCTTTGAGACTCCATGAACCGCAGCACGCCAGGCCTCCCTGTCCATCACCAACTCCTGTTTACCCAAACTCCTGTCCACTGAGTTGGTGATGCCATCCAACCATCTCATCCTCTGTCATCCCCTTCTCCTCCCACCCTCAATCTTTCCCAGCATCAGGGTCTTTTCCAATGCGTCAGTTCTTTGCATCAGGTGGCCAAAGGATTGGAGTTTCAGCTTCAGCATCAGTCCTTCCAATGAACATCCAGGACTGATCTCCTTTGGGATGGACTGGTTGGACCTCCTTGCAATCCAAGGGACTCTCAAGAGTCTTCTCCAACACCACAGTTCAAAAGCATCCATTCTTCGGATCAATCTGTAAAATCTTTGGTGGGAGGAAAGGAGCCTTGGTCGAAGGTCCACTGTGGATTCCATCCTTTGGGAGGTTCTGGAACAGGCAAGGCAAATGTCTGTTGGAGAAAGTGTGAGTTCAGCGTGGCCTTGGTTATGGTGAGTGTAGAGCTGAATTGAAACTTGGCTGGGGGAGAGGGGGACCATCTTGAAGGCTTGTGGTCTAGACCCTGATGGGCTTTGGTCCACGCACCCATGTGCTCTTTTGTCCTGATCAATGGCATTCTCAATACTTATCTCAAGCATAGCTGGGTTTTCCCGGACCAAGGCATTCACTGCCGGCCGTGTGGTCAGCTGTTTTCCCTGCAGTCACTTGACCATTGACTGTTTTTTCCTGGGATGACGGATCACCCTGTCATGTGGTCATGATAGGGACCCCTGGGCCAACTGTATCGAATGCCCCTTTCCTCAACTGACTCCTGTCATCAGTTATTTATTCTTGTACTGACTTGGTTATTGACTCCTTTAACCTGGACTGACTCAGTCTCGGACTGTGTTCCCTGCAGTAATTCTGTTGCCGCTGGTCTTCCTTGGACTGAGAGAAACATCATCATTTTCTCAACCATGGTTTTTGTCTTGTTTTTGTTTGGTGTTTAGGACTGATGCTATTGTTGTTATCCTGTATTGGGGGGGAATAATTTTTAATTTTGCCATACAGGCTGTCTGAATTTATTTCATAATTTATTGCATTTCATAGACTGATTTGGTGATAGACTCTTTGCCTCTGAGCCAATTCAGTTATCACCTATTTACCCCTGGATTTCCTTGGTCATGGTCTCTTTATCCATTGACTGACTCTATTAATCTACTGACTCCCTATACTGACTCAGTCCAGTTCAGTTCAGTCGCTCAGTCGTGTCCGACTCTTTGTGACCCCATGAACCGCAGCACGCCAGGCCTCCCTGTCCATCACCAACTCCCAGAGCTCACTCAAACTCATGTCCATTGAGTTGGTGATGCCATCCAACCATCTCATCCTCTGTCATCCCCTTCTCCTCCCACCCTCAATCTTTCCCAGCATCAGAGTCTTTTCCAATGAGTCAACTCTTTGCATCAGGTGGCCAGAGGATTGGAGTTTCAGCTTCAACATCAGTCCTTCCAGTGAATATTCAGGCCTGATTTCCTTGAGGATGGACTGCAGTCCCTTGCAGTCCAAGGGACTCTCAAGAATCTTCTCCAACACCACAGTTCAAAAGCATCATTTCTTTGCTGCTCAGCTTTCTTTATAGTCCAGCTCTCACATTCATACATGACCGCTGGAAGAACCATAGCCTGGACTAGACGGACCTTTAGTCATCACTTAGTTTTCCCCTGAGTTGACTTGGCTATCTACACCCCCTCGACTGATGGGTTATCGACTCTTCCCTGTACTGACGTCATCATTAACTGTATTCCTTCTAGTAAGTGGGTCATCACCTGTTTTCTACAGACCTGGGGGAACCCTCCTTAACTTCGGATTCCCCATCAGTTCTTTCCCTTGCACTGATTTGTTCATGGGCTTTTTCCTTCCCTCTGCTGAGATTTCAGACAGTCATCTCCATCATCAGCTGGACTGACCTGATCATTGACTGTTTTCCCTGGACTGACTCGGGCATTGACTATTTATGCCTGGACTAATCGGTCATCATCTGTTTACCCCAATCTGTTATTGACTATTTTCCCTTGCCTTCCTTAGTCATAGGCTATTTATGCCTGGACTGACTCGGTCATTGACTATTTATCCCTTAACTCAGTAATCAGTGAAAAGTTTTGACCAACCCTAGACGCCATATTAAAAAGCAGAGACGTTACTTTGCCAACAAAGGTCCGTCTCGTCAAGGCTATGGTTTTTCCAGCAGTCATGAAGGATGTGAGAGTTGGACTCTAAAGAAAGCTGAGTGCCAAAGAATGAATGCTTTTGAACTGTGGTGTTGGAGAAGACTCTTGAGAGTCCCTTGGACTGCAAGGAGATCCAACCAGTCCATCCTAAAGGAGAACAGTCCTGAATATTCCTTGGATGCTGAAGCTAAAGCTCCAATCTTTTGGCCACCTGATGCAAAGAATGGACTCATTGGAAAAGACCCTGATGCTGGGAAAGATTGAGGGCAGGAGGAGAAGGGGACGACAGAGGATGAGACGGTTGGATGGCATCGCCGACTCAATGGACATGAGTTTGAGTGAGCTCTGGGAGTTGGTGATGGGCAGGGAGGCCTGGCGTGCTGCGATTCATGGGGTCACAAAGAGTCAGATACGCCTGAGCTGAACTGAACTGAATGTGGCATAGGTCCTCATGCAAAAAGAACTGACCACAGGGGAGATAGTGAAGTGGGAAAGTTTATACACCCAAATAAAACAACAGACGGGCTTGGCAAGGAGACAGTGTGGCCAATGAGTTCCCCCTGAGAAGCTTAACAGATGACTTCTCTAGGACCAATAGCAAGGTAAGCATGAATGTCTGTTTATATCTATGCACAGAATATCTGTCAATGCAAGGAATCATAGGCTTCATTCCAAAGGGTTCTACTTGCTCAGACATAAACTCTACCCTGGAGATAACCTTCCAGTTCAGGACAGAATATTCATCCTGTGTAGCCATCCAAAGCACAGGGTGATGCTTTATTAAAACACACCGAAGTGATGGGATATTCCTCATGGTACTTTGGCCACTTGATGGGAAGAGCCAATTCACTGGAAAAGACCCTGATGCTGGGAAAGATTGAGGCCAGGAGGAGAAGGGGACAACAGAGGATGAGATGGTTGGGTGGCATCACCGGCTCAATGGACATGAGTTTGAGCAAGCTCCAGGAGTTGGTGATGGACAGGGAGGCCTGGCGTGCTGCCGTCCTTGGGGTCGCAGAGTCAGACACGACTGAGTGCCTGAACAACAAGAATTCTACGTGAAGTGTTTACTGAGCTGAGCTACAAGAAAAGAGATTGATGAACATCAAATGCACAGCTTTCACTTACTCTAAATTTTCCAGTGATGAAGTCTCAGTAGTTCAACATTTGAATATTACACATGATTCATGTGATTTTTTTTTCCCTTCTCATCTACAATATGTGCCTCTGTTTTTCTCATCCAGAGAGTCATGCCCAGAAAGGCAGTCTGTTGTTTTATATTCCTTTCAACTGCCAAGAAGCAAAAAAAAAAGAAAACGCTTTTACCTTCTGTTAAAAAATCTGTGAAATTCTCACACAGAGTGAATTTTTAAAAAATTCAGTTCAGTCCAATTCCTAGGAGAATGATTTGTGCATGATGTCGGCTGAGAGAGAACAGAAGTATTGTAATTCACGGTTTTTAATTTTGCATTCTGGATTTCTCCGTTTTTGAAACAAATAGCAGCGTTTAAAGATCATATACCAATATTACAGGAAACAGTTTTAACGCTTAATTTTTAAACCAGTGTAAGTTGGGCTATATAACGCACTTAAACCTTTTAATTCACAAAGTGCTTGAAAATTGAAATGTCAGAGCCCACACATATGAAATGGTAATTATGCCCTAAAGAGGATAAACATTGTAAGATTTCGAGAAGGAGTTAATATGAACTGTGGGCTTGACCGTGTAATTAGAGGAGCTGTTTTTAGTAACAGCAGGAGAGATGCTGTTTATACGTTGTTACTGGTGTTTAGTTGCTCAGTGGTGTTTGACTCTTTGTGACCCCATGGACTATGGCCCACCAGGCTCCTCTGTCCGTGGGATCCCCCAGTCAAGAATACTGGAGTGGGTTGCCATTTCCTTCTCCAGGGGATCTTCCCGACCCAGGGATCGAGCCCACGTCTCTTGCATCTCCTGCACTGGTAGGTGGATTCTTTACCACTGAGCCACCAGGGAAGCCCATTTATACATAGATAGAAGCAAAGAAAGCATGAAATTAAGAACCCATGAGAAACGGTTGAGTAGTGTTTATCTTGGTCAGCTTGAGGTTGATAGTTTGCAAAATTTTGGCATTTTCAGTGTTAACAACGACCGGCGCAACCTGAGATTTTTGTTAAACTTTGATTGTCCTAAATTTGAAAGGTATCAAGCATTACAACTGGTAACCGAAAGACTGATTTCTGCTTCTTCCCAGCGTTATTGTCAGATGACAGTTTCATCCGTGTGGGTGAATCTCAGCAGACCTCGGGCAGAAAACCCTCTCCTGAATTTTACTTTAGTTGGTTACACAAGGCAGCTCCTTGTAAAAATACTTATTCAGATTTTAATGTACTTAATTTTGATTTAAACTCCAGAATTCTTTGGGAGAAAAGTACATCATTAAGGTACACTGTGATGTATGTTTCACATTTCCAGTATTTTCTTTCTTTCTTTTTTTTAAATGAGTGTTTTCTTGGAGTGGTGGATTTCTTTGTCATTGTGCTAGAATGTTTTGAAGGCACTGCTAAGCTTGTGAGGATATTTTTTTGTGTGTGTGGGGGAGGTTGGGGAGGGTTGGGACATCAGTCCTAAAGGAAATCAGTTCTGAATATTCATTGGGAAGGACTGATGCTGAACCTGAAACTCCAATACTTTGGCCACCTGATGCGAAGAACTGACTCACTGGAAAAGACCCTGATGCTGGGAAAGATTGATGGCGGGAGGAGAAGGGGACGACGGAGGATGAGATGGTTGGATGGCATCACCGACTCGATAGACATGAGTTCCAGTAAACTCTGGGAGTTGGTGATGGGCAGGGAGGCCTGACATGCTGCGGTCCGTGGGGTCACAGAGTCGGACACGACTGAGCAACTGAACTGAACTGATGTCCCTTGAGTTGGTCCTGCCATCCAACCGTCTCATCCTCTGTTGTCCTCATCTCATTTTGCCTTCCACATCTCTCAGCGTCAGAAGGGCGTGTCCCTGGGTACAAATTGGGTGCGTGAGTCTTGTGCATAAGGTGTTAATGTTTCTACTGCTGCTTTCACCGCTCACTGACATTATTATGTCCAGCAAGCGTTTTCACCTCTTGGTGCCTCAGTTCCTTAGTTTCCAAAGAGTTTCCTTCTTTGGAAGAGTTCAGATTCCTTTCTCACACGGACGTTGTGAGCTCTTAGCCTGAGTTACCCACGTAAGTTGCCAAAATGATGCCTGATACACAGTAAGCACTGCTGAGCATTGGATAAGCGAGGCTCCACACACCGTATCCCGGGTGGGGAGGTGTTGTATGGAACGTGGATCACAGGGAAAGCCCCTGGGGTGGGGGACATTTCCACGCACCCATCCTTGTAGAAGATCGGAAAGCATGATGGCGAGGTGGACGAGACCTGTGAAACAGATGTCAGTGAAAACCTACCAGATGGGGCTAATGGAGCTGCGATGCGCCGGCCATCATCGACTGTCCCATCCTTGTCACTCCGGGATAACAATGATGCTACCCGTACCTTCCCCAAGATAGAAAGCCCAAGGGAAAACACTCAGCTTCACTCTTGGAAGATGCTAGGTGTGTGGATTTTTTTGTGTTTCTTACATCTCAGCTGTAGAATAAATAGATACCGGAAATACAAACAATAAAACCGCAAGTCCTATTATAATAGTTTGGGGCCAGATGCAGGAATTCTGGGTGATTCACGTTCCTCTTCAGTGCGTCATGTAAGCCCCAGATGTTGATGTGAATAGCAGAGGCTATTAGGAGTCGTCCTTAGGAGAAAATATCTCAAGGGTGGCTGAGACATTCGGGAAAGTCTTCCGGCCCAGATTTGAGAAATATCTAGTTTTGATGTAGTCATCTGTGATTCAGCGTGTAGTCCGTAATTCGTGCCATGAAAGGCTGTTGCAAGTGCTTCGTTTTTAAATATTCATGTGGTTGCACCACGTCTTTAGCTGTGGCACATGAACTCTTAGTTGCTGCCTGTGGGATTTAGTTCCCCGACCAGGAATTGAACCCTGGCCCCTCAGATTGGGAGCCTGGAGTCTTTAGCCACTGGACCACCAGGGAAGCTCCTACCCGTTTTTCTTTCAGAGGTCTTCTGGCCCTTCTCTGTCATACCTATCGTTGTGGGGGCTGCTCAATTATTCTACCATGGAAATGGAAGGAAACCCTTCCAACTTTGGAAAAGCTCTGAAATTTAGTAAGGATTTCATAACACAGTTCTGTCTGGCTTTGATGATCACCTTCGCCATGGATGGGCTTCCCTTGTGGCTCAGCTGGTAACGAATCTGCCTACAATGCTGGAGACCTGGGTTTGATCCCTGGGTGGGGACGATCCCCTGGAGAAGGGAACGGCTATGCACTCTGGTATTCGGGCCTGAAGAATTCATAGAATTCATGGACTATACATAGTCCATGGGGTCGCAAAGAGTCAGACACGACTGAGCAACTTTCTCTTCACTCACTTCGCCATGGTATGTTACAGCCCATTTCTTGAGCAAAGGCAGACTGTGGAGAATATGGCAAAGTTGTACTCAAGTTTGACCAGGCAGAGAAGCAAACCGTTCCTGTGTATACAGACACGTTCCTGGTCAAAGACACCAGGAGGCTCACAGCCAAGAATCACCTGTTGCCCTCCAAGTGTGGGCCTTGAACAGACCCCAGCAAGGCTTAGAAAGGATCAAGGAAGCGATAGCCCTCTCGCCAATGGGCTGTGTTCGTTTCTCATTAACGGTGCATGAAATTGATCGGCACCGCCGCCCACTGGCAGGACCTCAGATGAAACAGATGTCTCCCATGGTGGGCATCGCCTTGACTGACAACTGCAAGCCAGTCTTTCAGAAATGATTTCAGAGGACAGACATTTGGCTTCCAAAACAGCTTGCAAATGGTCTCCTAACACAGGGAAAGAAAGTAATTCCTTGCCCTTGGATTGCCCCGGGGTGTCCTACATTGTGTGGAGTAATTCTTTCAGTAGAGCTGTGAATGACGTCTTCAAAAAAACAAAATAGAAGATTCCCTGACAAATTCGGCTCGGTCCCAGTTTCCCTCCAGATGTCATGCACACACAAAATACTGTATTGTTTTCCATGGCAGTTTTGCTCATGTCCACCTCAATCTGTCCCTGTCTTCCTACGATCTTTTAATTCCAGCCAGGACCCGGAAAGCAAAACATGCCTGTTCAACAACAGAGGCACCTTGCATTGGCACCACTGTTGATTTTATTTAAAATGTGAACACGTTGGGGATGTTAAGTGTCGTAACACCCGATGCGGTGTGATGCTCTTGTAGTCTGTGTGCTTCCTGAAGATATATATAATTTGGTTCCCTGACAAAAAATGTGACTGTCTTTGGGGAAAAGAAGAAAATAGTATGTATTTGCACTGTGGCTGTGGCTTCTGATTTTTTTTTTGTAAGAGTTAAATCTTTCTTAAAAAAATCATAAAAATGAAAGTAGGCATGTGTTGAGTGTTGGAGCAGATGTTGGCAGAAGGCAGTTGTGTTACTTAGAGGCAGGCACATGGTCAGATGCTGTGGCTACTCACCTGTCTTGTGGTTGGGGACAAAGTTGTGACCCAGTGAACAGGGCAGAGAAACAGTGATCTCCTCAGCCTCCTTCAGGCAGAGAAGCCAATTGATTGATCAGTCGCTCAGTTGTGTCTGTCTCTTTGCGACCCCATGGACTGCAGCACGCCAGGCCTCCCTGTCCATCACCAACTCCCGGAGTTTGCTCAAACTCTTGTCCATTGAGTCAGTGATGCCATCCAACATCTCACCCTCTGTCATCCCCTTCTCCTCCTGCCTTCAATCTTGCCCAGCATCAGGGCCTTTTCCAATGACTCAGTTCTTCGCATCAGGCGGTCAAAGGATTGGAGTTTCAGCTTCAGCATCAGTTTTTCCAATGAATATTCAGGACTAATGTCCTTTAGGATGGACTGGTTGGATCTCCTTGCAGTCCAAGAGACTCTCAAGAATCTTCTCCAATGCCACAGTTCAAAAGCATCAGTTCTTCAACACTCTTTGACTTTACACCTAGAGAAAACATTCTTAAATGCAGGAAGGAAAGTTTGCCCCCTGAGGACATCTGGCAATAGCTGGAGACTTTTGGGGGGGAAAGAGAGAGCGAAAGAAGCCTTGCAGTGGAACATTTAAGGATCATGAACTCCACTGCCTCCAGGTTTCCGGTGTGTGATATTCAAGGACGCAGAGGGCTACAGAATGCTGGAGACTGGTCAGTATTGCCGAGGCTGAGAAACCTCGATCAGAGCAAAACTTTCGTCGCTGTGTAGTCACGGGCTTCCCTGATGACTTAGCTGGTAAAGAATCCACCTGCAATGCAAGAGATTGCCCGTGATGCAGGAGACCTCGGTTCAACCCCTGGGTCAGGAAGATCCCCTGGAGAAGGGAATGGCAACCCAGTCCAGGATCCTTTTCTGGATCCCAGGGACAGAGGAGCCTGGTGGGCTACAGTCCATGGGGTCGCAGAGAGTCAGAGGTGCCCACTGCTAAACCACCAATCATCCACCAGCATATACTCAGTACCATATGGCAGTGAGGACAATTGCAAGGTCTCCTAAGATTTACCCACAGAGGAGACTTGTTTGACTTATACTAGACACATCATTAGTATGTATTTGAAAGTTAAAAAAAAAAATCACTTCCATGGTTTTGAGAAAACATAAAGTATCTTACATAACCATTTTAAACATTCACCTCTGTTTTTCCTGAAAGCAAAAACTGCTTCTTTCTCTTTCTCTACTTTTTTTTCTCATTTCTTATCTGCCTTTGTAATACGAAGGCTTTGATCACCCCCATTAAGTTTATTTATGCTCACCATGCAGACATCTTAAATCCCACTCCATCTTGGAAAGTCCTTTGAGTTTCAGAGGATAGGTTAATTGCCTGAACAGCAATTAAGATTTTAACCATCAATCTAGCAGCCTTTCTCTCAAGGGCATATACCAAAAGCCAAGTCTACAGAGCTCCCCTGGATAATGTAATTTGTTTAAGAAAGATACAAATAAGAATCACCTGTCATGACCATCCCAGGCAACCATTTCTCTTTGAAAGCTCCCAGGAGAAAAACACACCTATTGTTCATCTTTAAATCTACAACCTTAAAGTTAATGGCCATACACAGTGAATTGTTAGCGATATTAAGATCTATGTGCTGGACAATCTTTGAAGCATCATCTTTTCATTTCAGACATCCTCTTGTAAATCCTGACTTTGCACCATCAATTGTAACAAGCAAGCAAGACAGAGAACACCCATGTCTAGCGTCTTCTGTGGTTAAGGTGCCAACGTAGGCTTCTGTTGATGACACCGGCGGCATGATTCATGAGGGTGGCTTTTGGTAGTCGCTTACTGATGGAGCCATGTAACTGCTCCTCCTTCAGGCCAGTTAGTCACTGTGGTCCTAGGAGATTCCCTTGGAAATGTATCTTTGGCTCTACTTTTGCATCGCCATTCTGAAGACCATGAGCTGTCTGTTTGCCCCATAGATCCTTTCCTGCTTAAGTTCTCTACAATAGATAGTGTTGTCTGTAACCGATTGCAGAGAACAACTAAAGCTACCATGACCTAGATGTCCATCGGCAGACAAATGGATAAGAAGGTTGTGATGTGTATACACAATGGAATATTACTCAGCCATTATAAAGAATGCATTTGCGTCAGTTCTAATGAGGTGGATGAAACTGGAACCTATTATACAGAACGAAGTAAGTCAGAAAGCAAAACACCAGTGCAGTATACTAACGCATGCATATGGAATTTACTAAGATGGTATCGTTGACCCTACATGCGAGACAGCAAAAGAGACACAGATGTCAAGAACAGAGTGTTGGACTCTGTGGGAGAAGGTGAGGGTGGGATGATCTGCGAGAATAGCACTGAAACATGTATATTATCATATGTGAAACAGATCGCCAGTCCAGGTTCGATGCATGAGGCAGGGCGCTCAGGGCTGGTGCACTGGGATGACCCTGAGGAATGGGATGGGGAGGAAGGTGGGAGGGGGATTCAGGATGGGGAATACATGTGTACCCATGGCTGATTCATGTGAATGTATGGGAAAAACCATGACAATATTGTAAGGCAATTAGCCTCCAATTAAAAGAGAAAAATAAAGCTACCGTGATACGAACAGTAGCAATGATAGCAAAACTAAGGTTGTTGAATGCTTTGGGCAAAAGTGAATACCGAAGCCGTCCCTCTTGTATGCTAAACTTGCTATTTGGGCATATATAAAGTAGGTGACGCTAGCGATAAAGAACGTGCCTGCCAATGCAGGAGACATGGGACGTGGGTTCGATCCCTGGGTCAGGACGATCCCCTGGAGGAGGGCATGGCCACCCACTCCAGTAATCTTGCCTGGAGAATCCCACGGACAGAGGAGCCTGGCGGGCTACAGTCCACGGGATCGAAAAGAGTCGGACACGACCGAAGCGACTTAGCATGCAAGTGCGTGCGCTGCTCACAGAAGCCTCAGAGTTGATTCTGTGAATCAGAGAGGTCTTGTTAGGAGACGGCTTGCGGGTTTGACGATAGCATGAATTTTCCAGTGCAGCCCACCCTCTCTCACCTCCTGTTGTATTGCTCCTGGCATGCTCACTCATACCACCTCCCTGAACACGGTAGGCAGCCTTAAGAATCTGCAACTCTCAACTGTTACAGGCGAAGAACTCTTTTTATTTTCCGATGAGGAAGAAAATCCCAAAGAGGGCAAACAGGCCTTTTAAGACCCCACAGTTTGCCAGTGACACCAATGAATACACTTTCTACGCCATCCTTCTGTCTGCATTATCTACCGGCAGAATATTGCATCGTCAAAAGACAGTTAGGTGTCATGTGTGTATGTGTAGGAAAGATTATTATTATTATTACTTTTTGCCCCAGATGTGTTCATAACAGATCAGTGCACTATTGCTTCATTGTAAAGCAGAAATGAGACAACATTTTAAATCAACTATACTTCCATTAAAAGGAAAAGTGATTTGAAGGCAAATGTTAATACAGACAAAGACAGTGCATAATGCACAAAAAAGGACAGTTTATTCACCAGGAAAAATATTGAAAATTCTGAGCTTCCAACTATGCAACCCGCGGTATTGCTCAAAATGAGAAAATAAAAAAACGGCAAGGAGACAGCAAGAGAAATGAACGAAATACCAAAAGAAACATGGACGGTGGAAATGGAAAAGAATATGGAAAGGAATATATTTAGAAGGGTAATATAGATGGTTAACTGAGTCGCTTTGCTTTACACTGAAATGAAAGCAGCCTTGTTTTAGAAATCAACTCCATCTCAATAAAAATAAAAAAAAAAACCTTGACAACGTAACATTCATATTTCTAAGGAGATAGTTTCCAAAACCTGCATGTCTGGAAGATCATTTATCTCTGATGGTCTGTTTGTGGTATTATCCCCTCTCTTCAGTCTTTGCCTCTCTGACCCACGCAGGAAGGATTTAGTCAATATATCTTTCCTGTTCCACATTCCACGTGACGGCATTATGAAAGACCACCAACCGAGCAGCCTGGATTCGGTTTCCTGACATGCAGAGGAAACACTTCCTTTCGTGGAAATAAGAATCCCACAGAGTAAGCCAGGAGGCCAGTGAACAGGATCAAGGTACTTGAGGGTTTGCAAGTCAGGTTTTAACCAATCTCTTGTACGTCTGAAGCCTATTCCTCCTGGTACTACACCCGTCTACTTCTCTCAGCTTGGAAAGACTCTTGTTTTGTCTTAATTGGGATGTGAAGTGGGCTTCTGTGAACGGTGCTCCCATTTGGTAAATTCCTTTGAGCTTGGACACTTTCTTCCCCCCACATCCTAAGCTCACAGAACAAGGCCAGGTAACCTCTCTACAAGCCCAGATATTCTCTTTTTATCCTGCAATGGGACCTCTTTCCCCCAACGTAGAGGGAGTCTATTGCCCTGGAATCCACAGCGAAGGAGGGAGACGCATTGACCTTCAGAAATGCTTTCGGTGCGTTACAGATTCACACCTGAGCTAAAATAGACCACCTGCCTAAATCGTCACCTACACCTGCTTATTCTATCAATGAGAGTCACACTTTTCTTCTTTATGTTTTCTGCATGAACGGTTTTGTGCTGAGTCTATTCAGTCCTGTCCAGCTCTTTGTGACCCCGTGGACTGTAGCCCACCAGGCTCCTCTGTCCACGGGATTTTCCAGGCAAGAATACTGGAGTGGGTTGCCGTTTCCTTCTCCAGGGGATCTTCCCGACCCAGGGATTGAACCCACGTCTCTTATGTCTCCTGCATTGGCCAGCAGGTTCTTTACCACTGTTTCCACCTGGACGATTTAGTAGTAGATTATTTGAGAACATGTAAGCTAGTAAATAATCTGAGAACAGAGATGAACTAGCAACCAGAAAACTTGAGTATGTGATTCCTTACTAATGAAACTTACTAATGGGGCTTTCCTGGTGGCTCAGTCGGTAGAGAATCCGCCTGCAATGAAGGAGACCTGGGTTCGATCCCTGGGTGGGTAAGATCCCCTGGAAAAGGAAATGGCCACCCACTCCAGTATCCTTGCCTGGGGAATCCCATGGAGGGAGGAGCCTGTTCGGCTACGGTCCATGGTGTCGCAAGAGTCTAACAGGACTACACCACCACCAGCACACTAATGAAACAACTCTTAGGCTTTCTTTAAAAAAAAAATGTTTTATTTGTTTGTTTATTGTCTGCACTGTACAACAAGTGGAATCTAGTGCCCTGAGCAGGGATGAAACCTGTGTCCCCTGAACTACACGACAGAGTCTTAACCACTGGGCCACCAGCAAAGTCGCGAGACAGCTCCTATGCCTTCTTCCTTCATTTGCTTCCTTAACACCTTTGCAACAAAGTGGCTTGGAGTTTTGGAATCTAGTGTCAGACTGCACGTGTCTTTCACCAGCGGTTTTCAACTGTGGTCCGATCCAACGGAAGAAGGCTGGAATAGTCAACCTGAGGAGTTGTCTTGTCTTCTGAAATGTTCAATTTTCTCAACCAAACACCGAGGTTGAAGCGGACATCCTTCCAGTATACTGGATTCATAGAGGACAGAAAGCAATCATTCTTTTAAGAATTTTTTAAAAAAACATTCAAGTAGTGTTGGTTGACTATGTTGTGTTAGTTTCTGATGGACAGCACAGTGATTTGGTGTGGTGTGTTTTTTTTTTTTCAGGTTTTCCCCCTTATCGATTATTATACAATATTGAGTATCATTCCCTGTGCTATACAGTAGGTCCTTGTTGGTCATCAATTTTATATATAGTCGTGTGTATCTGTTAATCCTAAATGCCTCATTTATCCTCTCCCCACCTTTCCGCTTTGCTAACCATAAGTTTGTTTTCTATGTCCGCGAGTCTTTTTCTGTTTTGTAGATAAGTTCATTTGTACCCTTGTTTTTAGATTCCAGGTATAAGCGATGTCTGAGATATTTTTCTTTCTCTGTCTGACCTACTTCACTCAGTATGACAGTCCCTAGGTCCATCCACGTTGCTACAAATGGCATGATTTCATTCTCTTTCATGACTGAGTAATATTCCACTGTACATATGTACCATGGCTTCTTTATCTGTTCATCTGTCGATGGACCTCTAGGTTGCTTGTACCTTTCAGAATTTTAAAGCCAGCGAATGCAGCCATACACGCCACTTCAGTTCAGTTCAGTTCAGTTCAGTCGCTCAGTCGTGTCCGACTCTTTGCGACCCCATGAATCACAGCACGCCAGGCCTCCCTGTCCATCACAAACTCCTGGAGTTTACTCACACACGTCCATCGAGTCGGTGATGCCATCCAGCCATCTTATCCTCTGTCATCCCCTTCTTCTGCCCCCAATCCCTCCCAGCATCAGGGTCTTTTCCAATGAGTCAACTCTTCACATGAGGTGGCCAAAGTATCAGAGTTTCAGCTTCAGCATCAGTCCTTCAGTGAACACCCAGGACTGATCTGCTTTAGGATGGACTGGTTGGATCGCCTTGCAGTCCAAGGGACTCTCTACGAGGAGCTAAATATGAGCTTATCTCACTGATAGGCATTTCTCCATTTATTTTTAAAATTCCCCTCCCTACTGACAACTTCAAATACAAACAATAAACTCAGACGTTTTAGTCGTACAGTTCGATGAATTTTGTGGTACAAAAACCCTGTGTAGCATCCACCCACATGAAGAAATAAATATGAGATTCCCCCTCCCCCTGCCCCGTGTAGGTATTGTCCGTGGCCAAAATCCCCACGTAGCCCCTCCTCCAACTTCTCACCTGTGGTTTAAGCTTGAGGTGTGCCTTCTTTCACTCTGTCTTGTTACTATTGCCTTTTGTAGTTTGAAAGGTTCCAGAATGCATATGCACCTTGTAGAGACTCTATTGTTGCAATGGTTTTAGAATGAGAAAGGGAAATGAGAGTGTGAGGGAGGGAAGGAAGGAAGTGAAGGAAGGAAAGAAGGGCTTTTAAATTAAGCACTCGGTTCAAATCTGGGCTTCCCGGGGGCTCGGCAGTAAAGAATCTGCCTGCAATACAGGAGACACAGGTTCGATCCGTGGGTTGGGAAGATCCCTTGGAGGAGGAAATGGCAACCCACTCCAGTATTCTTGTCTGGAAAATCCCATGCACAGAGGAGTCTGGTGGGCTACAGTCCATGGGGGTCGCAGAGAGTCAGACATGACTGAGTGACTAACACTCTGTGACTTTTAAGTCATGCATTCTATTCAGATCTATGTCTTACGCATCTCCTTTGAAGGATCTTTGGAAGGTTAAACTAGTTTGATTCCCTTGAAAGAATTACAGTGGTATAAACTCACGACTCACGATGGCATCATGACTTAAAAAAGAATTCTTGTACACCTATTTCTGTTTTAAAAGCAGGTCCTTGTCATGCCTGATAATCACCTCTATTTCTGGGCTCTGCCCACAGGTGGCAAGAACCTTAAATGTTTTCCTCCTCTGTTGCACTGTTTTCAGAGAAAAATCTCAGTGACTGGCTCCCTGTTATATCCCTTTAATTTCTTCAGAAACGCCCAAATGCTGATAAATATAGTTTGTGATCTCACTAGTACACATGTGGTCATCTTTTCTCTGATATGGCTGGAGGTAGGTTCCGAAATGGAAGCAGTTTGGGGAAGAGATTATCTTTTCTGTTACTTTGACATGCAAACGTGCTCTTGTGACATATTAAAAGAAAAAGGAAGGGGTACTTCCCCGGTGGTCTAGTGGTTGAGACTGCAGGATTCCCCTGCAAGGGGCCACATGCGATCCCACATGTGAAACAGCATAGCCAAAAGTGAAAAAAGAAAAAAAAAAAAAAAGAAAAAGACAGGGATGCTGAAGCTTCAGTATTTGCCTGGTGTATTGGAGTGAATTTGAATTGCCTGAGTTTAAGCAAATGTCCCTTGTTTGGTCATGTCCATTAAATGAAAATGTAGTCATGTTAAATTAAATTATGCATGGTCTTGTAAACACACCCAGTTGGGTTCCTTTAATGCAGTCCAGGTGATAACTCTCTCTGTCGGGAGTGTCTGCGTGGATATCCATTTCCTGAGACCTCTGCATGGGCTGGTGGCCAGGCTAAGCCCTCCTCCCTTGATTCTTGGTCTTCAGAGCATGGACCCTGGCTTTGTGTTTGGTTTCCTGAGTCTGGTTTAACAGGCACGGGGAGGAAAGGAAGGCATGGATCTGGAGCTCCGTCAAGTGCCCGTTAACTCCAACACGGAGACTTGGCTTTTTTAGATTCCTGGAAATAGCAAGCCAAATGGTCACTTGAGGTCAAACCAGTCCATCCTAAAAGGACATCAACCCTGAATGTTCATTGGAAGGACTGATGTTGAAGCTGAAACTCCAATGCTTTGGCCATGTGATGCGAAGAACTGAGTCATTAGAAAAGACCCTGATGCTGGGAAAGATTGAAGGCGGGAGGAAAAGTGGACGACAGATGAGATGGATGGATGGCATCACTGACTCAATGGACATGAGTTTGGGTAAACTCTGGGAGTTGGTGATGGACAGGGAGGCCTGGCGTGCTGCAGTCCATGGGGTCGCAGAGAGTCGGACACGACTGAGCGACTTTCACTATTCTTTCAGTAAAGTAATATTTAGGCTGAAAGATCCTTATTTTTCCATAATGTGGAACAAGAAAGAAAGCTGGCCAAAGTCTAACCCGTGTGAGAGTCATAGAAGCTGGGGTAGGTCTCCTACAGAAGCTGCCTCTAAGTATGTTATTATTGATTGATATGCCTGGTAAGCACTTTCCATGAGTATCAAACGGAGATGAAAAAGGTGTTCACATGGAGGACACTCGACATGGGTCCTGAGAGTGATCACTTTATTTTAGCTATTAAGAGATTGAAATTCACGGTGGTCTTTGCAGGACATTATGGGATGCAGGTGTTTTAATGAGATGAAAGTAGTTGAGAGAAATTCTGTCATCAGAAAATGTGCCCTTGTTTTTCTATGCTGTGTCAGACTCAGCCAGCAGGCACGCTTATCTGTAATAGACTGGTTCGGAGTTTTTCCCCAAGGCCGTTTATTTGTTTCTGTTAGCATGATTTGTCTTTTATGAGCAGACTTGCAGTAGCGGATTGCTGTGACTTGAGAAAAGGTCTAGGGAGAAATGCTTAGAATAGACAGCTGTAAAAAAAATTTTTTTAAGTATAATTGATGTACGTTATTGTGTTTCAGGTGTATAGCAGAGGGATTTGGGTGTATATGTGTATACTTATATACATATATGCTATAGATATATAACTGTATGTGGCTCTATTTAGTTGTTCAGTTGCTTAGTCACGTCTGACTCTTTGATACCCCATGGACTGCAGCCCACCAGGCTTCCTTCCGTGGTGACTCAGATAGTAAAGGATCCGCCTGCAATGCAGCTGTTGGATCCTGGGGCAGGAAGATCCCCTGGAGAAGGGAATGGGAACTCACTCCATATTCCTGCCTGGAGAATCCCATGGACCGAGGAGCCTGGCGGGTACAGTCCATAGGGTTGCACAGAGTCAGGTACAACTTAAAGAGACTTAGCGCATGCGTGCACACACATACACACGCGCGCATATGTATATATTTGTTTAGATTATTTTCTATGATAGGATTTTATAAGACACTGAATATAAGGCCCTGTGCTGTACAGTAAGTCTTGGTTGTTTATTTTGTGTAAAATAGTGTGTATTAATCTTATACTGCTAATTTATCCCTTCCTTCTTCTGCAGTAAACGCAGAAGTGAAGTTGCTCAATCGTGTCCGGCTCTCTGTGACCCCATAGACTGTAGCCCGCCAGGCTCCTGTGTCCATGGGATTCTCCAGGCAGGAATACTGGAGTGGGTGACCATTTCCTCCTCCAGGGGATCTTCTCAAACCTGGATCTCCCACACTGCAGGCAGACTCTTTACCGTCTGAGGCACCAGTGAAGCCCCCTGCTAAATGTAAGTTGGTTTCCTATGCCTGTGAGCTTGTTTTCTTTATACTTTCATTTGTGTTATTTTTAGATTCCACATCTAACTGATGTTACATAATTGTCTTTCTGTATCTGAATTTGTCCACTTAGTGTGATAATCACCAGGTCCATCCGTGTTACTGCAAATGTGGTGATTTTATTCTTTTTTATGGCCATGTAATAGTCAATTGTGTATATGGACCACATCTTCTTAAGCAAGTCATCCACTGATGGTTGTTTTAGAACGGACAAACCTTAACCCTGGTCTTGTGTGTCGCTTCCTCCTGTGAGCTGGGATAGGATGTGGTTTTCCACAGTAGCTGCACATTCTGGACCTTCAGTCTAGAGGCTGGCTTCTGAAGCAGCCGATCAGCGTGCCGTGGAGGTACGATCAGAACAGAACGCCAGCTGGTTAACAGCAGCAATCTGTCTGATGGTCCCATGTGCATATTTCTGAATTCATGCCCAAATTCAGGACCTGTTTTTTGGAACTCACTTGATGTGCAAACACTTTGCTCAAAAGTAAAAGGGGTACAGGCAAGAGAAGGCATAGCATGCTTGGAGCCTAATAGGAAAGAATAAACAGTGAAAGAATAAATCGGATAGATAGATAGTAGACGAATAATGGATAGAGGCATAGCATGCTTGGAGCCTAATAGGAAAGAATAAACAGTGAAAGAATAAATCGGATAGATAGATAGTAGACGAATAATGGATAGGGAGCTGATTGAGTAGATGACAAATGATAAATAGATAGATAGTGAAAGAATAAGTTAGAGCCTAATAGGAAACAATAAATAGTGAAAGAATAAATTAGATCGATTGATAGCTGCTACATAGATAATGCATAGACAGATAGCTGACGGAGTAGATGACAAATGATAAATAGATAGATAGTGAAAGAATAAGTTAGAGCCTAATAGGAAACAATAAATAGTGAAAGAATAAATTAGATCGATTGATAGCTGCTACATAGATAATGCATAGACAGATAGCTGACGGAGTAGATGACAAATGATAAATAGATAGTCAAAGAATAAATTAGAGCCTCATCAGTTCAGTTCAGTTGCTTAGTCACATCTGACTATTTGTGACCCCATGGACCGCAGCACACCAGGCTTCCCTGTCCATCACCAGCTCCCGGAGCTTGCTTAAACTCATGTCCATCGAGTCGGTGATGCCAGCCAACCATCTCATCCTCTGTCAGCCCCTTCTCCTCCTGCCTTCAGTCTTTCCCAGCATCAGGGTCTCATCCAATGAGTCAGCTCTTTGCATAACGTGGCCAGAGTATTGGAGTTTCAGCTTCAGCATCAGTCCTTGCAATGAATATTCAGGACTGATTTTCTTTAGGATGGACTGGTTGGATCTCCCTGCAGTCCAGGGGAGTCTCAGGAGTCTTCTCCAACACCACAGTTCAAAAACATCAGTTCTTTGATGCTCAGCTTTCTCTGGAGCCTAAAAGGAAAGAGTAATGAGGTACCCAGATGATAGATAATGGATAGACAGCTGATTGAATAGATGATGAATGATAGTGAAAGAATAGAGACTAATAGGAAAGAATAAACAATGAAAGAATGAATTAGATAGTTGATAGTTATGTAGACAAATTATAGATATATAGATTGGCAAGTGCTCTAAATAGATCACAAATGAGAGTGGAAGTAGATTAGATAAATGGTGAAAGAAGAAACAAAAAATTTAAAGAAGAAATAAGAAAGAGTGAAAGAAGAAAAAAGAGTGAAAGAAGAGATTAAAAAAAGAGTGAAAGAACGAATTAGATGGATGAAGGATAAATTGGAGTCTAACATTAAGAGGAAAGAATAAGTGATGAGCCAGCAGATGAACCAGACATCTTGGTGGGCTCCCTCTCTCCCGCTGCCTGCACCCCGGGTGTGGTCTCCTTGGAGACGGTCTTGGAGACGGTCCTTGGAGATGGTTGAGCATCACACTGACGAGTGCCAGTGTCAGAAGTCTCAGCAACCTGAAGTGGTGCTGGCATAGTGAGCCAAGCAGCCTCCCCTTCGGAGCCCTCCCCACCATCTCCCTCCTCGCCCGGGGCCCCGGGCGTCTGGCCGCATCAACAGACCCCTTTGTCCTCCACTTCCCACCCGCTGGACAAGTGGGGAAATCCTGGCGTTTCCCCTCCCTCACCCCTCCGAAGCCAGTTTCCTGCACAGTCGTGAGGAGGCCCTCATTGAACCTTAGCGACTTATGTCTGAGGATGTTGTCTTTGGCAGTGTGCTATTAATAACTTTTTTTTTTAATTTGAAAGCCAAGCAAAAAAATTTTTTTTAACATTTAATTGAAGGGTTGTTGCTTTCCCATGCTGTGTTGATTTCCCCTATACAACATTGAGAATCAGTCATAACTCTATAAATCATGTGTATGTATTTATGTCTATACATGTATAACTGTATATAGGTGTGTGTGCGTGCACATGCATGCATGCTAAGTCACGTCATTTGTGTCCGACTCTGCGATGCCTGGAGAATCCCATGGACTATACCGTCTGTGGGGTCACAAAGAGTCAGACTCGACTGAGTGAGTTTCGGTTCACTTCACTGCGATGCGATAGATGCCGCCAGGCTCCTCCGTCCACGGGGGTCTCCCGGCAAGGACACTGGAGTGGGTTCCCATGCCCTCCTCCAGGGGGTCCTCCCCACCCAGGGATCGAACCCAGGTCTCCTGCATGCAGGGTCGGACTCTAAAGTCTGGTGCATTGGCAGGAAGGTTCTTTACCTCTGGCGCCCCCTGGGAAATACACACACACACACACACACACACACACACACACACACACACACACACCCCTGTGCATTGGCAGGAAGGTTCTTTACCTCTGGCACCCCCTGGGAAATACACACACACACACACACACACACACACACATATCCCCTGCTCTTAAGCCTCCCCTCACCCGTAGCAGGAGGCTTCTGTATCTTGACTTTATAAACTGCATACACAAGAGTGGAAAATTCTCCCAGGGCACCCACTGCAGCCTGCCCCCCTCTCTTTGGACTAGTCCTTCCTCTTTTTCTTGTTCCTCCCTTCGTGTCCCGCCCTACCTCCTTCTTTCCTTCTCTGGCTCTTGTCTTTAGGACAAAGTAGCCAAAAGCCGACAGTGTAGAGTGTTTCAGTTCCTTCACTCTAGGAATGCCACATCCACATGCAGAGGACTTATCAGAGACACTGTGTTCTCCCGGGAAACCATTTGTATTCCAGCCTGCCCAGGACAAAATTGTTTCAGTCATTTGCAAGTTGAAAAAAAAAAAATAAGATACAGGTTTAATCTATGGAGACTGAAAAATGTTTCCCTTTGTTTCAACTAAAATACTTACTGGGGGTGGGGGATGAAGATGACTAAACAAATGGAAAAACAGTAGGAATGCCACGTCTCCCCCGACTTCTCTGCAAAATAGTGTTTTTGAAGTCTGACTTCCCACCAACTCGGGAATTGCGTATCACTCCCATGCTCAAAACTCACTACATCAAGCTTAAATTAAAAATGGTTCCAGTTCTCCGGCTCTCGGTGGCATCTGAACTTCCAAAGTGGCGTCTCCTCACTTTTAGCAACAACAACTTTCTGTGCCCCTGTAGGGATTTCATTCCATCGTGTTGGTCATGCAGAAAATGCCGTCTGTAGCGTCCGAGGGGTTGTGTGAATATCTGCTTTAATAACACCCAGTCCAGGCGTGGGAACGATAGACCCAAGAGGAGGGTAAGCAGTGGAGGGGTATATATCCAGGGACCCATGTGAGGGGACAGGCTCTCCTTTATCTGATGCAGATAATTCAGTGACAAGGCTTCCTCGGTGGCTCAGTGGTCAAGAATCCACCTGGCAATGCAGGAGACGCCAGAGACATGGGTTCGATCCCTGGGTCAGGAAGATCCCCTGGAGGAGTAAATGGCAACCCACTCCAGTGTTCTTGCCTGGAGAATCCCATGGACAGAGGAGCCTGGCGGGCTACATTCCATGGGGTCAAAAAAAAAGTTGGACACGACTGAGCATACAGCAAACACACATACACCCACAGAAATGCCACTTACTGTATACCCCACCTGGACTGTATTCTCCTCGTCTCATACCCTAGACGTGTGCGCTGCCCTAAACTATTGTTTGACAGCCTCATTCACACCTTCACACTTTTGCAACAGAGACGTTCAATTCCGAAATGATTTTTGTTTGTACACATTTTCAGTGTTTATAAACATTGAGTGATACCATATATTCTTCCTGCAGCTCAGGCTTGGAGTTTTATCCTTAAGGCAGTAAGGACTCCCTGTAGAGATTTCAACAGGAAAAAAATGGACTTGATGAGGTTCGCATTTCCTAAGAGCTCCGTGAAATATTTTAGCCTCCTGGCTCGGTGGTATAGAATCTGCCGGCAATGCTGGAGACCCAGGTTTGATCGCTGGGGTCGGGAAGACCCCCTGGAGGAGGAAATGGCAACCCACTCCAGTATCCTCGTCTGGGACATCCCATGGACAGAGGAGCCTGGCCTCCGTGGGTTTTGCAAGGAGTCGGACACGACTGAGTGACTAACACTGACTCTATAAAGAGGAGGGACTCCCCTGGCCGTCCGGTGGTTGAGACTCTGTGATACCAAAGCCATAGCAGAGGTTCAGTCCCTTGTGGGGGAACTGAGATCCTGTGTGCCGCATGGTGCAGCCTACAATTAAAAACTCTGAGCTGATGGAGACGAAGAGAGGTTGAGGACTTCCCTGGAAGCCGTGCGTCAGCAGAGCGAGGAGAGGAAACGAACCAGGTTCCAAAGCTTTGGCAGAGTCTCGGTGTTTGGGGCCAGCTTGAGAAGATAAAGCAGATGGGCGGGACTGTCTGAGACGGGGTGTCTTCAGGGGCCCTTCTGGCTCGGTTCTGGCTGGCAGACAAGGAATGGCCTTTCTCTGTGTGTGTCTGAGTTACCTGGGGAGATCTATGTGGAGGCGTCAGTGCTAACAGGGACATTCTATCCTTGGAAGCACTTACATCAGCGACAGGTCCCGGAAGTAGGAGGGCTGGTCCTCGTCTTTCCAGCATGTTCTGAAATCGGAGCCATTCTGGGCTGGTTCCTCTATCAGATGGGCTGGGGTCATCCACCGGGCATTCTGTTCCCTGTAGATCTCAGAAGAGCCCTGCAAGGCCTGGACTGTGAATTTCATCTTCTCTGCCTTTGAGCCGTCTGCTGGGAGGGAGCTTATGACCTTGGAGGGGTCCTACTTGAGAGTTCCCAGAGAGCTTTCTCAGATGGCACTGGGGGTTAGGAACCCGCCTGCCAATGTGGGAGACATAAGAGATGCGGGTTCTTCCCAACCCAGAATCCCATGGGCAGAGGGGCTTGGTGGGCTACAGTCTGTGGGGTAGCAAAGAGTTGGACATGACTAAGCAGCTAACACACACACACACACACACACACACACACACACACATACATGATGGACGGTACCCTACAAGGTCAGTCTGACTGTACTTGCCTCTGCCAAATGTCCTTAGTTATGATCCTCGCTCGGAAATTCTGAAAGGAACTGGTCAGATTCTGACAACGCCATCCAAAAAGATCACTCTGACAAATATGAGGATGGAAGAATCTTTAAAATAGACATGTAGTTCCATCAACCAGAGGACCGCCTCACAAGGAAATGTGGTTGGAAAAGGGGTGACAAACTGCTTTACGTGCTGGCATATAAAATCTCCAGAAAGCTGTTAAGTAAAAAAAAAATAAAACAGTGAGGAACAGGAGAGTTTATATAGTATGCTACTTTCTGTTTAATACTTTTTGTTGAATATAGAAACATTAAAAGGACACAGAAAGAGTGGTCAGAAGTGAAGGCGAAAGCTGAGGAGGCAGAACACTCCGTTTAATAAATTTTTGCTTTGAATCAGATAGGTTTTTAACCTATCAAAATACTTCTCAACAAATAAGATCTAATTTAGTTGATATTTAATTGATGTTAATTCCTCATAATTGATAGTTAGGCTTATGTAAAATGTCAACATGGGGCTTCTCAGGTGGCTCAGTGGTAAAGAATGCACCTGCAAGGCAGGAGACCTGGGTTTGATCTCTGGGTCTGGAAGATCCCCTGGAGGAGGGCATGGCAACCCACTCCAGTATTCTTGCCTGGAGAATCCCGTGGACAGAGGAGCCTGGTGGGCTACAGTCTGTGGGGTGGCAAACAGTTAGACAGAACTGAGCAACTAAACAACAAACTGTTAACATTAGAGAGTAACAGGTGAGGGCAAAAAGGTAATTATTATTTTTTGCAACTTCTCAGCAAGTCTAACATTAGTTCAAAATTAAAAGTTTTTTTTTTCTTTTTTAATGATGATACACAAACAGCCGGTAAGCACGTGAAAATGTGTTCAACATCAGTGGTTATGCGAGAAATGCAAATGGAAAGCTCAGCAAGACACTATTTAAACAGCAAATAGAATGGCTAATTTTTTTTTTTTAATGACGGCAACAATTTAATGGGAGAAACTGACTCTCTTATGTCCAGCAACATCAGAGTGAGGTTGCACAAGTTCTTCTAAAATGAGTTATGCATCTGTCTTTTGACCCAGCAGTTCTATGTTCAGGTATTTATCCGAGAAAAGTGATTACGCAAGAACTGTCCTAAGAGCTTTAGACACAGGTGCCCCAAAGTGGAAAGAACCCAGACGCGCAACAGGGGCAGGGGTGAGCTGTTTGTCATATTTGTCTGATGTGTATGTTTATTGTATATTCATGCAGTGCAGTCCTGCTCAGCAGTCCCAAGGGACAAACCACTGATAACATCCTACAACCTGGATGAAGCACAGACCGAGCGATAAATCAAATCATAAGTCAAGGCTGTGGTTTCTCCAGTGGTCAGGTGTGCATGTGAGAGTTGGACTATAAAGAAAGTTGAGCACCGATGAATTGATGATGCCTTTGAACTGTAGTGTGTTGGAGAAGACTCTTGAGAGTCCCTTGGACTGCAAGGAGACCCAACCAGTCCATCCTAAAGGATCTCAGTCCTGGGTGTTCATTGGAAGGACGGATGCTGAAGCTCCAATCCTTTGGCCACCTGATGCGAAGAGCTGACTCATTTGAAAAGACCCTGATGCTGGGAAAGACTGAAGGCAGGAGAAGAAGGGGACAACAGAGGATGAGATGGTTGGATGGCATCACCGACTTGGTGGACATGACTTTGAGCAAACTCCGGGAGTTGGTGATGGACAGGGAGGCCTGGCATGCTGCAGTCCATGGAAGAGTCAGACACGACTGAGCGTCTGAGCTGAACTGAACGCTAAATGCTGATACTGAAACCTACTGCTGAAGAATTGATGCCGTATTTATATGAGATGCTAGAGCAGGCAAACTAACCTCGGGGGAAAAGAAATTCAACAGGTGGTGCCTCTATGTTGAAGGACTGACTGGGGAGTGGCAAGAGCTTTCTGAGGAGATGGAAACATTCTCTGTGGTATTAGAATTCTGGATCATGGGGCTGCATGCATTTCTCAAAACTGTGCTGTTAATCTTTTTATATTTCAAGATACGCATATTTTACCTCAGAAAAAGGATGGCAAAAATGCTAACTATAGTGACTTCCCCTGGTGGGCCATTGGTTAAGAATTGCCTTCTGATGCAGGGGTCATGATTTCAATCCCTGGTTGGGACACTAGGATCCTGCAACCTTCACGGTCCAGCAAAGTAATACTAATAGTGGTAAAAAGTGTTTAAATGGTAGCTACATGGAAACTGGGTGTGGGCAGAGATATAGATGACAGATTGGCAAAATATCGATACTTGTTGAAGTGGAGAGAAAGGGATTTCATTGTATTGTGCATACTAAGTCGCTTCCGTCTCGTTCAACTCTTTGCGACCCCGTGTGGACTACAGCCCGCCAAGCTTCTCTGTCTGTGGGATTCTCCAGGCAAGAATACAGGAGTGGGTTGCCATTTCCTTCTCCATTCATTGCCTAATTTTCTTTAATTTCTATATGTTCAGTATTTTCCACAGTGACAGCTAAAGATAATTTTAAAGGAGATAAATACTCTTTTTTTTTTTTTTCTCAAAAGAGTAGTCATTTGGAGCAATAGCTGGCTCTTTTCTCTTATTGGAGTGGGAGTTTTCTGGTGCGTTTTATGATGACAAGTCATAGGGTTCTGGGGTTGAGAAGACTTGTTGCACCATGTTTCCTGATGACACTGAAAAGGAAAAGAACATCTTCAGATGTGCAATGTTAAGATCATAATAAGAGGACACCCAGAACACTGAATCCCAGGCTTATGGAAAATGCTCGGGAACCCTAAACAGTAGTTTGGAGTTAGCCTTTGGGTAGGAAAAGCAAGCAGACCCAAGCCCGTTATTGAGAGCAGATGGTATATTAACAGATAGAAAGAGTCCAGGACTGGTATTCACATTTTAAAGTTCAAAAGCAAATAGCTGCTGCTGCTGCTAAGTCACTTCAGTTGTGCCCGACTCTGTGCCACCCCATAGACGGCAGCCCACCGGGCTCGCCCGTCCCTGGGATTCTCCAGGCAAGAACACTGGAGTGGGTTGCCATTTCCTTCTCCAATGCATGAAAGTGAAAAGGGAAAGCGAAGCTGCTCAGTTGTGTCTGACTCACAGCGACCCCCGGGGCTGCAGCCCACCAGGCTCCTCCGTCCATGGGATTTTCCAGGCAAGAGTACTGGAGTGGGTTGCCATTGCAAAAGCAAGTAGAGTTGGATGGAATTTGATAAGTGAGGAAACAATGATAGGGCATAGCTTTATAAAATAAATTCAAACTCCGGGACCAAGGCTAGTAGCTACTTCAGTCGTTGAATGATCAAGGTTCATAAGAATATTTGAAAGAGTTAGAAATGAGTGAATGTTGACCCCGTTTCTTTTTCGCTGTTTCTATTTTTTTTTTAAGCCGAGGATAACATTCTGGAAATTACAGTCTGGTCAGTTAGATGATAAATCTTAATTTCTGGAAGAGATCCTCAAAAATCCTCTGGAAGAGATCCTTCACGATAAATGGAATTGTGATTTCTCGAAGCTCCATGGGTTTGTTTGCTAAGAGCAAGTCCGTGCCTGACTAGTTTTATGAAAATCAGTAGATATAATTGGTCTGGTCGTCTGCATGCAATTTGACAGTTTTCCTTTTGTTCTTCTGGAGAGTACAAGACTCCTGTATAAACGGATGAGGATTAAGTCAGAAGCTCCTGTATGTTTGCAAGAGTTTGAACATTCCTGGTGAGAATTTTAACTCACCGCAGGGATGCTTGGCTGAATCTCACACGCCGAAGGGGCCGTGAGGCTTGTGTGTGCAAATGATGTGTTACCGTCTGCATCTACCCTATGTTTACATAACCATGCTTGTCTCTGAGGCTCCATCTACCTACCCACGCATCACAAAAGCAGACCACTTTCTTATTTACGTGTTAAGAATGTAGCCACTTGCTCTACTCGGAGACTGGAGCGACTCGTATATTCAAATAATCTGTTTAAGCTACGGAAATATTTTCTTTCTACTCTTGGTCTTTGCAAATAATCCAAGATTATATCCTCAGTGCCTTCCAGTCCTATTTTTTTTAAAATGTTATTTTAAATTTATTTTTTAACTGAAGGGTAATTGCTTTACAGAATTGTGTTGGTTTCTGCCAAACAGCAACATGAATCAGCCATAGGTATACATATAGCCCCTCCCTCCCATCTCCCACCCCATCCCACTCCTCTAGGTTTTCATAGAGCCCCTGTTTGAGTTCCCTGAGTCACCCAGCAAATCCCATTGGCAATCTACTATTTTACATACGGTAACGTGGGTGGTTCAGTGGTACAATTCTCACCTGCCTCCCTGCCTTATTAAACAGACCGCATATAGCAAGAGTTATCGCATGCTTAGAGATTCCGTGTCTTGCAAAGCATAAAGGATGTTTGAACTTTGGTTATGGGTGGGAAGGTGCAGAGGAGGAAGAGAGGACTGGACACTTGGGAGTTTGTTACTAGAATTAGATTTTCATTCATTTCTTGTGCTTTTCATTCCTTTCTGTCTGAAAAGTGAAACCCTGAAGTCATTCTTAGAGGCTTCTAGCTTTTGTGATGGCTTAAAAAAACTTAAGGAATGTGGAGATGTAGCCTCATCTAGGATGTGGAGAAAAGGGGTACAATGAAGACTTGATACTCTCTTTCACATCCTGTCATACTTGAAATTTGTATTACTGTGCACATTAGCCCCTTAGCTAATAATCCCTGACGGATTAGAAAACCAGGGAGTTGATGCTGGAAGTTCCAACTCCCAGCAGTGTTTTGAGTGTCCCCAATGATCCTGCAAAGATAAGGTTGAGGCAGATTACTGAGAAAATAAATAGCCCCCTCCTAGCCTTCTCATATTTTTCCCATTCACATGGTGCTACAGTTCTAAGAATTGTCTCTCTTTTGTTATCAACCATTTGGTGAGGAAAATCAATTCTGGTTTTGAGACCTCTTCTCAATTCCCACTCTGATATCTTCTGACCTGCACTGATTGTTTTTCGGTGTGGGATACTGTTGGCAGCCTTTAAGAAGACAATGATTTTGTGACGCTAGGAGTTACTTCTCTAAAGTTTACTTGAGTTGTACAAAGTGTAATCTGTTGGAGAAAAGGCATGGTATTCTGATCGTTTTTGGTAGTCTCAGTCTGAAATTTAATTATGATGGAAGTGACTCAAATAGAGAGTTTATGATGGCAATCTCAATCGTTGCTATGATGATGGAAAAGATGTGAGATTTAGGGTCAGAAGATCTGAGCATTCACCAGCTCTGTGACTCTAGGCAAGTCACCCCCCTTTTTCAGCTTCAGGGTTTTTTTTTTCCTCTACACAGGTTGGAGAAGGGTAATCATTTTGCAGAATACTGCAAGAATAGTCCAAGATAATGCATGGGACACCTCCGTATACAGGGTACATACATACGAACTCCTTGGCCTACCTTCATGTTTTATCACCTCTGCTCCATCTCATTTTCTTCATTTCTTTAAAATTCCTTGTAAGACATGTGGTCCTGTCCAGAACGTCCATGGAGTCAGTTGATCCATGCCAAAAGTTGTTGGATATTTGGTCATGTTTGGTTGTGTCCAAAATGTCCATGTGGGTGTTTGCTCCACAGCAAACGTTCCTTGTTATTTGTTCATGTTTGGTCCTGTCTAAAAAGTCCATGGAGATAGCCAGTCCTCACCAAAATGTTCTCAATACTTGGTCATGTTTGGTTCTGTCCAAAATGTCCATGGAGTCACTTGGTCCATGAGAAAAGGTCCTTGACATTTGGTCATATTTGGTCCTGTCCAAAAGGTCTTTAAGACCTTTGGTCCACACCAAAACATCCTTGATATTTTCTGCTGCCCAGAACCATTTGTCATGGACCCGAAACACTGTCGGATGTTTTGGACATGATCAAATATCAAAGATGTTTTGGCCTGGATCAGAAGTCTTAACGGATGTTCTGGACATGACCAAGTGTCTGCTGATATAAATAAGGTTCTCTTCTCTTGCTACACTGAAAACAAAAGTTTCCTTAGTTTGCTCTGTAGACAGTCTTTCAGGATTCAAATCTTTTTATTTTATTTGACTACATCAGGTCTTAGTTGGAACATATGGCACCTTCATTGCTTCATGTAAGTCTTGCAATGCAAGAGATCCCAGTTCAATTTCTGAGTTGGGAAGTTCCCCTGGAGAAGGGATAGGCTGCCCACTCCAGTATTCTTGGGCTTCCCCGGTGGCTCATGCGGGAAAGAATCTGCCAGCAATGTGGGAGACCTGGGTTTGATCCCTGGGTTGGGAAGATCCCCTGGAGGAGGGCATGGCAGCCCACTCCAGTATTCTTGCCTGAACAACCCCCATGGACAGAGGAATCTGGCGGGCTACCGTCCATGGGGTTGCAAAGAGTCAGACAGGACTGAGCCACTAACCAACGCATAGCACAGCACATGCTCCTGTTTACCTATCGTGTGTAACTGGGTGTTCAGAAGTATCAGAAAAGCAAGATAAAGCCAAGTACTTCAGAGAAGACTCTTGAGAGTCCCTTGGACAAGCAAGGAGATGAAACCAGTCCATCCTAAAGGAAATCAGTCCTGAATGTTCATTGGAAGGACTGATGCTGAAGCTGAAGCTCCAGTACTTTGGCCACATGATGCAAAGAGCTGACTCACTGGAAAAGACCCTGATGCTGGGAGGGATTGAGGGCAGGAGGAGAAGGGTACGACAGAGGATGAGATGGTTGGATGGCATCACCGACTCAAGGGACATGGGTTTGGTCAAACTCTGGGAGATAGTAGAGGACAGGGAGGCCTGGCGTGCTGCAGTCCATGGGGTCACAGAGTCAGACATGACTTAGTGATTCAATGACAATAGCACACTTCAGAGACATGGATCTTATGAATTTGATTTTGATTTTCTGAGTCCAGTGCAGGTGGAAAGTCTCAGGACGCAGAAACAATAAGGAGAGTTAGGATTAGTTCACTTCAGTCGCTCAGTCGTGTCCGACTCTTTGCAACCCCATGGACTGCAGCACGCCGGGCCTCCCTGTCCATCACCAACTCCCGGAGTTTACTCAGACTCATGTCCATTGAGTCAGTGATGCCACCCAACCATCTCATCCTCTGTCGTCCCCTTCTCCTCCTGCCCTCAATCTTTCCCAGCATCAGGGTCTTTTCCAGTGAGTCAGTTCTTTTCATCATGTGGCCAAAGTGTTGGAGTTTCAACTTCATCATCAGTGCTTCCAATGAACACCCAGGACTGATCTCCTTTAGGATGGACTGGTTGGATCTCCTTGCAGTCCAAGGGACTCTCTAGAGTCTTCTCCAGCACCACATTTCAAAAGCATTCATTTTTCGGTGCTCAGCTTTCTTTATAGTCCAACTTTCACATACATGACTACTGGAAAAACCATAGTTTTGAGTAGGTGGACCTTTGTTGGCAAAGTAATGACTCTGCTTTTTAATATGCTATCTAGGTTGGTCATAACCTTCCTTCCAAGGAGTAAGTGTCTTTTAATTTCATGGCTGCAGTCACCATCTGCACTGATTTTGGAGTCCAAAAAAATAAAGTCAGCCACTGTTTCCATTGTTTCCCCATCTATGTGACATGAAGTGATGGACCAGATGCCATGATCTTAGTTTTCTGAATGTTGAGCTTTAAGCCAACTTTTTCACTGTCTTCTTTCACTTTCATCAAGAGGCTCTTTAGTTCTTCGCTTTCTGCCATAAGGGTGGTGTCATCTGCATTTCTGAGCTTATTGATGTTTCTCCCAGCAATCTTGATTCCAGCTTGAATTAGGATAGTAGAATAATAATAATAATAATTAATATCAAAATATAGATGTACGAATGTTAACAGAGAAAACATTTATTAAAATAGCAAAATTAGTATTAGAAGTACCAGTGCCACAGGCTTTTTGTCTAAGATCTCTCAGCATCTTGCAATCAATTTCTCTGAGAATTTCACTTTCACACCTTTATTAGCAGGTTTATGACCTGAATGCAATATAAATTCAAATTTTTCTTAACCTTAGGCAGAGGATGAAATTCTTTCAAAAAGTGGGTTAGGCTTATTTGTTTCGTGGGTTTAACCAATAACGGAAATAATGATTTCTGTGCCTTGGTGTTTACTTCTGACACACTTCAGCAGGCTTGAGACTTTGAATGACTTTATACATATTCATCTAAGACGCTGTCTCGGCACTGGTAGAGTCTGTTGGAGTTGCTGATTAGAAGTGCTGAATGCCTAAATTTAGAAATGACCCATTGCATGACTTCTGCATCCTTGGATAATGAAGGAATGGATGATTAGTCAGTCATTGTTCCCGTGATGGTTAATAGTATGCATCAGCTTGCGTGGACCATGAGGCGAGTAGATATTTGGTCAAACACTATTCTGGGTGTTTCCGTGAGGGTGTCCTGGGTGAGATGAATGTTAAATCAACAGACTGAGTAAAGCAGATTGCTCTACTTATCCTGGTGGGCCTCATGCAGTCAGTTGAAGGCCTGGCTGGCATAAAAGTCTGACCTCTGAGATAAGAGAAAATTTTGTACTCGATGATATTGTCACTGATGCCTCTTCCTGGCTTGGCAGTTGCTTCTGGCTTTTGCATTTGAACTGGAAATTAAGTCTGCAGATTTTTTATTTGCCTCTCTCTGTAATCATGTCAATCCAGTCACTATAATAATAATAATAAATATATATATATATATATATATATATGTCACTGGACATGAGTTTGAGTAAACTCTGGGAGTTGGCAATGGACAGGGAGGCCTGGCGTGCTGCCGTCCCAAGTGGTTGCAAAGATCAGACACAACTGAACTACTGAACTGAACTGATAAATATATATATATGTATATAGATATAGATATATATTATGTATGTTCTGTTTCTCTAGAGAATCCTGTTTAGTTTCTTTTTAGTTTAGTTTCTCTGGAACTACCCTCTCAGCTTACACAGACTTCATGGAAATGAGTTAAAGGCTTTTCCAAACACCGTGTCCTCAGTATGACATCAATCCATGAGTATAAATGACTCTTTCGGACCTTACGTTGGAATGGAATGGCAGAAATCAGACTATCTGCTTACTAACAAAGATCATCTCATTGATTTCATTGATTATCTTAATTTCATGCTCATTTTTGTTGTTATTGTTCAGTCTCTGAGTTGTGTCTGAGTCTTTGCGACCCCACAGATTCCAGGAAGACGGGTTCCTCTGTCCTTCGCTATCTTCCAGAGTTTTCTCAGATTTAATGTCCATTGAGTCGGTGATGCCATCCAACCATCTCATCCTCTGTCTCCCCCTTCAGTCTTTCCCAGCATCGTGGTCTTTTCCAGTGAATCAGATCTTCATATCTAGTGGCCAAAGTATTGGAGTTTCAGCTTCAGCATCAGTCCTTCCAATGAAAATTCTGGGTTGATTTCCTTTCAGATTGACTGGTTTCATCTCTTTGCTGTCTGAGGGACTCTTGAGAGTCTTCTCCAGTGCTACAGTTTGAAAGCATTTAGTTTCATTTAAATCAACAAGCCGAATCTCTTCCTAACATCCATGAGAGAGATTATCATCAGATACGATTCTTGCATGATTGCATTGAGCTATTTGAAGGAAAATAACTCTTGGGGGGACTTGGGGAGAGGGTCTGACCTGGAAATCAGCAGGGGTCAAGGTCAGACACATATCTTCTTTTGAGAAGTTGCTGAGAACTGAAGTTACCCTTTGATCATGAGAACAAGCAGAGCTGTGTCGAGCCCGTCTTTTCACCCAGAGCCCCATCTTTGACCCGAGAGGCACAGCTGGGCAAACCCCAGGACAGATACAAGAGCTTCTTATTAGGGGTCAGAGAACATTTTCCACAAAGGGACTGAGAGTAAACATTCTAGGCTTTGCTGGCCTGGGTCCATCGCAAAGAATTCCATAGTTTTTAGAGTGGAATTCACTGTGGGCATTTCATTAACAATGAACATGGCTGCACTTTGCTAAATATATATTTGTTGACTCTGAATTCTATATATCTGTCATATGTTATAAAATCAGTTATTGATTTTGGGGGGAAAACTAAATATATGAGAGTCATTTTAGGCACAGGCAGCCCAGAATCAGGCAGCAAGCTGGCCATAGACTATGGTGGACACCTTGTAAGCCCTATTCTGTAGAATACGTGTCACTGGAAAATGTTCTTGTTTATTTTTTTTTTAATTTTTTATTGGAGTATAGTTACTTTACAATGTTGTGTTAGCTTCTGCTATACAATACAACAGAGAGAGTCAATTATGCATATACATGTGTCTCCTCTCTTTTTTTGGATTTCCTTCCTATCCAGGTCATCACAGATCATTGGGTAGGGTCCCCTGTGTTATAAAGTAGGTTTTCATTAGTTATCTGTTTTATGCGTGCTAAGCCGCTTAGCACAGTCGTGTCATACCCTTTGTGACCCCAGGGACTGTAGCCCGCCAGGCTCCTCTGTCCATGGGATTCTCCAGGCAAGAATACTGGAGTGGGCTGCCATGCCCTCCTCCAGGGGAATCTTCCCGACTCAGGGATCGAACCTGAATCTCTTACATCTCGTGCATTGACAGGCGGGTTCTTTACAAGTAGCGCCACTTGGGAAGCCCTTAGATTCCACGTATATGTGATAATATACCGTGTGTTTCTCGTTCTGACTGACTTCACTCCGTATGACATTTTCTGGGTCTGTTCACGTCTCTGCAAGTGGCAGAGTTTCATCCCTTGTGTGGCTGAGTGCTATTCCATTGCATACCGTGCATACCGTACATTGTGTATATCTTCCACATCTTCTGTACCCTTTCCTCTGTTGATGGACATTTAGGTTTCTTCCGTATCCTGGCTATGGTAAACAGTGCTCCTGTGAACCCCGGGGTGCATGTATATTTTTGAATTTGGGACTCTCATTTATTAATTCATTAATTCTCACATGTACTATTCTTGAGAAAACAGCTTGTGTGCTGTGTGCTAATTCACTTCTGTCCTGTCCAACTCTCTGTGACCCCATGGACTGCAGCCCACCAGGCTCCTCTGTCCATGGGATTCTCCGGGCAAGGATACTGGAGTGGGTTGCTATGCCCTCTTCCAGGGGATCTTCCCAACCCAGGGGTTGAGCCCGTGTCTCTTACGGCTCCTGCTTTGGCTCCTAGCCCCACCTATAAATTCGGGCTACACGAAGCACAATGTCTAATCGCGAAAATCTCAGGAAATGTATTTGAAGTCTCCCCAGAAGGGGCTTGAGTGTCTTTAATGCACAAAGGGCCAGTCCTGACCTTGTCCACCTTTAGTGAGTGGTTCTTGTGGCTCAGCTGGCAAAGAATCTGCCTGCAATGTGAGAGACCTGGGTTCGATCCCTGGGTCGGGAAGATTCCCCCCCGAGAAGGGATAGGCTACCCACCCCAGTATTCTTGGGCTTCCCTTGTGGCTCAGCTGGTAAAGAATCTGCCTGCAATGCAAGAGACCTGAGTTTGATCTCTGGGTTGGGAAGACCCCCTGGAGAAGGGAAAGGCAACGCACTCCAGTAGTCTGGCCTGGAGAATTCCATGGACAGTCCATGGAGTCACAAACAGTCAGACACGAGTGAGCGGCTTTCACTTTCACTTTCTAAGGGCTCTCTCCCATACAAGGGGCTTTCCAGGTGGCTCAGATGGTAAAGAATCTGCCTGCCATTGCAGGAGATGTAGGTTTGATCTCTGTGAACAGAAGTGTGGTTTTGTGTAAACGGTTTGCTCAGTGGAATGGTGTCTGAGTGGCGTCCATGGGTTGTGTCTTCCTGGGAAACGCAGTGTGAAGGGTGATGCGGTTGTAAGGAAAACACAGAAGCAGCAAAATGACTTGCGGAAGCTGCTGAATTCACAAAAATTAAAACTCCGATACTTTGGCCACCTGATGTGAAGAGCTGACTCATTGGAAAAGAGCCTGGTGCTGGGGAAGATTGAAGGCAGGAGGAGAAGGGGACGACAGAGGATGAGATGGTTGGATGGCATCACCGACGTGATGGACATGAGTTTGAGTGAGCTCCAGGAGTTGGTGGTGGACAGGGAGGCCTGGTGTGCTGCAGTTCGTGGGGTGGCAAAGAGTCGGACACGACTGAGCGACTGAACTGAACTGAACTGAAGAAGAAGACGTTTTCCGTAATGAGACCCAGTGGCCGATGATGCAGTCCTCTGTTAGGTCGGTACAGCGTGATGGGGAAAGTTTCATGGAGCTATACGCCACGTACAAGAGCTCAGTGAGCCTGTCTTCAGGTGTTTCAGGCAGGTGGTATGTAGAACTCTTTCTCTGAATTGCCTCCTTCACAACGTGGAGCTTATAAAAATTGAAGCAAATCAGCCTGTACTTCTAGGTTGGCTGTGAGTGTCTGATTTTCATTCAGTTAGGTCCCATCATGGTTTTAGGAGACTGCATGCTGATATTTGAAACACCCACCTTGGGATGCATTTTTTCCTAACAATCCCTTGAAATGCTTAATGTAAAAATCTTAAAATCAATGAGTGGCTTGAGTTACGCTTTAATGATCTCAGATTTTTGGCGCATCAGCAAAGCCCGAAGGTGTAATTAACTGATGTTGTTAAATATTTATTCGGTTACTTGATTTCGGGTTTCCACCACTGGATCTACATTAATTTGTTATCTCAGCATAGAGTATTGCTATGTGGTAGGGACTTAATAAATACTTCTGCAGTGAATTTTAGAGCAGTGAATGAATGTTGCATTTGAATGTTACATTAAGCTGTTGCTTATTGGAGTAAAGTAACCAGTAAATATGTATATATATTTTAGGGATTTATTCTTTTAATTGGAGGATACTTGCTTTACAATGTTGTATTATAACAGTTTCTGCTGTACATGCACATAAGTCAGCCATAGGTAGACGTATGTCTCCTCTCTCTTGAACCTACCTCCCACCTCACACCCCACCTGACTCCTCTAGGTTGTCAACAGAGCAGGACTTTGAGCTCCCTGAGTCAAACAGCCAGTTCCCACTGGCTATCTGTTCTCCGTATGGTAGTGTGTATGTTTCCACGCTGCTGTCTCCATTTTTCCCATCCTCTCCTCCCCTGCCCGGTTGTGTCCACAAGTCTTTCCTCTGGGCCTGTGTGTCCTTGGCTGCCCTGCGGACAGGTTCATTGGTACCATCTTTCTAGATTCCACACATCTGCCTTAAAATGAAACATGTGCTTTTCTCTTTCTGACTTACTTCTTGGTCCATCCACCTCGTTAGAGCTGACTCCAGTGCGTTCCTTTTTATGGCTGAGTAATATTCTGTTGTATATGCGTACCACGACTTCCCTAAAAGTTTGTTTAGCTCATCGATGTCCTGGCTCTTGTGAATAGTTCTGCGATGAACATCAGGGAACATGTGTCTTTTTTTTTTCCAGTTATGGTTTTCTCAGGGTATTTGCCGAGTAGTGGGACTGTTGGGTCATATGCTTTAGGGATTGAAATGGAAACTCCTTGGATTCATATTCTTTTATTTCTAAAGTGCTGCCCAGAGGAATCACCTGAAAAATGTCTAAGATCCTTTCAGATATACTAACATTTGCAAATAGAAGTCCAATTTTTATGTGTTCAGTGTTTCCTCTTTGGTTCAGGGTCTGTAAACATGCCAAAGGCGTTGGAAACACCTGGGTTTTTTCATGGTGACTGTTTTTAAAAAACGGAATTGGTGAGGTTATTCGAGGAGAGCAGTTAGAACAAAAAAAAGAGAGGAACAAAGTGCAGAAAGTGGGTGTATACCTTAAAATTTTAAACATGAGAATAAATAAATATTTGTCAAATTTCCAAAGGTCAGGGAACAAAGTGAAATAAAAAACCAGGCAGATTGAGTGAGTCCCAAGAGTGAGAACGGTGTGGAGCATTGGATAGAAATTGCAGCCAGGTCATACTAAATCCCAGAGAAGTCAATGGCACCCCACTCCAGTACTCTTGCCTGGAAAATCCCATGGACGGAGGAGCCTGATGGGCTGCAGTCCATGGGGTCACTAAGAGTCAGACACGACTGAGCGACTTCACTTTCACTTTTCACTTTCATGCACTGGAGAAGGAAATGGCGACCCACTCCAGTGTTCTTGCCTGGAGAATCCCAGGGACGGGGGAGCCTGGTGGGCTGCCGTCTATGGGGTCGCACAGAGTCAGGCACGACTGAAGCGACTTAGCAGCAGCAGCAGCAGCAGCAAACTAAATCCAATGAAAGCAATATAAATCTTCAACATTCTATTTTTTGTCATTTGTTAATGTTTATAGAAGAGATGGTTTTTCCAATAGTCACGTATGGATGTGAGAGTGAAACTATAAAGAAAGCTGAGCGCTGAAGAATTGACGCTTTTGAACTGTGGTGTTGGAGAAGACTCTTGGACTGCAAGGAGATCCAACCAGTCCATCCTAAAGGAAATCAGTCCTGTGTGTTCATGGGAAGGACTGATATTGACGCTGAAACTCCAATCCTTGGGCCACCTGATGTGAAGAGCTGACACATTGGAAAAGACTCTGATGCTGGGAAGGATTGAAGGCAGAAGGAGAAGGGGACGACAGAGGATGAGATGGTTGGATGGCATCACCGACTCAATGGACATGGGTTTGGGTGGACTCCGGGAGTTGGTGATGGACAGGGAGGCCTGGCGTGCTGCAGTCCATGGGGTCGCAAAGAGTTGGACACGATTGAGCGACTGAACTGAAAGCCTTTAAATAAAATAAATGAAGGGAAAATAGAGAAAAACATTGGGTTAGCCAAAAAGTTCCTTTGGATTTTTCGTTACAATGGAACGAGTTTTTTGACCACCTCAAGACGACAGGAAAAAATAAATTAATAATCTTCCCAGGCAGCCCCCCAGCCCCTTCGATTTGCCTTGATAAGAAGTCAGTATTTCTGTCTGATTGCAAGTGGGGTCCTGGTGTTTGCTTTCCCCAATCCCAACGTATGTTTCCAGTTCAACAGTTGAGGAGTAATACAGTAACTTCTCAGGGTTTGTGAAGGGCATTTCATATCCATCACAATTGGACTATGGTGCCCTTCATTATGTAGGGTATTTTTTGCCAGTGGAAAGGCTAATATAGTCATGCAGGATAAGAGGCAGTTATAGGATTTCCTTGGAGCATTCGTTTTTCTAATGAATGCACGCTTTCCTTGTAATGGACTGACCTTTGAACACTAATGTAAATCTCATGGCCTCTTGTTGTATTAATTGCTAGGACCTTGCTCCCTGGGCTTGTCAGTTTACCCTCAGCAAGGACCACCTGCAATTAATCTTTTTCTGATTCTTGACACCGTGGTTTACAATTATCGATTTCCTTTTTTATTTTTTTTTATCCAGTTAGATATTTTAAGTCTTTTCCAAACTGGTGCAAAACAGCCGGTCCTTCAAATGATTCGCGTGTTTTCAACAAAGAGCCCTTAGCGACCCATGCAAGTTTGGTCTCTAAAGTGTAGATTCATTGACATGCGGAGGTAGCTTTAAGTCTACATTGAAGGCAACGTTTGCAGGGATCCAGGTCTTCCACACACAGAGCTGTATTTGATTTGATGTCTTTGGATCCACAGGATGGCGACTGACAAGGACAATCCAGCCCGGCCTTGTAGCTTATAAATTAGAGCTGACGGGAACAGATTTCAGCCTTGACTGACTGTCCCTGTCGTGGCATGTCCAGGACAAGGAAGAGCAGAGAAACTCCCAGGCACCCTTGACACAATTAGTGGTTTATTTTCTGAACGACTCTGAAACAAGATGGTTCCAGACAATGCAAAAAAGACTGTGTGCCTCACGGTTGCTGGGTACAGTCGTTTCATAGTTTCCTTTGCTCACTTTGCTTTGCTCGTGTGAAATGGAGCCTTGGGGGGAAAGAAGTAACCTCAAGTAAGGCAGTCAATGACCATCCTGAGTGAAGGAAGACAGGGGGAGAAAGTCAGTGTTTTCAGGATTGATACCCTACTGGCTCTTGAACCATCAGCCACTTGTTCTGTTCTGTCTCTGCTTAGCTTTTGGTGACCCTTCACTTCATCTCTCGGACTTCCCGAGAGGTCCTCCTGGCTGATTTACTGCTATAGTGTTCTCCCCTTTGCCTTGGTATCCTGCTGAATTTTTTTTCCCCCTTCTTTTGCCCGCACTTGCATTTCTGGGCACATCAAACTTTTTGTAACTGAAGTCTTCTGTTAGGCTGCCAAAGCCACTCCAGCTGAGATAGCCTAGTAGATAATCTATCAGTTCTTTCCTCATGTGGGCCATAGTGAGAACGGACTTGCTTCTCTTTGTTCCCAGATAAATATTTTGCTGTTGATTATGTCTTCTTGGTTACTTGGAGATTTAGGGGGAATATATCCCATGGAAAAATACCTTTGGCCTTATGATTTTTCCTCTAAGATTCAAAGTACATTCCAGCTAGTTTTATGTAGAAATTATTATTTGTCTTTACTAGAAAATTTGGCATTCTTTTTTTTTTTTAATTTGGCATTCTTATACACTTGATCTTTGAACAACACAGGCGTTAGGAATGCTGGCACCCAGCAAAATCAGAAATCTGTGTATAACTGTTGCCTCCATAAACATGGAATTGCGAATAGCTCCGTATTGACCAGAAGCCTTACTTGATAGCATAAAGTTGGTTAGCTCTTATTTTATATGTTATATTTCTGACTACAGGCTTCCCAGCTGGCCCTAGTGCTAAAGAACTTGGAGATATAAGAGACGAGGGTTCGATCCCTGGGTTGGGAAGATCCCCTGGAGGAGAGCATGGCAACCCTCTCCAGTATTCTTGCCTGGGGAATCTCCATGGACAGAGGAGCCTGGTGGGCTATGGTCTTTACAGTCTGGCAAAGAGCTGGACACAACTGAAGTGACTTAGCACACGCCCATGTCTAACTGTGTATATTTTATGCATTCATGATATACCAAAATTTTTCTTGTTTTTTCCAATATTTCTAGGCTATGTGGTTCATCTAAGACTTTTTAAGTTACTGCAAATCTCTAAATCTCAGTGTATTTATTGAAAAAAATCTGCATACAGGTAGACCCACCCAGTTCAAACTCTAGTTCTTCAAGAGCCAACTATAGTTAACATATAAAGCATTCATATGATGTGTTTATTTTTTAACATGTATGTTGCTGAAGTATAGTTAATTTAAAATGTTGTGTTAATTTCCGCTGTTGAGCAAAGTGATTCAGTTATAGATACACACACATTGATTTGTATTCTTTTCCATCATGGTCTGTTATAGGGTATTGAATACAGTTCCCTGTGCTATACAATAAAAGCCTTGTTCCTTATCCATTCTCTATATAACAATTTGCCACTGGTAATCGCAAACTTCCATTCATACCTCCCCCACCCCACTTCCCCTTGCAACTACAAGCCTCTTCTCTTTGCTCATGAGTCTGTTTGTGTTTGATAGATAAGTTCATCTGTGTCATATTTTGGGTTCCGCATATACGTGACATTTATGAGTTATTTTTAAATCATTTTAAAACCTGTTTATTCTCTTAACCCATTCTACTAAGACTTTCGCCACTGTCAACAATACTTGCCTCGTCAGGATCGCCTGTGATCTTCCTATTATGAAATGTAATGGTCAGTTCTTAATCCTCTTCTTATCTGATCTACTAAACACTGTTTGACATGCGACAGGTACCATGCAGGCAGCTAATTGAATCTTGTAACGCCAAAATGAATTTCAGGATGTTTGCTGAAGCGTTGTTGACTGTCCTACGTCGGTGTACTTGGGCAGATCAAGACGTTTATTATTTAGTAAATAACCAACGATAGGAAATAATAATTCAAGATACATTTTTCTGTTGTTAGAGAGGTAGGAAGAAACATCTGATCCGTCCCATAAGCAGTTTGTCGCTCATAAGTCAGGGAAAGCTAGAAAAACTGGCTTTTTCTCATGAAAGCCAGGTGAGTCGGTTACCGATTGGGAAGAAAACTGGTCCATCAAGGATTCTCGCTGTCTCTTCTTGCCAAGGTGTCTACACACAGTCTCCACTCCGAATGCTGTGACCTTGAAGAGAACTTTGTTGTCCTTCTAATTCTTTGGGTTATGATTCAGTTTCTATCTTTCCTGACCAACAGGCAAACTAAAATACTCCAGCTAAAGGAAAAAAGAAAAATTATCACAAGGTAAATGCGAATAATTAGGAAGCTCCTAATCCTTGGAGATAAAGTCTCATTGTTTCACATTTCCCAGGGAAATACGACTGTTTCATGGCAAAATGAGTGTGATACATGTAACAAGAGGTACCCCTTGTGTTCAGCACAGACACAACTGTTATTTATGCAGATCATGAACAGAAGTAAGGGCAAATGAAATCTCTAGATAATTAGAAACAATGTTATCCAGCACTCACTCCCTGCCATCTCAGGAGATGGATGAGCTTTGTTACCAAGTAACCAGATTCAGTGTTGGCTGCATTCATTTCCATAGCAGGTTCATGGACACACTGCTGTATTCAAAATGGATAAAGAACAAGGACCTGCTGGACAGCACAGGGAAGTCTGCTCAATACTCTGTAATAACCTTATGGTCACCAGGGGGAAGGATGAGGGAAGGGATACTCAGGGAGTCTGGGATGGACGTGGACACACTGCTGTGTTTAACATGGAGAACCAGCAAGGACCTGCTGGACAGCACAGGGAAGTCTGCTCAATACTCTGTAATAACCTTATAGTCACCAGGGGGANGGAGAACCAGCAAGGACCTGCTGGACAGCACAGGGAAGTCTGCTCAATACTCTGTAATAACCTTATAGTCACCAGGGGGAAGGATGGGGGAAGGGATGGTCAGGGAGTCTGGGATGGACGTGGACACACTGCTGTGTTTAACATGGAGGACCAGCAAGGACCTGCTGGACAGCACAGGGAAGTCTGCTCAATGTCATGTGGCAGCCTGGTTGGGAGGGGAGTTTGGGGGAGAATGGATACATGCATATGTGTGACTGTTCATCTAAAATCACAATATTGTTAATCAACTCTGCTGCTACTGCTGCTGCTGCTAAGTCGCTAGGCCAATAGGAAAAGAAAAAGAGAAAGTTTAAAGTTTGAAAAAAAAAATGACCTCAGTTATTTATGATATAGGTAGTTAAAATACCCACTTCTAGAATCACTGAAATAAAAACAGGCTACTCTTGAATTCCCCCAACAATAGGAGGAAGTGATTATGGAAGTGATGCTATATATTAAATGCAGTGTTGTTCAGTCACAAATATATGTGATTATTAATCCTACAGCAACTGTTAATGTGCTCGCAGAAATAAAAAACACAACACGACTTGTTTCCTTGCCAGATCACCCAGTGTTACTTAATAGCAACACACTTACAGGGACACTTGGTGGTTTAATTGCCATTTTGTATTTTAGGCACAGTTTTACTCTTGAGCCAATCAAAGTGTCTAAGTTAGTAAGTAGCCCTCATAGTGAGCTGGGACCTTGGAAGCTCCATGCCACTTGCGTCTGCAACAGAAGCAGGGTGTTCCTGAAAAGAGGTCTCCGGAGCTCGGAGCGCATGTATGTGGTCTTTGCATGAAAAACCGGTGAGTGGGTCATTTAGGTCTTCATACTCGTTTAGACCTTCTCTCTCACCTCAAGGACAGTAAGAAATTGAAAATGATCAAGAAAATATTGGAGCATGGAGGTGCTAGTTTGGTCACTAAGTTGGGTGTCTGTGGAGCTCTTGCAACCCCATGGACCGTAGCCCGCCAGGCTCCTCTGTCCATGGGAGTCTCGAGGCAAGAATACTGGAGTGGGTTACCGTGCCCTCCTCCAGGGGATCTTCCCAACCCAGGGATCGAACCCACATCACTTATGTTTCCTGCATTGATGGGCAGGTTCTTTACCGCTAGTGCCCTGTGGGATGCCCAGAGTACATGCCTGCCAATGGTGGAGACATAAGAGATGTGGATTCGATATATATATATACACGATATATATATATATATATGTGTGTGTGTATAATTATCACCAGTTTACATTGATGTTTGGCATAAAGCAGCATAACATCATAAAGAAATTTTCCTCCAATTAAATAATAAATTAAAGATGCTCTTACATTATACTACTTTGTATTGGGTTGGCCAAAAATTCATTCAGCTTTTTCTGTAACATCAACTGAAAAAAAAACAAAAGAACGTTTTGGCCAACCCAACATTTTCCCTTGTCTTCTTACAAAAAAAAAAAAAGACTTTGTAGAATAAAATCATATGTATATTAAGGTTATTTGCTATAGAACATGCCAATAGGTATGTTTGACGGATACCCTAGAATTTGAAGCTACCTCTAAAGGATAATTTTCTCTAAACATAGAGACAGCCATGGAAATGACTGTCTTCAAGCAAAGTGGAATATTTCCGTAAAAGCTGACATTACCTGTGTATTGACAGAGAGAAATTCTGTGGTACACCAGTAGCTTCACTTTACTCCCCCAGGTCTATAACACAGCAATGCAAATCTCACCATGCAAAAATATTTACAGTGAGCCAGGACCCGCTCTTTCACAAAGCTTGCCTCTCTTCTCAGAGAAGTGAGCTGTTGGTACAAACTGTCTCATCTTCCCTGGGCCAGGACACACTCTGAATGATCTAAAGTGTGTCTGCCCACAAGGTGTGTCGAGAGGTGAACTTCCCTGGTGGCTTAGATGGTAAGAAAAAAAGTCTGCCTGTTATGCAGGAGATGTGGGTTGGATCCCTGGGAAGAGAAGATCCCCTGGAGAAGGAAATGGCAAGCTACTCCGGTCTTCTTGCCTGGAGAATCCCATGGACAGAGGAGCCTGGCGGGCTACAGTCTGTGGGGTTGCAAACAGTCTGACTCACTTAGTGAGTAACAGTCATGTCAAGAGCTAGGTGCCTACCTCATCTTGATCCTTCCTGGTGTCCAGGTTCATAATCTCTGTACCAAAATGTACAACAAAGCCAGTATATGTGTGCAGTGGAATATTACTCAGCCTTAGAAAAGAGCACATGTGAGTCAGTGCTAAAGATGTGGATGAAACTAGAGGCCGTTTATACAGAGTGAAGTCAGTCAGAGAGGGAAAAGCAAATATTGTATGTTGACGCATATAAATGGAATCTAGAAAAGTGATACGGATGAGCCTACATGCAGGGCATCGTTGAAGACGCCAACTCAATGGTTTGAGTAAACTCTGGGGGATGGTGATGGACGGGGAGGCCTGGCATGCTGCACTCCATGGGGTCGCCGAGAGTCGGACACGACTGAGCGACTGAACTGAAGTGATTGAAGACACAGACGTATAGACGCGACCTGTGGATCCCCGACGTGGGGGGAGCAGAGGGTCGGCTGAACAGAGAGATGAGCAGTGTGAAAGCGTATGGATTATCACACGTGAAATAGATGGCCAGGGCGAACTTGCCCTGTGGCTCAGGGAACGCATGCCGGCGATCTGTGAAAACGTTAGAGGGATGGGGGGTAGGAGGGAAGTTCAAGACAGAGGGGACGTGTACATCCCTGTGGCTGATTCGTGTGGATGTATGGCAGAATCCAACACAATATTGTCAAGCAATCATCCTTCAATTCAAAACACATTAAAAACTTTAAAAAGTGCCGCCAAGCACACAGGAGGACTCTTGAAGCCCAGTGAGGAATTTCCAGGGTCTAGGCGAGATGATTCCCATGAAGATGAGAGTGAATTCAGGCAGTTACAAAGTAAAAAATAGCAGTCTCCATGAACAACCTTGAAACTTGCCACTTCTGTGAATAGAAACATCTTGAGGAGTGGGAAAGGAAAGGTTATGCCCCGAGTTACAGATTCTGTTTTTAAACCTCCAAGTAGAGTGTGGCACCTCTTTTATGGGCAATGTTTTTAAGTATTATGCACCCAGGGAATGAAAAGCAATTTTCCTAAGTAAGAAAAGCAATAGCATTGTTTTAAGGAAAGCTGTTTCATCTGTCTTGGGCGGAAAGGGTAGATGAGGGAAATTAATTAGTCCTCCCCTTCCAATTACTTCGTGTTTTATTAGGTTTACTGAAGGCGTTCTGCATGTATGGTCTGGTACCCTCCATGATAAAGCTATTATTCTGCGGCACTGCCCTGATGTCTGACCGCATTTTGGCGACTGCTTATGTTTATTTATGAGTCTTGCTTCGGAAAAGATGTGTGAGGTCTGGCAGGGAGTCCACCGATGGATGCAGACTCTTCTTCTGGGTGGGGTATAACCAGGAATGGCCAGAGTGTAACGAGCCTCCAGAATGGATTAATGGCAGCCTGTGCCATTGATAACCAGGCAGTAGGTGCCCTCAATATTTAATATTCATGGCGGTGATGGGGAGATCGGTGCTGGGAATGTTCCCGTTCGGCCGGATCCACAGCATTCAAGCAACTTGGAAAAGCAGTTCTTGGCACAGTCCTCTCAAAGTAGGAATGACTATGGGGAAAAACACACCTTGACCTCTCTCCTGGACAGGGAATGTGACATGAGGCAATGCAAGTGTTCTCTCTGCAGCTGAAGTTTGTTCTTTTCTTTATTGTTTTTAATTTATTTATTTATTTTAATTGGAGACTAATTACTTTAAAATATTGTAATGCTTTCTGCCACACACTGACATGAATCAGCCATGGGTGTACATGTGTTCCCCATCCTGAACCCCGCCTCCCACCTCCCTCCCCATCTTCCTGAGCCTTGCTTTCTTGATTTGGCAAAGAGCTATATCAGTGCATGTCTTCAGTCGTGTCTGACTCTTTGTGACCCATGGACTGCAGCCTGCCAGGCTCCTCTGTCCATGGGATTCTCCAGGCAAGAAGACAGGAGCGGGGTGCCGTGCCCTCTTTGAGTTGTATCGGTGAGGGTTCTTTGAAACAATAGGAGACAATAGATAGGTGGATAGATAGATTGATAAATAGATAGACACACACATGCATTACTTTATATATTTATACTATATATACATTATATATATAGATACTATATGGATACTATATATTTACTATATATATGCAAATATACACAGATATAAAAATATATGGACTTGTTTGGTGGCTCACACCATAAAGAATCCATCTACAATACAGGAGACCCGAGTTTCATCTCTTTGTCGGGAAGATTCCCTGTAGAAGGAAATGACAACCCCTCCAGTCTTCTTGCCTGGAGAATCCCATGCACAGAGGAGCCTGGTGGGCTACAGTCCATGGGGTTGCAAAGAGTCGGACACCACTAATGACTAACACTTGCTCTTTTTTTTTTTCTATAAATATATATGAGAGAAAGATTTATTTGAAAGAATTGGTTCATGCAGTTGCAGGGTCTGGCAGGTCAAAATTCCATAGAGTAGAGGAGGGTAGGTTGGAAACTCAGGCACGAATGGGTGTTGCCATCCTGAGACTCCTGGAGTCTGAATTGTGTCTTCAGGGGAGACACTCAGGCTGGAAAACTCTGGGGACTGATACTGTGGTCTTGAGTCTGAAATCCAGGGCAGGCTGGATTTCTCTATTACAATCTTGAGGCAGAATTCTTTCCTCTCCAGGCAACCTGGAGTGTGTGACACTGCCGTAGCCCTCAGCCGACCGGGTTTGGGCCACACTTGTGCTCACTCAGTCGTGCCAACTCACTGTGACCTCGTGGGTTGTAGCCTCCAGGCTCCTCTGTCCATCAGATCCTCCAGGCAGCAATAGTGGAGCGGGTTGCCGTTTTCTGCTCCAGGGAATCTTCCCTCACCCAGGGATTAAACCCACGTGTCTTTCGTCTGCTGCACTGGTAAGCTGGATTCTTTGCCATCTTATTAAAGAGGATATTCTCATTTGCTTAAAGTTGGTAGATGGTAGACGTTCACACATCTGTCAATACAAAGTACCTTCTTAGCAGCATCCAGATTAATGTTGGACCAAACTGCTAGGCACCACAATCTAGCTTTGTGGACTCAAAATTTAACCAGCATGAGAATCCATGCCATCTTTAAAAGTAGCTTTCCCGCCTCCTCCTCTGCCACCACACCCACCTCCCGCAAATAAAGCCAAGCATTTGTAAAAAGGCAGTTCCTGAACAGTATCTGAATCTTTTCTCCTTGAACAGTGTGCAACACGAACTCCCATTCAGGGGCCCTTCCTGAGCACACCTCCTCGAAAAGGTGAACTGGCTTAGGTAGGATTGGGTTTGCATATCGTGCTCTGACATTACTACCCCATGACATAACCTTTTCATTATTTCCTGGAGTCACCTTGTATCTGCTTGGGGACCATGAACTGGCCTTCTTTGTTTTTAGCTGAATAACCTACCTGAAAGCGCTTGATGGCTATTTGCTGAGAACATGAAATAGTCTGCTGTCTTAGGAAGTCTCTTTATGAATGTCAGCTTTCAGAAAGTGGCCTTGCATCTGAATTTCAGATAGATACATCTCTCCCCATCCATTTCTTCCCCCTCCCCTTTTTTTTTTTTTTTAAATACGTCTTTCTTTGGCTGCGCTGGGTCTTAGTTTTGGCAGGTGGGAATCTTCAATCTTTGCTGTTTCATGTAGGATCTTTTTATTAAGTTCCGGCATGTGGGATCTAGTTCCCCAACGAGGGATGGAACCCGGGCCCCCTTCATTGGGAGGATGGAGTCTGAGCCACTGGACCACCAAGGAAGTCTCTCTCCACCCATTCTGTCATCAGTTGAAATAGCTTACAAAACACAAGTTTCATGCTGGTTTCAGTGGAAGGCCTGTTGGCTGGTCACCAGAGTTTACAATCAGAAGGGGTGTGTGTGCTCCATTGTGTCTGATTCCCTGTGACCCCACGGACTGCAGCCCGCCAGGCTCCTCTCTCCATGGGATGCTCCAGGCCAAGAACACTGGAGTGGGTTGCCGTGCCCTTCTCCAGGAGATCTTCCAGACCCAGGGATCAAACTTGTGTCTCCTGCATTAGCAGGGGATTTGTTACCATTGAGCTACCAGTGACTACATTGGTGTTCAAAAGCAAGATTGGTAAAGGGGGCTTCAACCACGTCAGACATTTCTGTCTGGCTTGGAAACATTTTGTAAAAAAAAGAGTGGCTACTTGAACAATCCATTTATTTTGTTTGATGACATAATTAGTCCTGTTTACATTTTTAGGTAGACATACAGGACTTGTGATTTAAAAGGTTTTGACTGGAAGCAAATAAAAAAGTGAAAACCTCTTGATGTTAAACTAGTCTTAAACTTAACGTTTTAAAAATTATAGTGAAATATTCTAGATTTTCCATCTTGGCTAATTTAAATCGATAATTCAGCAGTTTCAAGTATATCCGCATGGCTGTGCAGCCAGTCCCCAGAATGTTTTTCATTTTGCAAAACTGAAATTCTAAGTGAAAACTCTCCACACACACTACCCCCACCGACTGTTTGCATGGGGGTAGTGTGGACTGTACTCTACCAGGCTACCCCGTGGACTGTAGCCCTGCCAGGCTCCTCTGTCCATGGGATTCTCCAGGCGACAGTACTGGAGTGGGTTGCTATTTCCTTCTCCAGGGGATCTTCCCGACCCAGGGATCAGATCTGGGTCTCCTGCACTGGCAGGCGGATTCTTGGGAAGCCCCCGTGCCTGGCAACCACCACTCTACTTTATGTTGCTCTGACTTTGACTGCTCTAAATAGCTCATATACGTGGAATTATACAGTATTTTTAACTGTCCTCCAGGTTTATGCATGTTTGGCACATGTCAGAATTTTCTTCCTTTCTAATGCTTATGGTATTCCATAATGTGCGTGGGCCACACTGTGTTTATCCATGCATCTGCTGATAGACACTTGCATTGCTTCCACCTCTTGCTGTTGTAGAAACTGTGGCCGTGAACACGTCCATACAAATACCTGTCAAGACCCTGCTTTCCTTCCTTACAGTCCATGGGGTCGCAAAGAGTCGGACACGACTGCCCGACTTCACTTCACTTCACGTCCTTCCTTTTGGATCTACACCCACCAGTGGGATTGCTTGATCATACAGTGGCGCTACTTTTAATTGTTTTGTGGAATTGTCATTGTGTTCTTCACAGCGCCCACACTGTTTTACATCATCCTGCCAAGAGTACGTAAGACTTCCGATTTCTCCACCTCCTTGCCAACACTTTCTATTTTTTCATAGTAACTATTCTAATGGGTGTGAGGTGGTATGTCATTGTGATTTTAAGTAGCATTTACCTGATGACTAGGGATGCTGAAAATCATTTCATATGCTTGTTGGCAATCTGTTGATCATTGGAGAAATGTATGTTCAATCCTTTGTGCATATTTTAATAATAGAGTTATTTGGGGTGTTTTCATTGTTGAGTTGTAGGAGTTCTTTATGTATACTGGATTTTAACCCCTTATCAGAGGTATGATCTGTTATTATTTTCTCCCATTTCATAGGCTGTCTTTCATTCTGTCGATTATGCCCTAAGACGCTCAGAAATGTTTAACTTTTATGTAACCCAATGTGTCTACTTTTTAATTGCTTTTCCTGTGAGAACCTAATTTTTAGGAAATCTGAAAACACTTCTAGGTGTAGCCATTAGTCCAGGTTGAAGAATAAGAAGAAGTAACATCACTGATTCGAGTGCATGACATGTTACAGTCTCCACTGTGGTGGGTGGGTGTGGTGAGCACTGACGGTCCAGTGTTCTCAAGCTCTGATTGAGAAGCTGCCCTGCACATTCATTTCTCGTGATCTCTTCTGTCAAGCAAACACTGCATTGTTGTGTCTGGCTCAGCCCTGGCCAAGTCACGTTGTTAAATTTGATTTAACACCTGTGTATACGAAACGAAGCCTCAAGCCTCTGTGCTCCAAGCTTTCATGTCTGTGATCCACACTTTCAGTTTAAAAATAAAACTCATCTGACCCTGAGCGAAGTTCTTGACAATAAGCAAGGAAACAAAATCAGCCATCCCTCATACTAAATCAGTAGCAGAGATGATTAAGATAATGACTTTAAAAGTGAATATCCCTCTATCACAGTAGACAACCATGCCAAAAGATGCATTTGGAACTGGCCCAGTGGAAACAGGCAATAGAGCCAGAAATTATCATTCAAAAGATCTGAACACAAACCCTCGAGTGTCATTCAGGCAAGTGGCTTTGGACGAGCAGTTGGAATACAAATAGCTGTCTGTGCCACTCAGCCTTGAAGCCTAGGTTTTATCTCTTAACGGCTGCACTGTCACTTCTGGAAAAGTCTGTTTGTACGTAAGCTCCAGTGGGGTCCTTTGCGCTTGCTTATAAAAAGATGCTGGCTAATGTGTTACATTCTCCTCTCTGGGCCCCAGGGATAATGAGCTGTCAGTATGATAAGGTCCTAGACGCCTCTTAAATTTCCACAGTTGCCCCATCCCTTCTGCCTCCATGGGAGGCCTCTGAGTTACACCTTGTCAAGGCAGGAGTCTGTGAACTTCATGGGGCCTGCCTCAGCCTCTCACTCCCATCCTGCACTAATTTTTTAAATTTGTTTTCTTTTTTTTTTTTAGCCACCCAAGTGGCATGTAGGATCTTAGTTCCCTGACCAGGGTTTGAACCCCTGCTCCCTGCATTGGAAGCACACTCTTCACCACTGGGCTTCCAGGGAAGTCCTGTGAATGGGGGTACTGTATTTTGAATTGTTTTGTCTGTCTAGAATCTATATAAAAATCTAGTTTTTAGGTACTAGATACAATTATTTGGTGACTCTTCTTAATTAGCCCTTTTTAATTTTCCTTATGGAATTAGAAATCAGTTGCCCCATTCTTTCATAGAGCAGGACCATGAACTTTGCGTAGTAGTCTTTTCATGTATTGCTTATTCAGTATGTTTTCCCTTTCTTCTGTCTTTGGGATCTACGTCTGTTCTGTCCCTTGTGGTCCTGGTTGGACTCTCAGTCCAGTAGGTAAGTGAATCTGTGTGATTATGCTTCAATAATGCTTTGTTTACTAAAGAAGGTGGTGACAGTAGTTGGCTCCTGGGTCATAGCATATGCATTCATCTGAAAGCATCAAAGCATTACGCAATGTCTATTGATAGTGATACATTTTAAAAGAATTCAAATCCAAGTTTCATGACCTATCTCTGATGGGGAGATTCAATGAGCCCTACTCAGAGATGCAGCTATGTCTCATTTCTCTAATGGAATTTTAAGCTGCTCAAAGGTACAAATGTGAGCTGGACCATAAAGAAAACTGAGTGCCGAAGAATTGATGCTTTTGAACTGTGGTGCTGGGCAAGACTCTTGAGAGTCCCCTGAATAGCAAAGAGATCAAGTCAGTCCATCCTAAAGGAGATCAACCCTGAATATTCATTGGAAGGACTGATGTTGAAGCTGGAACTCCAATACTTTGGCCACCTGATGCGAAGAGCTGACTCATTAGAAAAGACCCTGATGCTGGGAAGGTTTGAAGGCAAAAGGAGAAGGGGGCAACAGAGGATGAGGTAGTTGGATGGCTTCTTTGACTCAGTGGCCATGAGTTTGAGCAAACGCTGGGAAATAATGACAGACAGGGAAACCTGGCATGCTGCAATTGATGGGGTCACAGAGTCAGACACGACTTTGCAACTGAACAACAGCAAAGGGTACAGAGGACACTTTCATGTTCTTCGTACCCTTTGCAGTGACAGTATAATTCCATAGAGAAGTTAGGGTGATGGAGGCTGGGGCACCCTGTCCAGAGACCCCATCAGGACCAAGGCAACTGCTGTGTGTTGTGTTCACAGATCTCAGTTGACTCTCTCCTCCAGAATGGACCTCAGGTGAAGAGAGCTGCCTCATCCAAGGTAGACCCCCAGTTCACAGGCAGCCTGCATGCAATACCTGGTCCTCACAGGGCTGTAAATGCTGATCCTCCCTCTTACTTTGAGGTCGGACCGCACTGAGGAGCCATCCCGGTTCCAGAGATCTCCATCAAATCAGCTGAGGGCATCAGTGAAGACCTTTGCCATCAACTTCTTCCTTCTCTGCCTGGTCCTATATCCTTCACCTCAAGGGTGATCCTTAATTGGGAAATTTGAGTATGAATTTTGGTGAGACAGATGAGGGGTAGGGATTGGAGGTGACATCAAGGAGGCGGGGCAGGAAGTATCATAGAAGGGCTGTCAGTGTCACAAGCTGGCATAGGGATGGGGACAGGAAGTGACATCGGCGTAGGGAGAGTGGGCAGGAAGTGACATCGACGTAGGGAAAGGGGCAGGAAGTGATGTAGAAGTAGAGACAGGAAGTGACATAGAAGTAGGGAGAGTGGGCAGGAAGTGACATCGACGTAGGGAAAGGGGCAGGAAGTGATGTAGAAGTAGAGACAGGAAGTGATATAGAAGTAGGGAGAGGGGACAGGAAGTGATGTAGAGGTAGACAGGACGGGAAGTGACATAGAAGTAGGAAGAGGGGACAGGAAGTGACATGGAAGTAGGGAGAGGAGACAGGAAGTGATGTAGACGTAGAAAGGACAGGAAATGACATAGAGTAGGGAGGGGGACGGGAAGTGACACGGATGTTGAGAAGTGATAGGAAGTGACATAGAAGTATGGAGAGCGGACAGGAAGTGATGTAGAAGTAGACCGAAGGGACAGGAAGTGACATGGAAGTAGCGAGGTGGACTGGAAATGACATAGGAGCAGGGAGAGGAGCCAGGAAGTGACAGACCTAAGGAGAGGGGACAGGAAGTGACAGGGAAGTAGGGAGAGGAGACAGGAAATGACGTAGAAGTAGGGAGGGGGACAGGAAGTGACGCAGAAGTAGAGAGGGTTCAGGAGGTGACGGAAGAAAGGAGAGGGGTTAGGAAGTGACTTTGAAGTAGGGAGAGGAGACAGGAAGTGACATGGAAGTAGAGGGGACAGGAAGTGACTTTGAAGTAGGAAGAGGGGACAGGAAGTGACAGAAGGAGATGGGGGACATGGCGGAAAGGGTAGGGTCAAGGAGGGAAGTTTGGTTTAGGGATAAGTCAATGACAGTGGCTACTGAAATGAAATGTTACTGTTATTGTGATTATAAAGCACATTGCTGGAAATGTATTTATACCTTCAGAGTTTTTTTTTTTTTTAAATGTGTGGCCATGAGAGTTAATGTGCCTTGATAGTAATTATTATAAGGTACAAGTGAAGCCAGCAGGGATTTGGAAAATTTTTAATAATAAATCATTGGAAGCACTTAATTAGTTACATCCTTGTATATATAAAAAGTGCCCATTGGTGTAATAAGGTACCAAATAGCAGCTATAGAACCGTACTCATTTCTGATATGTATGCCATGAATTTGGAATACCACAGAGAAATTCATGAGAAACTAACTTTGGAGGCATTGAATTCCCAGCTGGGCACCATTTGCCTTCTTGTTTTAAAAATTTTGCAGTGAAAAATAAACACATGAGACCTAATCAAATTGATAGGCTTTTGCACAACAAAGGAAATGAAAAACAAAATGAAATGACATCCTGAGGACCGGGAGAAAATATTTGCAAGTGATGTGACCAAGTAGGGCTTAATTTCCAGAACATACAAACAGTTCATACAGCTCAACATCAAAAGAATAAAGAACCCAATTTAAAAAAATGGGCAGAAGACCTAAAAAAATCTTTCTCTAAAGAAGACATACAGATGGTCAACAGGCAATGAAAAGATGTTCAATATCATTAGTTATCAGAGAAATGCAAATCAAAACTATAGTGAGGTATCACTTCACAGCAGTGAGAAAGGCCATCCTCAAAAAATCTACAAGCAATAAATGCTTGAGAGGGTGTGCCAAAAGGGAACCCTCTTATACTGTAGACGGAAATGTCAATTGGAGCAGCCACTACTAAGGATAGTATGGAGGTTCCTTTAAAAACTAAAAATAGACTGACCTCCTCAGACAGCAATCCCATTCTTGGGTATATATCCAGAGTAAACTGTAATTTGAAAAGATACAACCACCTCAGTGTTCATAGCAGCAGGATTCATAGTAACCAAGACAGGGAAGCAAACTTAAGAGTCCACCAACAGAGGAATGGATGAAAAAGATGTGGTACGTACGTAACAGTGGAACATTATTCAGCCAAAAATTTAAAAACAAAAATGATAGAATGTCATTTGCAGCAACATGAATGGACTTCAGAGATTATCATACTAGTTGAGGTAAGTCAGACAGACAAATATTATATGCTATTATATGCTATCGTATATGTGGAACCTAAAAAATAAGTGAACTTATGTACAAAGCATAAGCAGACTCACAGATATTGAAAACAACTTACAGTTAGCAAAGGAGAAATGTGAGGGTGGGATAAATTGGGAGGGTGGGATTCACAAACACACACTCATGTATTTAAGATAGATAACTAGTGCAGAGACCTAGGTTCGATCCCTGGGTCAGGAAGATCTCCTGGAGGAGGGCATGGCAACGCACTCCGGTATTTTTACCTGGAGAGTCCCATGGACAGAGGAGCCGGGCGGGCTGCAGTCCACGGGGTCGCAGAGTTGGACACGACTGAGCGACTAAGTGTAAGGACCTACTACTATACAGCACAGGGAACCATCTTTCATATTTTGCAATAACCCACAGTGGAAAAGAATCTGAAAAAGAATAGATATAAATGTGGGCTTGGATACCTGTATCTCTTTGCTGTACAACAGAAGCTGTCACAACATTGTAAATCAACTGTATTTCAATTAAAAAAAAAAAAGTTGAATTTTTTGGTCTTATAGTAACCAGAAGCCATGGTACATGCTTTTGTTGGCAATTATGTAGAAAGCAACACTTTTGTGGAACTTGTTTTTTTTTTTTTTTTAAAGTGACTATGTAATCTGCAAGCATCCAGGGATTGAATAGATGGCTCTTCTGATCTTACTGGTCTGGTAACAACATGTGCCCTGATCGGTCAAAACTGCCCACATGACTGTTTTACATGGGTGGGTCTGTTTCATGCCTGCAGTGACATCGGTGAAGAATTTCTGCGTAGAGCTCAATCTTACCTAAATTCAGTAGTTTATCAGGGCTTCTTCAGGTCATTCAGAACCTGTAACAGGTTCCTGTCCATGAGCGATTCCATAAAAGCAGCACTCTGGCTGGTATGAAATAAATCCAACAGCAAAATTAGTTTGCAAAAGAAGGAATACAGGGGCAGTCTGCAAAGCAACCTGCTGCAGAGGGTGTGAGAGCAATGCCACTGTTACAGAGATTCACGATATAGAGAGGTTTCTAATTGCATGCATTTCATTTTGGGATGGTCACTTTGAAGCCTCTTTAATTTTTTAGGCATCATTTTAGCTCCCTTAATGGAACTGTCATCTGTGAATTTTTCTAGTACCTATGTGAAGATTTTTATATTTGCAGTCAACCTCTGGTTCAGGTTTCCCTGGTGATTCAGTCGGTAAAGAATCTACATTGCAAAAGACAGAGGTTTGATCCCTAGGTCCAGAAGATTCCCTGGAGAAAGCATGGCAACCCGCTCCAATATTCTTGCCTGGAGAATCCCATGGACAGAGGAGCCTGTGGGCTACAGTCTATGAGTAGCAAAGTGTTGGAGACAGCTGACCGGCTATCACACTTCTCACTTTCTGATTTTCTAGCTTCCATTTTTTGTACATCAGACCCTTGCCACCTGCTGTTGTATTAACTTATCCTTTGTATGTTTGTCCTAAATTTCCTCCTTTTTAGATGGGAGAGTGGATGGGGTAAACTGGGATTTGCTGGGCACGTCTGTATTCATCCCAATTCTACCTTTTATGAGCTTGTAGTCTTCACTCATATCCCTTGGCAGCTCTGGTCTTTGCAGATGGAGCCCATTCCTGACCCAGGGATTGAACTCATGTCTCTATGTCTCCTGCCTTGGCAGCCGGGTTCTATACCACTAGTGCCACCTGTGAAGCCCGTATGAAATCCCACTGATCCTTAAATGCCCTCTGCATAGAGCAGTGGCTCTGCACATTTAATTGTTCTGTCTTCCCTTCTCTGGACCTTTTCCTGCTCTGGAATGACTTCATTGAAAAGCTGAGCTCTTCAGTTCAGACCAGTTGCTCAGTCGTGTCCGACTCTTTGCAACCTCACAGACTGCAGCATGCCAGGCTTCCCTGTCCATCACCAACTCCCAGAGCTTACTCAAACTCATGTCCGTCATGTTGTTGATGCCATCCAACCATCTCATTCTCTGTTTTCCCCTTCTCCTCCTACCTTCAATCTTTCCCAGAATCAGGGCCTTTTCCAACGAGTCAGTTCTTTGAATCAGGTGGCCAAAGTATTGGAGTTTCAGCTTCAGCATCAGTCGTTACAGTGAATATTCAGGACTGATTTCCTTTAGGATGGACTGGTTGGATCTCCTTGCAGTCCAGGGGAGTCTCAAGAGTTGTCTCCAACACCACAGTTCAAAAGCATTGCTTTTTCAGCACTCAGCTTTCTTTATAGTCCAATTCTCACATCCATATATGACTACTGGAAAAGCCATAGCTTTGACGAGACAGACCTCACCAGGTACTATATTCTTACTACTGTTTTGTTTTGTTTTTTTAGCATTAAAAAGAAAGACATGGTTCCAAGGATTTCCTGAGAGAGGGTTGGGAGCACCTCCTTCTCAGATAGCAGAAAGGGAGAAGAACATAAAAGAAATTCATGGAAGAGCTTTATGAGCCAGGCTCAGAGTGGCAAGCATCACTTCTGCTTCTAGATTATTGGCAAAAACATTGTCAGTCATCAGGGTCTACACATCAATGTATGTTTCCCTTCAACATCATGAGGAACGTTCCCAGGATTCTTAATGTTTCACCAGTGTTTCACTGTGTTCAAATATGTGAATAAATCCCATGGAGAGAGGACCCCCATGGCAGGCTCCATCCATGGGGTCACTAAGGTGTTAGACACAACAGAGCAACTGAAAAACAGCAACGATATGTGTAAATGCTCAAAAGGTGGGAGGGATGACTCCTTCAAACACTAACATGCATTTGTTTGGAAGGCAGGGAAGAATCTTCAGGGTCTATATGAGTGTAGACCATGTGCTCACAAACAGTGGATTTGAAATTCCACCCTTGTGTGCGGAGGTTGCTGGCCTTCAGTAAAACACCTTGAACAGAAGTGAGGAAAGCTTGAGTATGTTGATAGCCCTCCCAAGCAGCAGCTATTTCTGGGTTCTTCCTGTTGGGCCAGCACTGTTCTGATCGCTAGAACTGGTGAATTAGTTCTAGTGTGACACTGTGATTTACTGGGGTTATTGGTGGTGGTGGTGGTGGTGAGAACAATTAACGTGATATCTACCCTCTCGGCCACACTTAAGGGCACAGTCTATCGTGAACCAAGGGCGCTCTGCACATTTGCAGAGTCTGTACATCTTGCTTCCGTGAGATTTATCCTCACTGAACGACACCTCCCCACATCCCTGTTCCCCTCAGTTCCTGCCATCCACCACACTCTGTGAATCTGTGGGTTTGACTATTGTTGGAATCACGTGTCAGTGAAATCGGGCAGTATTTATCCTTCATAGGCTGCCTTATTTCAGTTGCATCGTGTCCCTCAGGTTCACCCATGGTGTTGCAAAGGGGAAGGCCTCCTGTTTTGAAAAGAGTGAGTAATGCTCATTGGATGGATCATGTAACCCCTGACTTGCAGCTGGCAGCAGGATGGATCTCTGTTGCCCCTGAGGGTCTGTGGGTCTTTCAGGCGGGTTTGTCTGGCAAGAATGAATATGAACCAGAGGTCTGAATTATGTGTACAATTAGTTCTGCGTTGCTGCTGTTGCTAAGTTGCTTCAGTCGTGTCCGGCTCTGTGTGGCCCCACAGACGGCAGCCCACCGGGCTCCCCCGTCCCTGGAATTCTCCAGGCAAGAGCACTGGAGTGGGTTGCCATTTCCTTCTCCAGTGCATGAATGTGAAAAGCAAAAGTGAAGTCGCTCGGTCTTGTCTGACTCTTAGCGATCCCATGGACTGCAGCCTACCAGGCTCCTCCGTTCACGGGATTTTCCAGGCAAGAGTACTGGAGTGGGTTGCCACTGCCTTCTCCCTACGTTAAGTATTGATAAAGAATCCACCTGCAATGCAGGAGACCCTGGTTTGATTCCTGAGTTGGGAAGATCCGCTGGAGAACGGATAGGCTACCCACTCTAGTATTCTTGGGCTTCCCTTGTGGCTCAGCTTGTAAAGAATCTGCTTGCCATGTGGGAGACCTGGGTTCGATCCCTGGGTTGGGAAGATCCCTGGAGAAGGGAAAGGCTACCCACCCAGTATTCTGGCCTGGAGAATTCCATGGACTGTATAGTCCATGGGATCATAAAGAGTTGGACACGACTCAGCGACTTTCACTTAAGTAAAGTGAACAGCAGTAGAATTTCATTTCTTCATGATATTCGCTTCTCTGCTATTTTTAAAATTCTGAGTTTTTGTTCTTTCTTGTCATTTTCTGGCTTTTATTTAATGGTTCAAGTTTTCCTCTGTTTTCCCTGCTCTGGGTATTTGAAAATTCTACCTAAGAAAAAATATTTAGATGCTTTATTCTAAAATCACATCACCTGCCCTCTGCTCCTTAGTAATGATTCAGCACCATTTTTAGCACTATTCATCTTTCCTCTGCATAGATTTTGGTTAAAATGAATTGCTTCTTTTTTTTCAGATCAAGATTATTGCATCTGTATTAGTTATAGTATGTTATGTATACATAATGATTTATATATTATAACATGAACTAGATCTGTTGCATTGTTGTTTACAAGATTTAGTTCTTATTGTTGAATTAAGGCTCATCACAATGACAACTTTCTAAACCAGCCAAGAGTTTCAGTGTTTCATGGATTATTGACGTTTTAATTATACAAAACACTTCTCTTCGTTGGTATATTAATTTGATTCATTTATCAGTTTATCAGCATTCTTGAAGAATTTTTTTTTTTTTTTTATTTTAAAAGCACATGCATTTGATAGACTTTTGAAGTCCTTTCATAACTGAACGTTTTTTCCTCGGCTGCTTATAGAACTTGTATTTACAGTCTTAGACGGCCAAATCTCCATTTTTTTCCCTCACAGTATGTACTTTGGAAGAGAATTCTGGAGTTAAGCTGATATTTTCTTCGTGATAGTCTGATTTCTTAGAAGAGGTGGGGAACTGAAGTCTTGAAAACTTCTTCTGATTGTGAATGTCCACACATCCCAAAGGTATATTTAGGCATGGCTTTCTTTTTAGTATTTCTGAGTACCCTCTGACATGAAGGTGAACTTTTTAATATGATACTGTAGTGCCAGTGACTTAAACACTATACCCAGCCTCCTTTTTTCTTTATCTGTCTCTATACCAAAAGCTGGGACAGCAATTTGATTTACCAAAGTTCTCTGCAGCTGAAAATATTCTTGGGACATGAGGGTGGTCAGTGAAACTTGGTATCATCTCTTGCTGGCACTTTCTTCTTCCTCTTTTCTTTCTACGTGTATATTTGGCATCGTGTCAGGAGTTTGAGCTGCCATTTGCTGACTATGCCCAGAAAGGATACATTGAATCAAAGATAGAAGGATCCTAGGTCATGGGTACACTTCTTGGGTTGTTCCTACAGCCCCTGCCTTGTGCCCAGAGATAAATACGCCCTGAACTGTGTAAGTTACCTTAGAAGAATTTTTGCAGCCAGAGGAAATCCTGACAGATACACAATTTGATATCCATCAGTGTTTGGAAGTCAGGAAAAAAAGCTAAGTTTTGATCACCTGTTATATTTTGGAGCACAGCTATGGTGGAATTCAGCTCTTCCCATTTATAGACACAGTTCAAAGATCCTGGTATTTGAAAAAGGATTAGTTGCACTTTTCCAAAACCTATCCATAAAGATGATACTTTGTAATATACCCAATGAAGTCTAGACCACTCAGCTTTTAGAGCTGTGTAGTTTGCAATGCTGAAAGATTTTTCAGAGATGTAAATTGCTTCATTTTTTAATAAAATTATCAGAGAGTTTTTAGGGGGCTACATTGGCCCTCAGTTTCTCCTTTCTGTAAAGACTTATTTGAATGTTTGCAATTAATGGCATGGTGTCCATTCCATGCCATTTAGAAAGAATTTGGAAAGAAAGTCTGTTTCATGTAGAAGGAAAATGCAGCTTCTCGAGAAAGCATGACTCAGTACAAAAGTACACTGTGAAGACCATATTTAAATAGCTTGGTGTTGGCCTAATAGGACTTCCCTGACAGGTCAGTTGGTAAACTATCCGGCTGCAATGTAGGAGACCCCGGTTCGATTCCTGGGTCAGGAAGATCCACTGGAGAAGGGATAGGCTACCCCACTCCAGTATTCTTGGACTTCCCTTGTGCCTCAGTTGGTAAAGAATCTGCCTGCAATGTGGGAGACCTGGGTTTGATCCTTAGGTTGGGAAGATCCCCTGGAGAAGGGAAAGGCTACCCACTCTGGAATTCTGGCCTGGAGAATTCCATGGACTGTACAGTCAGTGGGGTTGCAAAGAGTCAGACACAACTGAGCAACTTTGATCTTCATGTATGTAACTTGCCTAGAAGATAAAAGTGAATGTATTTAATGGCTTGGTGTTGGCCTAATAACTGAGAGATCAATGCAGTTGGTAGAATGTCAGAAAAATGCCCTGTCAGACATCGGAATGTAGTCTGTGATGATACGATATTTCAGAAAGATGGATAATTGTATTGTTCATGGTGATGGGGCAACTTGAAAAGCCAGATGGTGAAACAGCAAACCTGGTTTCTTTCCTTATAATTTGCACAAAAATAATGTATATATAATTTAATCAACTATTTAAAGAACATAATATTATGAAACAAAGTTGGAAACGCTGAGTCTTGATGAAGGGGCTGGTAGAGCGTGGCTTTGGTCAGAATGACTCTGCTTTTTCAGAGAGTTTTGGAGACCATCCTCTGCTCCATCTCCAGACATTCAGGGGCTTAGGCGAGATCTGGCTTCCCTAGAAACCTTGTGTGTGCTTGCTTAGTCAGCCGGTCGTGTCCGACTCTTTGTGACGCTATGGACTGTAGCCCACCAGGCTCCTCTGTCCATGGGATTCTCCAGGCAAGGATACTGGAGTGGGTAGCCATTTCCTCCTCTGGGGGAATCTACCTGACCCAGGGATCCAACCCGGCTGTCCTGTATTGGCAGGTGGGTTCTTCATCGCTGAGCCACCTGCAAAGCTCAAGAACCTCATAATGCATTAAAAAGTCAAGTACAAGTCACTGGTTATTTTGCTCATTATCCATAAAACGGTTTCAGCGCATACTTACGTGAGCGTTACTGAGTAACGGAAACCGTGATTTGTTTTTCAGGTTGTTGAAAATAATAGCTGCTAGCAAGGTGTTAAAATGAGTGCAGGGCACAACAGCTGTTCAACGTGTCTTTAAAAATGATTCTTGTATATGGCTTCCAAAGCACCTCCGTTCGGCAGTGAAAGAGAATCCTGCGTGTCGGAAGCTTTTAAAAACTGGGTGACAGATGGCCACCACTCATTTCCCGACACGTTCGGTGATGGAAATTTCGCCGAGAAAACACTAATAATAATGCTGTTAATATAGTGCCTTTTCCCTGGGAGCGTCAAACACTTGACAAACATTACATAATTAATGCTTAAATATTATACAAACACCCACAGGAAGTGGGAAAGCAGACAGGATTGGCAGCCTCCTTGCCGGTTGCAAACCACATCCACGTCTGCCTGCTGCTTTTGCTCAGGAAAGAAAGGAACTGGTCAGGAAACTGTGTTGCCTGGTCCCCGAACGTCAGCACCGCGTGGGGGAGAAGGAGAGGCAAGGAGATTAGTTAGCAGCAAGATAAGAAAGAGGAAGGAAATCCAGAAAGAAGCTGGAGGAGGAAAAAAGGGGTGGAGAGGGGGCCGGAAAGACTGGATGGAGAATAAGGAACAGGGAGGAGAGAGACGCGGATCCATCAGAATTTGTGTGTGTGTGTGTGTGTGTGGGGGGGGGGGTCACTCAGTCGTGTCTGACTCTTTGCAACCCCATGGACTGTAGCCCTGCAGGCTCGTCTGTTCTTGGGATTCTCCAGGCAACAATACTGGAGTGGGCTGTCATTCCCTTCTCCAGGGGATCTTCCCAACCCGGGGATCGAACCCACTATATTGATCAACACAGGGATCAATTTCCTGATCACTTGCAGGCGGATTCTTGACCCCTGAGTCCCCAGGAAGCCCATGCTTTTAGAAGAATCTCTGTGTCGCAATAACCTTCACATAAAAATTGTTTAAATCTCTACATTTTTTTGTTGTAAATAACTAGATGTGTGTATTCAGTCACTGAGTCACGTCCAACTGTTTGCCCCTCCGTGGACTGTAGCCTGCCAGGCTCCTCTGCCCAAGGGATTCTCCAGGCAAGAATATTGGAGCAGGTTGTCATTTCCTTCTCCAGGGGATCTTCCCAATACCTGCATTGGCAGGTGGATTATTTTACTGCTGAGACACCAGGGAAGCGCACCTTTGATGACTGATGTGGACTGAATTACCTCCTTGGCCGAAGGCAGGAGCGAGGATTTCATGGAATCGGGAAAAATCTGGGCCATAGGAGACAGTGGCTACCTTTCATTGAGAACTCTGAATTGAGCCTTCAGGATATTGACTGATGGTTTTATGAGCATCTCTTTGTGTAAGGTTTAAACAGATAAATAAGAAGTTTATTACCTGGAAAAGTACTTTTTTGTGTGGTAAACCATACACGGCTCTCATGAGTGTTTGAGTCTGGAATGAAGAGCCAGGAAGCTGAAATTTCTCCAATAAATCAATATCTAATTGATGCCATCGTGACGAGGGGAAGTTAATGGCTGGAGCAGCTTTATGTCTGCAGCCCTTCTGTGGGAAACCACCATCGATCTACTTGATTCAGCCAATGATCAAGAGCCAGGAAAATTTAGCCCGAACGGCCAAACATCCATAGCCGAGCGGTTTCTAAACAAGAGTCCCTAAAAAGACTTTAATGACCATGGCATGGGGAAGGAGGGTTGCAAATGAAGCGTCTTGATTACATCCATCTTTGCAGCAGCAGCCTTAACACCCTAAGGTTTATTTCCCATCATGCGGATGTTTTTCTGGATGTTGGTTTGAACGGCTCCGTGCTCAGTGTATCATTTTGGGCCAGAAACGGTGATGAATAATTTTTTTTTTTTTTTGAAGTGAAGTATGGTTGGTTTACAGTGTTATCTTCCCTTTCTTCTGCACAGCAAAGGGATTCTGCTTACTGAGTCTTTTCAATGTTCTTTTCCGTGATGATTTATCACAGGGTATTGAATATGGTTCTGTGTGCTCTACGCTAGGACATTTTTTTTTAATCCATTCTAAATATACTAGATCGCTTCTGCTAATCCCAAACTCCCAGTCCATCCGTCTCCCTCCCCCTCCACCCTTGGAAACCACCATTCTGTTCTTTATGTCCATGATTCTCTTTCTGTTTCATAGATAAGTTCATTTGTGTCATGTTTTAAAATAAACCACAGGGACTTCTCTGGTGATCCAGTGGCTAAGACTCCGTGCTCCCAATGCAGGGGACCCGGGTTCAATCCCTGGTTAGGGAAATAGATCCCACATCCCACAGCTAAGACCAAGTGCAGCCAGATAAATTAAATAATTAATTTAAAAAAAAGAATCACAGTGTCAAGTCAAATTCATATGTCAATCTCCCATTCCTGCAATAGTGTTACACTTGAGTAGCTCACTTATTATAGAAAAGCTAGTCTTTTTCTTAAAAAGACGTTGAAATGATGCTTTTGTTTGCCGACTGGGGAGTCTGCAGATTTCTAGTAATTCTTAATATCAAGTGGCACTAAGAAAATATTGAATCCAGATGATTACCCGTTACTGAAAAGTCCTATTACTGGGTCGGGAAGATCGGCTAGAGAAGGAATAGGCTACCCTACTCCAGTATTCTTGGGCTTCCCCGGTGGCTCAGCTGGTAAAGAATCTGCCTGCAATTGGGTTCGATCCCTGGGTTGGGAAGATCCCCTGGAGAAGGGAGCGGCTACCCACTTCAGTATTCTGGCCTGGAGAATTCCGTGGACTGTATCGTCCATGGGGTTGCAAAGGGTTGGACATGACTGAGCGACTTTCACTTTCAGAAGTTCTTTGTGGGTCTCAGTTCCTGGTGGCTGAGAAACTAAAGAATCTGTCTGCAATGACGGAGACCTGGGTTCACTCCAGTATTCTTGCCTGGAAAATCGCATGGACAGAGGAGCCTGGCAGGCTACAATCTATGGAGCTGCAAAGAGTCGGACACAAATGAGTGACTAACACTTTCACTTTCAGCATAAGCCCTATTTGCTTGGTCTGGGCACAATTGACATTTGAGGCTGAATAGTTCTTTGCAATAGGGAGTTGGATACCTATGCTTTGTGGATGTTTAGAAGAATCCCTGCCCTCTACCCACTTGTGACTTGCACCCTCTTCCCCAGGTTATGGGAACAAAGAAACATCTTCATATATTGCCAATTGTCCCTCCAAAGTGTGTGTGTGCAGAAAATTGCCCCATTTGAGAAAGATGAAAATAACACAGTTTGCTGTGTTGCTTTCAATGGAAACATATTTGCTGTGCCACTATTGATATCCTGGAAATTAAATACAGTATTACGAGTTCTCAAAAATATGGCCCCACAGTCACTGACCTCTGCTAAATTTCTATAAAACACACTCTAGCATTGTGTAAGGTGTTAACAAAAATTCATTACTCTGTGTTGTTGATTCTTCCTGCTTGTCTCAGATGCCCTTAAGCAATAGAAAGGTTTTTTTGTTTGTTTGTTTTTGTTTTTTTTTTTAAAGGTTTAAGTGGAATTTTGGAAAAAGAATATATGGCAATTGAAGTGCTTGACACTAATTCATTGGTGTGATAAAAGTGAACTTGACGATAGGTTGTATTAAAACATCATTTAGTGTTACAGTTCTTCAGGAATATTGCATGACTTAGTTAAAATATGACGTTGCGGACATACTCATTTCACTTGGTCCAGCCGCAGATGTTTCAAAAGGCAGCTGGTACCTTTAAGAAGCTCAGTGATGAAAGGGAATAATTACTTAGATTGAGTGTTTGCCTGCGTGCTAAGTTGCTTCCGTCGTGTCCAACTCTTTGTAAGCCCATGGACTGTAGCCCGCCAGGCTCCTCCGTCCATGGGATTTTCCAGGCAAGAACACTGGAGTAGGTTGCCATTTCCTTCTCCAGGGGACCTTCCCCATCCAGGGATTGAACCCAGGTCTCCAGCGTCTGCTAATTGACAAGTAGATTCTTGGACAGAGGAGCCTGGTGGGCTACAGTCCACGGGGTTGCAGAGACTCGGACATGACACTATACCACCACAATTTGTACACCATAGTGCCCGTGTGCATAATGATTTTTTTCATCATTTATAGAGTTGTTCCACCATCACCACAATGTACCTGGAGAACATTTCCATCTTCCCCAAAAGAAGTACCAGTCCTTGAGTGTGGTCAGTCCTCACCCCACCCCATTGCCCAGCTACGACTAATCTACTCCCTGCATCTCTAGACTTGCCTGTTCTGGATTTTAAATGGACTAGAATCATAACCTATATAGTGGTTTTCCTCTGGTCTTTAAAAATTATTAATAACGTAATGGTTTTTTTTTTGGAGGTTAATCCACCCTGTGTCTTTTTTAAACCAATCTTTTTATTGATGTGGTGTATGGAATGAGTTATTTGAGACACTTTATTTGTATATGAAGGAGGTATTAATAGGATCAGTGGTGGTTAGATGGTAAAGAATCTGCTTGCCATGTAGGAGACCCAGGTTCGATCCCTGGGTCCGGAAGATCCCCTGGAGAAGGGCATGGCAACCCACTCCAGTGTTCTTGGCTGGAGACTCCCATGGACAGAGGAGCCTGGTGGGCTACAGTCCATGGGGTCACAAATAGTCAGGTATAACTGAGCGACTAACACTTTAACACGTTCAGGTCGTTTTGATGATCATAAAAAATAACACATAAAGACTCATGGTGTGGCATCTAGCTCAAATGAGGAGCCACTTTGCATTAGTTTTGTTGTTACGATGATGTGTCTGTTAGTATCTCAGTCGTGTCTGACTCTTTGAGACCTCATGGACTGTAGCCCGCCAGGCTCCTCTGTCCATGGGGTGCTCCAGGCAAGAATACTGGAGTGGGTTGCCATTTCCCTCTCCAGAGGGTCTTGCTGACCCAGGGATCGAACCCAGGGAATCTCCTGCATTGCAGGCAGATGCTTTACCCTCTGAGCTACTGGGGAAGCTCCGTTGTTATGATTATTATAGCTGTGATTAATTATCTTTGAAAATAGTATTACCACCACAGTCTTTGCCCATTTAATGCAAACAGCAGGGGACCATCTCTTGCTAGCATTTTTTTAAAATAGGAAATCTGTTAGGGAAATGTGTATAAAATGTGCTGTGTTCTCTGGATGAGCCTCCATCTGGTTTCTGAAGCTAGGAGCTCTTCAGTAAACGCTTGCTGAATAAAGGAAGAGAAGTATGCATGGTGGATCCCCAGCACCTCTTGTGGAGTCTCATGCATCGCACGGTGGTTTCCAGCAAATGTTTAATGTGTGAATTCACAAAGAGTTCGAAATAGTACCCACCTATAACGAGAGGCTGAGTGACATAGAAGCATAAGGTCCTTTTATTGTTGATGCGATGACCTATGTTTCCAGTAGATTGTTCTCTGTGTGCTCACTTGCTCAGTCGTGTCTGACTCTTTGCCACCCCATGGACTATAGCGTGCCAGGTTTCCCTGTCCATGGGATTCTCCAGGCGAGAATACTGGAGTGGGTTCCCATTTCCACCTCCAGGGGATCTTCCCCACCCAGGGATCGAATCCCCATCTCCCACATTGACAGGCGGATTCTTTACCTCTAGTGCCACCTGGGAATCCCAAGGTGTATAACTAGGGAGCTGTATTTGAAGCAAATTTAACAAATTGTTGGAAGTAGTTGTTAAGTAATGAGAAGTAGAAAAAATTCAGGTGTGGGATACAGTTTCCTTTCACTGGCAAGGACAGATGCTGAATCCTGGTACTGTTACCTACCTGGGTCCTTGAATTGTTTAATACTAATTGTAGCTTCCCTGATGGTCCAGGGGCTGAGACTTCAAGCTCCTAGGAGCTTGCATGTTTTGGCCACCTGATGCAAGGAACTGGCTCATTGGAAAAGACCCTGATGCTGGAAAAGATTGAAAGCAGGAGGAGAAGGGGACGACAGAGGATGAGATGGTTGGATGGCATCCCCGATTCAATGGCATGAGTTTGAGCAAATTCTGGACGACGGTGAAGGACAGGGAAGCCTGGCGTGCTGCAGTCCATGGGGGTCACAGAGAGTCGGACACAACTGAGAGACTGAACCACAATAACAATAATATACATAATAACCAATGCATATCAATATATAATATGTATTATAGCTATATCTTATAATACAATTATAATCTTATAGATTATATACACTGCACATAATATGTATAATCATGTACACGATCACTAATATATATCAGTGCATGTATGCATGCTAAGTTGCTTCAGTCTTGTCCTACTCTTTGTGACACTATAAACCATTGTTGTTAGCCCTGTCTGCCCTTGAGATTCTCCAGGCAAGAATACTGGGGTGGGTTACTGTGCCCTCCTCCACAGGATATTCCCGGCCCAGGGATCGAAATCTCTTATTACATCTTCTGCATTGGCAGACAAGTTCTTTACCACTAGTACCACCTGGGAAGCCCAGTAATACATATAATAATTAATGTTGTCCATATTTCTATGTAACTATCTCTATAAAATCTTCCATTCTTATCTTTTCTATGGTGTTAAGGTACAGTGTGAATGGTGAGTTAGAGCTGCTGCTAATCAGAAGTCAGGCAAAATAGCTGTTCTTTAACAAGGTGAGGGAAAAAAAATTAGCCTCCAGACCCCATATCCAGCACAGATTTGCATAATCAGAGCAGAAAGCCCTTGAAAAAAAGCCAGACAATGGTTCAGCTTTCAATGCCTGATGGATTATAAAAGGAAGCACATTCTGGCTTGCAGAGTTATTAGAAGATCTAAGAAATCACACTGGCAGAATTTGAGCAGAACTGTTAATCAACTCCCCTTAGGAGAAGAGACAGGGCATGTGGTTAAAAAGGATCTTACCCAAGGAGGTCCCGGCTTCTGAAGCACCTCATTTAATTAAAAGGTTCAGATGTACAGAAGTTAACACGTGGGGTAGAAGCTCTGTTCGAGTTCATCATGGAGAACATGACAGGCTTCTTCTTTTGAAAATCCTGCCAAGGAAGGAGATTTTTCAAATTTTGAGCCATGCAGTGGAACTGGTGGTGATGAATGTTGATTAGACATACTGTGGTGATCCTTTCGTAATATATATAAATAGCACATCCTTCAGTTGTTCACCTGAAACCAATATCATGTTACAGGTCAATCATATGTCAACTTGTTGAAAAAAAAATTTGTTTTAAATTGGAGGATACTTACTTTACAAAGTTGTGCTGGTTTCTGCCATACTTCAACATGAATCAGCCGTAGGTATACATATGTCCCGTCCCTTTTGAACCTCCCCACCCCATCCCACCCACTCTAGGTTATCACAGAGCTCCCTTCATCTTACGACCAACTCCCACTGGCTATCTGTTTTATATATGGTCGTGGACATGTTGGACGTCCCTGGTGGCCCAGCTGGTAAAGAGTCTTCCTGCCATGCAGGAGACTTGGGTTCAATCCCTGGGTTGGGAAGATCCCCTGGAGAAGGGAAAGTCTATCCACTCCAGTATTCTGGCCTGGAGAATTCCACGGACTGTATAGTCCACGGGGTTGCAAAGAGTCGGACAGGACTGAGCGACTTTCACTTTCACTTCACAGTTTTCATTCTGTTCTCTCCATTCATCCCACTCTCTCCTTCCCCTGCTGTGACCACAAGTCTGCTCTCTACATCCACATCTCCGTTGCTGTCTTGCACATAGGTTCACCAGCACCGTCTTTCTAGATTCCATGTATAGGCGTTGTTATACGATATTTGTCTGCTTATGATTTATTTCACTCTGTATAATAGGCTCTAGGTTCATCCATTGAATTTCAACTTTAAAAAAAAAAATCAAGTGGAATTCGTTTTGAAAGTCATTGATAAAAAATGTTGACCAAAGAATCCACTCTCCTCATGCATTTCAGGATACTTAATGAAATACAGTGACACTTACAGTATTGTTTAGTGAAATATTCTTGCAGACATATGACCTTTACTTTGCTGTGATGGTTATAGTCAAAGCTATGGTTTTCCCAGCAGTCATGTATGGATGTGAGAGTTGGACTATAAACAAAGCTGAGTGCTGAAGAATTGATGCTTTTCAACTGTGGTGTTGGAGAGAAAGTCCCTTGGACTGCAAGGAGATCCAACCAGTCCATCCTAAAGGAAGTCAGTCCTGAATATTCATTGGAAGGACTGATGGTGAAGCTGAAACTCCAATCCTTTGGCCACCTGATGCAAACAGCTGACTCATTTGAAAAGACCCTGATGCTGGGAAAGATTGAGGGTGGGAGGAGAAGGCAATGACAGAGGATGAGATGTTTGGATGGCATCACTGACTCGACGGACGTGAGTTTGAGTAAACTCCAGTAGTTGGTGGTGGACAGTGAGGCCTGGTGTGCTACGGTCCATGGGGTCAAGAAGAGTTGGACACGACTGAGCGACTGAACTGAGCTGAACTGAAAAGGTGTTACAAATTAATGGCTATAATACGCTGTAGCGCAGTATCTCCTTGTTGCTTATATATTTGACACATAGTAGTTGGTATCTCTTACTACCCCCTCCTACCCTATCTTGCCTTTCCCCTCTTCCCACTGGCCAATACTAGCTTGTTTTCTATGTCTGTGAGTCTATTTCTCTTTTCTTACAGACAATTGTTTTATTTTTTGGATTCCATATGTAACTGATACTGTATAGTCTTTTTCTGACTTATTTCACTAACCATGATATCATCTTCTTTATCCGTCCAACTCTTGACGGGCACTTCCGTTGCTTCCATGTCTCGGCCACTGTGACTCAAGCCGCTGTGAACACTGGGTTGCATGTGTCTCTGTGAATTAATGTTTTCATTTTTTCCTGGATATGTACCTGGGAGTGGAGTTGCTAGATCATATGGTGGTTTCATTGGACAATGTTGTTTTTAATTACATTTGGTTTACTGAACACAAAACATCTTCAGTGTTACAGATTCCATTTTGCTGTCCTCTCCAAGTGGAGATTTGACCCAGTCTCTGCACCAAACCCATCGCGGATGTGCTTCCATTTGTTCAAAAGATACTAGCCGGCTCTGTTAAAACTGTAACCAAAGTTGAGGTCCAGTTGATCACTGCTCAAAAGCCAATAAAGAGGCCAGGTTGGCAGAACAGAAGATTTGCTTTATTTTGCATGGTGGCAACCAGTGGGGAGGGTGGACTTCTGTCCAAAGGCCAACTCCCCCCGCTCTACTAACAATCAAGGGGAAGAATTTTTATATTTTATAGGCTGAGTGAGAGGACCCCATGAAGAGACAGCACAGTCGGCTTTGACGGTCGTCTTGAAATTGGCCGTTGGTGGTCTGACCAGCATCATCTTGGTTGTTTTGAGTACAGTTAATCTTCAGTTCCGTTTTGTACCCATTTCCTTAAGATCGTTTCTCTGACAGCTCAGCTGGTTAAGAATCCACCTGCAATGCAGGAGACCCTGGTTTGATTCTTGGGTCGGGAAGATCCGCTGGAGAAGTCTCTGGCTACCCACTCCAGTATTCTTGGGCTTCCCTGGTGGTTCAGCTGGTAAAGAATCTACCTGCAATGTGGGAGCCCTGGGTTCGATCCCTGGGTTGGGAAGATCCCCTGGAGAAGGGAAAGGCTACACACTCTAGTATTCTGGTCTGGAGAATTCCATGGACTGTATAGTCCATGGGGTCGCGAAGAGTTGGACACGATTGAGCGATTTTCACTTTCACTTTCCTTGAGGTCAGGTTTTGAAATTGTGGCAGCTCATATCATGGCTAGTCTGGTCATCATGTAGCTGACTTCTCCGCCATGGTGGGTGTTTCAGTGTCTCAAAGACGGCTCACAGGATATGCCTGTGAATATTATTATGTGTAGCCCTTATGATTGTTGTTCAGTCACTCATTCATGTCCAACTCTCTGTGACCCCATGGACTGCAGCACACCAGGCTTCCCTGTCCTTCACCATCTCCTGGAGTTTGCTGAAACTCGTGTCCATTGAATAGGTGATGCCATCCAACAATCTCATCCTCATTCGCCCCCTTCTCCTCCCGCCTTCAATCTTGCCCAACATCAGGGTCTTTTCCATTGAGTCAGTTCTTCGCATCAGGTGGTTAAATTATTGGAGTGTCAGCCTCAGCATCAGTCCTTCCAACGAATATTGAGGACTGATTTCCTTTAGCATGGAGTGGTTGGATCTCCTTGCAGTCCAAGGGACTCTCAAGAGTCTTCTCCAACACCACAGTTCAAAAGCATCAATTCTTCCGTCCTATAGCCTTCTTTCTGATCCAACTCTCACTTCCGTACATGACTGCTCAGGAAGAACTAAAGGTTTCTTCATTGGCTCAGTGGTAAAGACTACATCTGCCAATGCAGGAGATGAGGGTTCCATCCCTGGGTTGGGAAGATCCCCTGAAAGAGGAAATGGCAACACACTCCAGTATTCTTACCTGGGAAATCCCAAGGACAGAGAAGTCTGGCAGGCTACAGTCCATTGGATTGCAAACTGTTGGCATCACTTAGCAACGGAGCATACACACACACACACACACACACACAAACACAACCATCGTTAATGATGAAACTATTATTTAGTCTTCTTGGACTGTTTTCCTTTTTTTCTGCCTTTTTTCCCTTGTGATTAAACTCATTCCTGGCTAAAATTTTTCTGCAAGCAAAAGACAGGCTGAGGACATGGGACGCAAGGACTATAGGGTTCTGCTGTATTTCAAAACTGTTTTTGTCAGGTGGCTCCTGGCAACACCGAGTTCTGGCAAGTAGAAAGAACGCCATTGTGGGCAGGACCAGGGAGAGCGAACTCCAGCCTTGTGTCTGCTTCTCACTGGATTTTCAAGTAGAATAGATGGCATCACCGTCTTCACACCCTCCTAGCACTTGCAGTATGGCTAGCACTGTTGTAGTCCGACCCTCACCGTGACCCCATAATGTGCAGAAAACTCATGACAGAGGTTGGCATCTCTCAGGCTTCCAGAGTTATCATGTGGCAAATCCATGTTCAAACCTGAGATCCCATGATTCCACTCTCTTTGGTCCTAACTGCTAGACTAATTTTATTTTCATCATCCCTCATTCGGTAGTAGGTAATGCCCTTGTCATTAAGTAAATGAATGTTGAGAACAGGGCATCAGTGATATTGCAAATAGCAATGCTCTAACCACCAGAGCCTTGTAGGAGAGGAATCGCTGCATTGAATTGAGACCCAACATGATCACTCATTAGGGAGATAATAAGCAGAAATGCAGAGAAAAAATGTCTCACTAAAGGGGAAACAAAAGCCTTCAGCTCCTAATCTCAGTAAGGAAGCCGAGATTTAAATTGGTTTAAACTGCTCAGCAGCGCATGAGTCATACGTTGCTTGAAGCACTCATCCTTCTGTCTGATGCATTTCAAACAAAAAGGTGCAGCTCGCATAGATATGGAGGGAAGTTGATATTCTTTTATTTTAGAATATTACAACAAGTAGATCTTACATCATGCGTGGGTGCTGCGTCGCTTCAGTCGTGTCCGACTCTTTGCGAACCTTGGACTCTAGCCCGCCAAGCTCCTTGGTCCATGGGATTTTCCAGGCAAGAATACTAGAGTGGGTTGCCATTCCCTTCTCTAGGGGATCTTCTTGACCCAGGGATCAAACCCGTGTCTCCTGCGGCTCCCGCATGGCAGGCAGATTCTTTACCGCTGAGCTACCTGGGAAGCCGACGTTACAATTGCTGCAATCATTCAATCATCCTTCAATGATCGAATGAGGAGTGCCCTTTGGCAAATAACTAAGGGGCGTGGAGAACAGACCCCACATTCACCAGCCACCTTGAATACGGAAACAAGAGCCCTGCTTCCAGCCAGACACCCTGCCATGTGTGTTCCAGGACAGCGGGAATGTGTGTGGCTGGGGTAATGCATGCAAAGGCTTATAGAGTTATTTTGTACTTGGTTACATTTCCGGAGTTGATCAAAAACAAAAAACTATGAGAAGCTATCTTGGTCTATCAAGAATGGACCCTAACTCTTAACTCAAGAGACTAAACCCAAGTATGAAACCCAAGACTGCTGGAATTGAAACAACACAAAGAACAAGCTTTCTCTTTACTGTTACATGAAAGCTGGGCTCATCTCTTGCTGGCTGTGGAGCCAGAGACAACCAAGCCAAATGTCAAGAGAAGGAAGGATGGAATATTATTTGTAGCAAGGAAAGAGAACGCTGGGGATCTTTCCCAAAGTGGTGTCTCTGCGAAAGACAAAATGGGTTAAGTTTGAAGCTATGGATACATGTATATTCAGGAGGAGGTTTAGGTGATAAATGGATTGTCACAAAGAGGCTTGAGCAAAGGCGAATTGAACGTAGAATCGGGGCAAAGCTTTGACAGTCCAAGCTTTGTTTGAAAGCAGTGTTAGGAGATAGGGAGTGGTGAGGAGGACCCTTTTTCCTTGGCCTTGGTTCTTGGTAGGGACACAGAGAAGACTCTTGAGGTCTTACCCATGGCCAAAGCCAAGTTTATTAAACAGAGAAGAGAAAGACGACCTCAGGGGAGAGGTGGGCCAAGCCAAGAGAGGCACTGGTGTAGGAATATTCATGTAAGGGGGCGTTTTCAAAACAGATTTTACGTGATCATCTGGGTGGGCTTCCCTTGTGGCTCAGTGGGTAAAGAATCCACCTGCAATGTGGGAGACCTGGGTTTGATCCCTGCTTCGTGAAGATCCTTTGGAGAAAGAAACAGCTACCCACTCCAGTATTCTGGCCTGGAGAATTCCATGTACTATATCGTCCCTGGGGTCGCAAGGAGTTGGACATGACTGAGCGACTTTCACTAGGCGGGCGGGGACTAAGTTTTGATTGGCAGTTGCAAGTTGCATAGCCACGGGCTCTATTGCGCATGTCTCTCCCATAATTCATTCTGTTATAATCCGATGTTATGTGGGTGGTCAGTCACTCCGTCCTGTCTGACTCTCTCTGCGACCCCTATGGACTGTAGCCTGCCAGGCAGCCCTATCTATGGGATTCTCCAAGCCAGAATACTGGAGTGGGTTGCCATTTCCTTCTCCAGGGAGATGTATGTTTGTATAGAATATTTATGAACCCTTAATGAGCTTCTGGCTGCCTAAGGGCACTTGAGGACACAGCTGTGCATCGAGGGTGCATGTGCAGGGAGTTGGAGACGTCCCTGCCCGCTAGTTTGTATCCACTGGGTGAAGGATTGATGCTGAAGCTGAAACTCTAGTACTTTGGACACCTGATTCGAAGAACCGACTCTTTGGAAAAGACCCTGATGTTGGGAAAGATTGAAGCCGGGAGGAGAAGGGGACGACAGAGGATGAGATGGTTGGGTGGCATCACTGACTCGATGGACGTGAGTTTGAGTAAACTCTGGGAGCTGGTGATGGACAGGGAGGCCTGGCGTGCTGCAGTCCCTGGGGTCACAAAGAGTCGGACACGACTGAGCATCTGAACTGAACTGACTGACTGAACACTCGCAGGATCTAAAGGAATATCTAGCCTGTCACTGCCATTTATTTTTACGGAACAAACTGAACATCTGGAAAGGAGAGGTTCATGATTTGTGTGAACTCACAAAGATGAGTGCAAAACCTAGATTTTGAGAGTTAATGTTTTCTTTGGGTGCCTGGAGGAGGCAATGGCAACCCACTCCAGTATTCTTGCCTGGAAAAACCCATGGACAGAGGAGCCTGGTGGGCTACAGTCCGTGGCATGGGGTTGCTAAGAGTCAGACACAACTGAACAACTTCACTTTCCCTCCACTTACTTAGAATGATACCCAAAGACTTATTCTGTCACGTAGCTATGAGCAGCTGTTCCAGGGAGGTAAGGGAGGAGCCAAGAATTGTTGCTGGAAAACAAAACAAAACAAAAAATTTAAGTCCCCTACATACGAAGGAGTTTTATTCTGACAGCACATTCGTAACTATAGTTTGTTTGTAAGTCCAACACAGTTAACCCAGGTGCCAAATGAAGACAGTCAGCTATATGGTAGTGTACTGTCATAGGTTTAGAATACTTAATAATACAGGCTTCCCAGGTGGTTCCACGGTAAAGAATCCACCTGCCAATGCAGGAGATGTGGGTTCGATCCCTGGATCTGGAAGATTCCCCTGGAGGAGGAAATGGCAACCCACCCCAGTCTTCTTGCCTGGAGAATCCCATGGACAGAGGAGCCTGGCGGGGCTACAGTCCATGGGGTCGCAAAGAGTCGGAGACGCCTGAACGACTTCACCTTACTTCACTGTAGTTCTCCAGGTTCTGTACAATAGCACCAGCTAATTCAGTGGTGCTTTCAGACTTGCTTGCAGACATCCTGGGCTTGAAAGAGAGGTACTGTAGCAAGCGTACTCTGCACAGTACTGTCAAGTTTACAAAAGCCCAACCACCTGTAGAGGATGCACGCACGTGACAATGTAAGTCAGCGTGTGTGTGTGTGTGTGTGTGTTAGTTGGGCAGTCGTGTCTGACTCTGCAACCCCATGGGCTGTAGCCCACCAGGCTCCTCTGTCCATGGGATTCTCCAGGCCAGAATACTGGACTCGGTTGCCATTTCCTTCTCCAGGGGATCTTCCCGACCCAAAGATAGAACCTATGTCTCCTGCGTTGGCAGAGAGATTCTTTACCACCCGGCCACCTGGGGAGCTCGTCATGAAAATACATAGAAGAGGACAAAAGCACTCGGTGTGGATTTCCTTTTTTTTTCTTTTTTCCTGGAATATGTCCACATTTTCAGCAAACACTGTGGGAAAGGATCGTTGCACTAAGGCTTCAGTTCAGTTCACTTCAGTCGCTCAGTCGTGTCTGACTCTTTACAACCCCGTGGACTGCAACACTCAAGGCTTCCCTGTCCATCACCAACTCCCGGAGCTTGCTCAAACCCACGTCCATTGAGTTGGAGATGCCATCCAATCATCTCATCCTCTTCTGTCATCCCCTTCTCCTCCCGTCTTCAATCTTTCCCAGCATCGGGGTCTTTTCAGATGAGTCAGTTCTTTGCACCACATGGCCAAAGTATTGGAGTTTCAGCTTCACCATCAGTCCTTCCAATGAACACTCGGGACTGATGTCCTTTAGGAGGGACCAGAACCAGCAAGCGTCAGCCACAAGACAACTGTGCTGCTTCCTTCCTGGTTTCCATGGCTTTCTGACTGCTTTTGGTTTCTGAGGTTGCACTTTGTTTTTAGGCAGACTTTATTCTAGGTTTGATTGTAACGATGAAAGAATCTTTCATTGTCCTGTAGGAAAAAAAATAGGCAAGAAAGACTAATCCTGTTTTCCACCAGGATGGAGGAGGCAGTTGGCATTGTTAGCAGATGATTGTTGATCCTTGGCAGCTTGGAAGGGGTTTTATGTCCCTCAGGCAGGAACTTTGTCCCTCCCCAGGGGGGTCTTTTTTGGTCCCAATTTAGCACCAGTTCGATGTTTTTATTATTATGGTTTCCCAAAGGCATCTTTTCCTCCCTCTTAGCCGCCATTCTATTAGGTTTTAGGTTTCCTGACCTTTTATCACCCGATGGCAGCTTCTCAGTAATTGATGGAACCACCTGTAAAAATCAAGTTCCTGTCGTTAGACACCAGTCCGTTTCCGTGGCAGGAATGATTACGGTTTGCAAAGCGGAGCTTCCCAGACACAGAGGTTACTGAAGGCCCAAGAAAAGAGCAAATGGACCGCTCGATGCAGAGGGCGAGAGGTGATGAAAAGACACAGGAGCCGCATTGAAATGCACGGGGGCTCTTTCACGCTGAGACCATGCACTTCCAAGACTGGGGGCATCTTTATGGCCCGACTGGTCCCAGCCTGCTTGCTCTTATTTTTATTCTTTTAAGTAAATTTTTTTTCTTATTTATTTTTGGCTGGGCTGGGTCTTTCTTGCTGTGCAGACTTTTCTCCAGTTGCGGTGAGCGGGGGCTACTTTTCGTTGCAGGGCACCCAGGCTTCAGGAGTTGGGTCTCCCAGTCTCTGGAGCACAGACTCAGTGGTTAGGGCACATGGGCTTTGTCCTCCACAGTATGTGGGATCTTCCGGGATCAGAGATCAAACCTGTGGTCCCCTGCATTGGCTTGACCACGGAGCCACCAGGGAACCCCTGCCGCTGGCTTTTAGAATTCACTTTGATTTCCCACCATTTAGAGCCTGCAAGGCCATTTCAAGGAGGAATCCATCCACTGCACCTCATCTTTAAGCCCTCTCTCCTTTGGAGTGGCCGTATCAGTCTCGAAGCCTTGGCAAACATGGGATGATTAGCAGGACCTAAAGTGTTAGTCACTCAGTCATGCCTAACTCTTTGCCAGTCCATGGACTGCAGCCCACCAGGCTCCTCTGTCCATGGGATTCTCCAGGCAGGAATACTGGAGTGGGTTGCCATGGCCTTCTCTAGGGGGGTCTTCCCAACCCAGGGAATGAGCCTGGGTCTCCTGCATTGGCAGGTGGATTCTTTACCGCCATGAACCCCTCCGAGTTACCTCCCGGGGTTAAATTTCACATTTCATGCCCACGTCAGTAGCTCACACTCTACATCTGTTTGTTCAGCTGCAGGCTACCGTTTGCATCCTCGGTCATCGGGCGTCTGGAGACCACCTCCTCTGAGGGCTGCCTGGCTCTTTTTGAGATAGGTAGGTCAAGGTAATTCTTTAGCTGTAGGTAATCCTTTAGCTGCAGGTAATTCCCGTGCTGAAACCACTGTAGTTTCAAAACAAAGAATGGGCATCTGACTGAGGCTCTGGCTTTTAAATGAGTTCTTTTCTACCTTGACTGTTTCCCTTTTTTTTTTTTTTAAATGTTATTGGAGCATAGTTTATTTACAATGGTGTGTTAGTTTCAGATGTACAGCGAAGTGAATGAGTTATCCACATACATATGTGCTAAGTCACTTTGGTCATGTCCGACTCTTTGCAACCCCATGGACTGTAGCCTGCCAGGCTCCCGTGTCCATGGGATTCTCCAGGCAAGGATACTGGAGTGGGTTGCTATTTCTTCCTCCAGGGGATCTTTCCTGGCCCAGGGATCGAACCTGGATCTTCGGAATTCCAGGCAGATTCTTCACAGTCTGAGGCACCAAGAAAGCCCTAGCAGGACATGAAGATCTTCTCATAAAGGAAGCTTCAGACCAGGATGACAATGGTGTGGATTTGCAATTTAAGGCAACCCCTGGGGAACCTTCCCTCCATAAAGCCAGTCCTGTGCGCTGAGGGTTATCAACCACACAGTTAGAAAAGTACCCATGCTGGTCTTCACCTGGTCGCGGGAAGGGAATTACAGCACCTGCAGAATCAGTTTCCATGCTCATCACGATTGTCCAGGGTCAGGCGAATCACGGCTGCTTTTCTTTCTGATTGGCACCCTAAACCGCCCTGTCATTCCAGTGTGCACATGTTACATGATGCATTAGAGGCTTTTTTTTTTTTTTTCTTTCCTGAAGCCAAGGCTGAGCCTCGCTGGAAGAAGGAGTCAAAGAGAGACATTGTCCTGGGAGAAATCCCGATCCTGGGGAATTCTACCAGTGCTAGCGTTGGTCACACACTTGTGTCTGACACATTGTGACCCCGTGGACTGTAGCCTGTCAGGCTTCTCTGTCCATGGGATTCTCCAGGCAAGAATACTGGAGTGGGCTGCCATTTCCTTCTCCAGGGGATCTTCTCGAGCCAGGGATCGACCTGGGTCTCCTACATTGCAGGCAGACGCTTTACTGTCTGAGCCAGCAGGAAAGCCACCAGGAATTCTACCAGAGTAGTCATAAAATGAAAATTCAATGGTGAAAATAAAATGATATCATGAGGACTTATAATCACATAGCCGATGAAATAGGAGATGATTCTAGGGGAAATGAACATATTCCCATTTTGGTCTTTTTTTTCCCCCACCCCTTTAAACATGACATTATTGACTGAGCTGGGGAACATGTTATGAATCCGGGATTCCGTGAGTACTGTTCTCATTTATATCTTTTGGAATCATGTGTCTTTGTGGCTATTTCAGCCAGTGATTCATAAATCATTATTTACGCTTAAGCAGTTCTTCATCTCAGAGCACTTCCAGTAGCTACAGACGTTGTGTTTATCGTCATACATAAGCCACTGTCCTCTATCAGCGTATATATATTCATATATTCTCATTGGAAAAGACCCTGAGCTGGGAACAATTGAAGACTGGAGGCGAAAGGGACCAGAGGATGAGATGATTGGATGGCATCACTGACTCAATGGACATGAGTTTGAGCAAATTCCGGGAGATGGTGAAGGACAGGGAGGCCTGGAGTGCTGCAGTCCATGGGGTTCCAAAGAGTCAGACGTGACTTAGCAACTGAACTGAACTGAACATGCCTGAGGCAGGAGTTGTCCACCTCAATTTTATTTACTCATCATTGTGACTCAGGGCCTTGCATATTCACACAGTGTGTGACTCTGGAAGTAGGAAGCAAAGTACCAAATGTTTGTTTTACAGTTTCCTTCGTATTGTTGGTCTGAAGCAGTGTGAGGAGAGAATCCTGGAGGTCAGGCCCTCCAGATTCACAGCTGGGCACGTCTGGTCACCCACGTTCCATGTTGATGGAAAGTCATGAATTACAACTCGTGATAAAGATGTATTGATGCTGCTAAGTCCTGTCTAGCAGCATCTATCTCTTTCTCTCTATTCATATTCTGGTTTCTTTCTTTTGTTTAAATATGTATCTATTTATCTGGCTGTACTGGGCCTTAGTTCCAGGACATAGGATCTTCTGTCTTCATTGTGGCATGTGGGATCTTTAGATGAGGCACATGGGATGTAGGAGGTAGGCATGGCAACCCACTCCAGGATTCTTGCCTGGCAAATCGCATGGACAGAGGAGCCTGGCGGGCTACAGTCTGTGGGGTCGCAAAGAGTCAGACACAACTGAAGCGACTTAGCACGCACGCGGAACCTAGGTCACTGACCAGGGGTCAAACCCAGGCCCCCTGCATTGGGAGCTCGGAGTTTTACCCACCGGACCACAAGGGAAGTCCCGCATGAGCTGTTTACTAAAATGATTCTTGAGGAAAATTCCTCCACATGTAACTAAATAGGTATGATTTAGGTATCTCTCCTACAGATTTTTGTTTGAAGAAATTATTTATTTTTGTACCTGTTGTTTAGTGACTCAGTCGTATCCATCTCTTTTGTGACTACATAGACTGTAGTCCACCAGGCTGCTCTGTCCATGGGATTCTCCAGGCAAGAATATTGGAGTGAGTTGCCATTTCCTTCCCCAGGAGAGCTTCCCAACCCAGGGATCAAACCTGCATCTCCTGTGTTGGCAGGCAGATTCTTTTTCTTTTCTTTTTTTTTTGGCAGGCAGATTCTTTACCACTGAGCCACCTGGGAAGCTTGTATATCTTGAGTGTGTATTAATATTTATCCACATCTTTAGATTTCATGTCTGCCCATTGTCTGTTTATAATGCAATGATATAAAGACAGTGTATACATTGATAGTATAATGTTTTCCCTATGAATATTTCAACACAAACATTGTGCCATGTGACTGAAAATGCCTTATAAATCATAATTTTTTTTTAACCTTGCTGAACAGAATGTAAGATCTTAGTTTCCTGACCAGAGATCAAACCCCTGCCCCCTGCAGTGGAAGGTCAGACTCTTGACCACTGGACAGGCAGAGAAAGAAAGAAAGAAAGTGAAGTCGCTCAGTCGTGTCTAACTCTTTGCAACCCCATGGACTGTAGCCTGCCAGGCTCCTCTGTCCGTGGGATTCTCCAGGCAAGAATACTGGAGTGGGTTTCCATTTCCTTCTCCAGGGGATCTTCCTGACCCAGGGATCGAACCCAGGTCTCCCGCATTGCAGGCAGATGCTTTATCCTCTGAGCCACCAGGGAGAAGTCCTTATAAATCATGATTTTCAGTTTGCACAGTTTTGTCCGTAACTTGTTGTCCATGCATGATTTGGTCATTCAGAAAACTTATGTGGTATCAAGCATAAGTTATTTTTGCTCTCATCATCAAAGCCACAATGGTTTATTTAATAATAGGCTCAAAAAGCATCAGTTGTCATACTGTTTGGATTATGTTGAAGGGGAAAAAAAATGGCTGGTGTAATTTGGACGTGATGCAGTTGGTTGAAGACATGTGTCCACATTTCTAAGTAAGAGTGTTTTTGGCTTCTGTGCCATGTTTTAAAAGGTTATACAAGTGTTTATTTGCTTTAACTCTTCAGCTGTGTTTTGCCATCTTGGGGATCATCGTTTGTTTGTGCGTTGCGATTGAAGCTGAAGTGTATTTGTTCAGAACAGAATGGCATTCGTTTGTCAACTGCCGAGTACACTGTGGCTTGAAAAGGGAGAAGAGTTGTGTGTTCCAGGAGTGGATTAGCACACGACGGCATTGGAGAGCAGTGTGTATTCAAAAGATTGAAAAGACCCCTGATCAATGAAGACAAAGATTTTTTTTTTTTTTTTCGGTCGTCAGTAGCTTAGCCTCATCGCTCAGTCTGCCCTGGCCCAAATGCTAATTTCAGTGTGAAAATAAAACCAAATTACAAAACGCACCAGGTCAGGAGATTCTCTCAGAGTTTAAGTCCAGAGAAAGTACACATGGACGTTGTATACTTATTTCTGTTACCCACCCATTACATATGTGTATCCATGTAGGCCTGGCAGCATGTCATCTTTATATACATGTGTGCATGCTCAGTCGTGTCCGACTCTTTGCAACCCCAAGGACTGTAGCCCGTAAGCTCTGTTCATGGGATTCTTCCAAGAATCCTGGAGTGGGTTGCCGTTTCCCCCTCCAGGAGATCTTCCTGACCCCAGGGGTCAAACTTGCATCTCTTTGGCAGGCAGATTCTGAGCCATCTATGACTCACCTACAGATAAATAGATAGGATTTGCAAAAAAAAAAAAAATCTTTCAGGTTTTCCTGTAATGTCTTGTGGAAAAGCCCGAATGAACCTTCTGGCCGACTCATGCATTTCTGCATGCAAAGTGCATGAGAAGCACCATCTGATAGTGCGTGAAGAGAGGTTCTTGTACCCAAGCTCACCTCAGCTATTTACAATGATCGTAATGAGATTGCATTGTTGAAACTTGGCCTTGCGGTTGTCAGGGCGGAAGAGGTCTTCCTCTACCCTTCTGGCTGGTCTAAGAATTAGATGGCTATGAGACAGATTGGCTGGAAAGAAAATGAAACAAAAGTTGAATAACACATGTACCTGGAGAGATCCTGGGAAACCAAAGTGCCCCTGACCCTCCTCTTGAATACCGTCTTCAGCTCCAGATGACAGAGAATGTTGGGGGTGGTGATTTGCGACTTCAGCGGGGAGGAAGGTAATAGACATGGAGATGGAAAAGCAGACACTTGTAAACAAGTTTCTTCTGGCCCAGCAGAGACAGTGGGATCCAGAGTGGAATCCCATCTCCAGAACCCGCCGGCTGAACACCTGGTCCCTGTTCTTTGCCAGCATCTCGCATGTGAGTATTTGGGATGCTCTGTTTGGGAAACTGGCAAGCCACTCCTGTATTCTTGCCTGGGAAGTTGCTTGGATAGAGGAGCCTGGCAGGCTGCAATCCATGGAGTCTCCAAGAGTCTACAGGACTAAGCAACTGAGACTCATTGACATGTGAAACGGAAGACGTGAGAGAATTCCGGATAGTTCTTTGTTTCAGCTTGATTTTCTCCTTAGCTCCACCCTTCAGTTTAGGTGCTCTGAGATGATAGCTGATTGCCTGGGCCTGAATCCTTCCTGCTTGGGTAGTACGACTTCCCGCACTCCAAAAGGCAGGTGGTGATAGACCCCTCTGCATTTTGTCAGTAGTTGGGAGGATTAAAGAAATTAACACAGATCAAGCTCCTAGAAGGCTACATGAGCGCGGTGAGCATTGGACAGATGTCATCCGTCACTGTGTTACGTAACCTGTGTTGTGGAGCCTGCTGGTGGAGGATGTACAGCTTCAGGCTTCCAGGGTCTGTGTGTGTGCATGCGTGCAAAGTCACTTCCGTTATGTCCAACTCTTTGCTAACCCATGGACCGCAGCCCACCAGGCTCCTCTGTTCATAGGATCTCCCAGGCAAGAGTACTGGAGTGGGCTGCCTGCCCTTCTCTAGGGGATCTTCCCCACCCATGTCTCTTATGTCTCCTGTAGTGGCAAGCAGCTTGAGCCACTTGGGGTTCTGCAGTCTGGAGGAAAAGACAGCCTCTGGTTAAAAGAGTGCACGTTAAATGAGCTACTTTGAAATTGAAACTGTTCCTGGGTGATGGCCATGTGTGTAGTCAGGGAAGCTTTCAAGCTGACCTGGGGTGCTCAAAACTTTCAAGAGATGAAGGAGGTCCTCACTTACATCCACAAAATGCCCCCAGGAAGATATTTTGGGTTGACGGAAGAGTTTGTTTCTTGGCAGAGAATGGTATGAAAGAAATGGTTAATAAGACTCAGTTTCTGACTTTGCAGATGAAGAGGATGATAATATGCCACCCCAAATGGAAACAGTGGAGAAGGAAATGGCAACCCATTCCAGGATTCTGGACTGGAGAATCCCCATGGACAGAGGAGCCTGGTGGGCTACAGTCCATGGGGTCGCAAAGAGTCAGACACGCCTGAGCGACCGACCACAGAGTGAAATAGATGAGTGGTGTTTCTGAGGCTCTGGGGGCTGTGAAAAAAACTCTTGTCTTTTAGGTCTCAGCACGGAAAAGAATTTAGCGAGAGGCAAAGTGGTAAGAAGTGATTCGTTAGAATAGACCTCTTGTGAGGCTTACAAGTCAGGGGGTTCCCTGCCTGGAGTAGTCAGGAGGTAACATTTTTATAATCAAAGGTAGAGAGGGGAGGAGGAGAAACCCTTCTTTGACTTTCTCGAGTAGGTGCCAACACTTCCATCATCGGCTTCTTCTCCACGAGGAGCAGGGGAGGTTTCTCAGCCCCTCCGTGGTCAAGTTAGGACCACAGATTATTCCTTCTTTATGTGTGTAGAGAGCTTCTCCTAACTTGCTGAGCTCACTGGGCAGGATGTGGGTCTCATGCCACCATTATTTTATTGTCTGTGGACGTGTCTTCTGCGTCTGTTGCATAGTTTGGTTGCTAAGGAAGCCTGCTTGGTTTTGTGGTTAAGCAAACCTGTTTTTCTCGTGCTCATTCATGTCCATGATTGTGTTCAGTCGCTCACTCCTGTCTGACCCTTTGCAACCCCATCTGTAGCCCACCAGGCTCCTCTGTCCATGGGATTCTCCAGGCAAGAGTACTGGTGTGGGTTGCCATTTCCTTCTCCAGGGGATCGTCCCGACCCAGGGATCGAAACCCATGTCTCCTACATTGGCAGGCAGGGTGTTTTTTTTTTTAACCACTTAGCCTCCAGGGAAGCCCAACTTAAAGAAATCTCCCACATTTCTTTCCCTACTTACAATCCCTTAGTGGAATTAGCTACTCAATTATCTACTTTGTCCCTTTACTCTGTCTTTGTCAAAAGCATGTGACATGATTTGGAGCTAAAAGCAGTTTTCAAGAGTGGACACAGGGGGAACTCTACCCTCCCCCTCTCTGCCTAAAAGCAAGCCATGCACTATCTTTTTATAAAAGGAATGCATTTTCTGTTGTAAAGTTGTCTTCTGTCTTATCAAGAAGAGAACAACTCTTAAAACTGAGCCATGACTCCTTTCTGCAGAGGTATCAGCTTGCTTCTTGTAACAAAACTTGCTAAACAACCCTTAAGCTTCCCTCAGATATTTTCCTTCCTATGCATTGCCTCTCCTAGAAGCTAAAACTCTTCCTTCTTTCATTATCTAGTCACTTCTACACAGTTTATCGCCCTTGGTTAACATGACCTGGATCTAACTTCTTCTTTAGAGTGCTCATTTATTTTCTGTGAAACCCCGCATGCATGTAAAATTATTAATACAATAAAATCTGTGCATTTGTTGCTCAGTAGTCAGTCGTGACCAACTCTTTGTGACTGCATGAACTGTAGCACACTGGGCTTCCCTGTCCTTCACTGTCTCCCAGAATTTTCATGTCCACTGAGTCAGTGATGCCATCCAACCATCTCATCCTCTGTCGTCCCCTTCTCCTCAATCTTTCCCAGCATCAGAGTCTTTTCTAATGTGTCAGCTTTTCACATCAGGTGGCCAAAGTATTGGAGTTTCAGCTTCAGCATCAGTCCTTCCAATGAATATTCAGGACTGATTTCCTTTAGAATGGACTCTCCTTGCAGGCCAAGGGACTCTCAAGAGTCTTCTCCAACACCACAGTTCAAAAGCATCAATTCTTCATTGCTCAGCCTTCTTTATGTCCAACTCTCACATCCATACGTGAAAAACCATACCTTTGACTATACAGACCTCTGTCATCAAAGTGATGTCTCTGGTTTCTAATATGCTATCTAGGTTTGCCGTAGCTTTTCTTCCACGGAGCAATTGTCTTTCATTTCAATGGCTGCAGTCACTGTTCATGATTTTTGAGCCCAAGAAGATAAAATCTGTCACTGTTTCCCCATCTATTTGCCCTGAACCTGATGGGAGCAGACGCCATGATCTTCCTTTTTTGAATGTTGAGTTTTAAGCCAGCTTTTTCACTCTCCTCTTTCACCTTCATCAAGAGCCTCTTTAGTTCTTCTTCACTTTGTGCCAAAAGGGTGGAGTCATCTTTATATCTGAGGTTACTGATATTTCTCCCGGCAATCTTGATTCCAGCTTGTGTTTCATCCAGCCCGGCATTTTGCATGATGTACTCTGCACATTAGTTAAATAAGCAGGGTGAAAATATACAGCCTTGAGGTACTCCTTTCCCAATTTTGAACCAGTCTATTATTCCATGTCTGTTTCTAACTGTAGCTTCTTGACCGGCTCAGGAGGCTGGTAGGCTCGTCTGGTATTCTCAACATATTTATCCTATTAACCTGGGTTTTGTTCATTTCATTTGCCTCTGTCAGATCCTGAACCTAAGAGTCAGGAAACCGCCATAACACATTCCAAACTGGATTGAATTACAGAATAATTTTCCACTACAAATGTATGGGTTTGTGTGCTTGCATTTGTTATAGTATAGCACAATATATAGTGTAGCATAATAGCATTTGTTATAGTATAGCATAATTATATATTATATACTATGAAAGAATAAAAAGGGTATGCTTATTTGCTGAGCATCTTCGTCTCTTGGAGAGTGAAAGACATTTTGAGCAAAACCACATTAATATTTTTTCCCCTTAGTCTAGTAGAGGCCGTCCTTGAACCAGAAGGACTATGACCTCTTCTGCTTTGTATATCAGGTTCCTGGGTCAGCGGGGGGTGGGGGGGGTGGTTTTTCGCAGGCTAGTAGCATCCACGCCACCACGATGCTATCGGAAGTACAGAACGTCTTGCCCTGAGCCAGACCTCCTGAGTCAGACTTGCATTCTGATGAGATCCTTGGGTGATTCGTCTGCCCGTCAAAGTGGAAGAAGTGCTGCTCTGACTGGTGATCAATAATCGTCTGTACCAAGAGTGAATAAATGAGTGTATACATGAATAAATAATTGAATAAGTGGAGCAATTAAGAAGTAACGAATGATATGTCTTTCTTTACGCTTGCCTAGAATGCTGAAAGGTATTGGCTGTGTTGCTCGATTTTGCATCCAGCATCTCTTTTTATTTATCTCTTTATTAATTTGTTTTGGGCCGCACTGGGTCTTTGTTGCTGCAAGCAGGCGTTCTCTAGTTGCACAACTATCCAGTTGGAGCTCAGAGTCTTAGCTGTTCCTAGACATGTGGGATTTTTCCCAGTCTGGAGATTGAACCCGAACCCGTGTCTCCTGCATCGGCAGGCAGACTCTTATCCAGTGTCCCACCAGGGAAGTCCAGGCACCTCTGAAAGAAAGGGCTTCTTTATTCACCAACCAGATTTCTTTCCAGACCGGACCACTCACTCGGGTGGTGATGATGCACCTGGGTTCCTTCTCTCAGTCTTGTCGTCCTACATGGAGACGAAGGCTCACTCAGCTCACCCTCTGACTTTCGACCTGCTGGTTCTTGTGGAAGATAGTCCTTAGAATTTGCCCATGGATGCCCATGCGACCTGCTTTAGTTTTCCTTTTCATAGCCGTTTAGGCTTGCAATTGCCTGCCTTGGACTCCTTGCGCTGACATCATGGTGAAAAGTTGCTCAGTCGTGTCCGAGTCTTCGCGACCCCATGGACTGTAGCCTACCAGGCTCTTCCTCCATGGGATTTTCCAGGCAAGAACCTAATAGCATAGGTCTTCCTTTTTGTTTGATAATTGCATAGTGAGATGGCTTACATCCTTCTAGGCTGATACCTAGCAGGGTTTGTTTCACGTTGTGTATTATTTTGATTTACAGCTTCTGAGTATTAATTGCTTTATTCTTGTAAGCTTCCCATGATTGCTGTTCTATTTTTTTTTCTTCTTGAACGTGTGGATATTTGATTAGTTATACAGATGGGAAAAAAACGAAAGTCTCAAACTTTAAAAAAAAAGTGCAGCTTTATTATTGATATATACTTGACCTTCAATATTATATTATTTTCAGGTGTAGAACATAATGATTCTGTATTTGTATATCTCGTGAAACAGTCACCACCATAGTTGTAGCTAACATCCGTCAGCTTGCATAGTTATTTTTTCTGATGAGAAGTTTGGCAGCTTTCAAATTAACTGCCGTCACTATATTGTACATTACATCTCCATGGCTTATTTATTTTATAAAGAAATGTTTTATTTTATAAGTAAATACTTATAAATGTAACTGGCAGTTGATAGGTTTGGCTTCATACTCTTTGCCACCCTCCTTGTCTGCAGCCCCCAGTTTGTTCTCTGCATCTCTTGAGTTTGATGTTTAATTTTTTAAATCCCACGTAGAAGTGAGGTCTTGCAGTCAATATCTTTGACTTCTCCCACTTAGCGTAATGCCCTCCACGTCCATCCATGTTGCATCAAATGGCAACATTTTGTCCTTTGTTTTTTTAAGGTGAATAACATTCCACTGTGTGTGTATGTGTGTGTGACTTTTTTTTTTATCCATTCAGCCATCAGTAGACACTAAGATTATTTCCCTCCACAGCCATGATTCTTGAACTGTTATGGAGATGCCTTTAGCAACAGCCTCTGAGACATGCTAAGTTTATGCCTTGACTCCAGTGTGTCCTAGCTGGGTGGACCCCACGTGTTGGTTGTCAGGCTTAGAACTCTGACCAGTGTATGGTAACTTAGCGTCAATGAGAGCTGTGTTCTCATTCACATCTTCGTTCATTCTCGGGTTGAATGAGGTTTGCTGAGCAACTAATACGGGCTGGGTATAAAAGATGGAGAACTGAGGGAGGTCCAGCTGCTGTGCTTCTGAGTCTGACGTTGGTGGGGAAGGTGCTCTTGTGAATGTCATAGCAGACGGCAGTGGGCATGGCGTGCCCTGGGGCTGTAAGACAGAGGGCTCCGAACACCACCACCCCTCTGCCCCCCCCAGACATGGGAGAGGCCATCGTTGCAGAAAAGGGCTCGTTTAGGATGGACTTGAAACAATCATGGTGCACTCCCCTTCATCTTCTGCCTGGATTCAGCCTGCATGCTCCATCCGACTTCCATCAGCCCAAATGGCTTTTATCATCCACGGAGCCATCTGAAGTGGGACTTGGGTTTAGTTCATTTCACTGTCCTTGAACTCAAGTGAGGAGAGCCTTTTTTTTTGAAGACATAGACTGCATGGCTCTTCGCCAATATGTTGTCAATTCCTTTATCAATAAATGGGTTCTGTATGAGTGCACGTGTGTGCTCAGGAATGTTTGTACAGCCCATGGACTGTAGGCTACCAGGCTCCTCCGTCCATGGGACTTTACAAGCAAGAGTACTGGATATGCATTCTGTGTATATATTTATATATTATATTACTTGTTCAATTTTCCTGTATAGCAGAAAGTGGTACAGAAGTGCAAAGCAACTACGAAAGTGATGTGAAACTGTTAGTCGCTCAGCTGTCTGACTTTTTATGACCCCATGGACCAACGGTAGCCCGCCAGGCTCCTCTGTCCATGAGAGTCTCCAGGCGAGAATACTGGAGTGGGTTGCCACTTTCTTCTCCAAGGGATCTTCCAGACCCAGGGATCGAACCTGGGTCTCCTACACTTCAGGAAGATTCTTTACCATCTAATCCACCAGGGAAGCCTAAAGGAATTAGACGCCACTAAAAAATTTTATGTATACATGTATATATATATATAGTGTATGTGCAATTTATATATCTGTATACATATATTTAAAGTGACAGTCTTCCAAAAGAAAACGTGCATTCTGTACCCTATATACGCCTATCAATTTTTCCTGAAGCCTCTGTCCCCTGCAATCCTTACCTTTGCTATATCACTTGAGCTGTTATATTCTTGGCTCTTCCCAGACAAGAGAGATTGTGCTTCCCAAAGGAAGAGGCCTTGTTTGGTCAGTCCTTCTGAAGCACCTCCATGTTCCCTTTTCTGTAGGACCACGCCATGAAGCTAAACCTTTTTTGTTTTGTTTTTGGGTAGCAGGAATGAAAGTGTAAATACAAGAAAGCATGTGCTGTGCTTAATGGCTCAGTCGTGTCTGACTCTTCGTGACCCCATGGACTGTACCCCAACCAGGCTCCTCTGTCCTTGGAATTCTCCAGGCAAGAATACCAGAGTGGGGTTTCCTTCCCTTCTCCAGGGTTTTTTCCCGACCCAGGGATTGAACATGAGTCTCCTGCATTGCAGGCCAATTCTTTACCATCTGAACCACCAGGGAAGTCCCCATAAAGCCTGACATGGCACAAAAAGAAAAATGTCACTCAACTGTATGGCAGTGAATGCAAATACCTTGACACTGATGTAAAGAATGTATTTTTTTAATTTATTTCTTTATTGAAGGATAATTGCTTTACAGAACTTTGTTGTTTTCTGTCAAACATCATTAAAAACAAAAAACGCCTTGTAGGTTGGCAAACAGCTGAGTGTGTTCTGAGCGGTCTGTGGTCCATGTGGAAACTGCCTTAATATCAAATCCTTTATCTTTCCTGTTGCTGGACACCTACTTTGTAATCATTTGTTTTCCCCACTGAAGAAAGAAATTGGGAGTTGAGATAGTGGCTGACAGTGTAGACAAATGGCTCAGCTATATACAGCTGATTGGAAGGACTTCCATAGTGGTCCAGTGCTTAAGATTTTGCCTTCAATGCAAAGCGTGCGGGTTTGATTCCTGGATGGGGAAGTAAGATCTCACTCACGTGCCTCGTGGCCAAAACACCAAAGCATAAAACAGAAGCAGCATTGTGACAAATTTAAGAAAGACGTTAAAGAAGTCTTAACAAAGCATCAATAAGATCTTTAAAGAATCGAGTTGAGGGGAGACAGAGGCTGGAGATTTGCAAGAGAACGGGCCGGTGGATGGGGAGTAGGGAGGTGGTAGGTGTTGGCGGGTTAACACCTCCATCAATGTGACATCTGAATGAATCAGGCTCTTGACCCTTCTCAGGGTAGCCAGCTCATCAACCAAACAAACCAAAATAGAAACTCCAAACTAGCATCCTCCCATCTTGTGTACAGAGGAGACGGTTAAGACTGTTTACATTCACCACTTCAAGATCTTTTGTTCCCTCTCCGTTCCATTCAATTGCTCAGTCATGTCCAACTCTTTATGGCAGAAACCAACACAATAATGTAATTATTCTCCAGTTAAAAATGCACAAGTTTTTTTTTTTTTTTTTAATGTCCAGAGATTGACAGATGTCCCGGGAAAGGGGACATGACCAACCTAATTGAGTCACTGCCAACTGAGTCTGCCCCCAGCCAGCCCTTCTTTATCTTGCTGGAGAAATGATGTAAGAAAGCAAACAAATAGCAACAAAAACTTGTAAAAGTTTGGAGATTTTTTTTTCCTTTTAATTATTTATTTTGGTTGCACAAAGGTTTATTGTGACATGCAGAATCTTAGTTGCAGCATGCGGGGGTAGGGGGGGGTGTCTAGTTCCCTGACCAGGGATTGAACCCAGGGCCGTCTGCCTTGAGAGCATGGAGTCTTAGCCGCTGGACCACCAGGGAAGTCCCTGGAGATGCTTTTCTAACCACGTGGTGCATATATTCTGTGGGTGCTAGGGGTGCATATGGAAACTGCCTTTTGTCTTTTTTTAGGGGGCAGGGCGCTCTGCCTGGCATACAGGATCTTAGTTCCCCAACCAGAGATCGAACCCAAGGCCCCTGCCATGGAATGTGCGGAGTCTTAACCGCCGGCTCGCCAGGGAATTGCCTGGTCTCTTTTCTTACCCATAACATGTGGAACGATCAGGGGGTATAGTGTGTGAATGCCTCCAGCCATTTACATCCAAAAAAAGGAGTGCTTGACAGGAGGTGTGCGATGAAGCTTAGACAGGCCTGGCTCGGGGCTTCCCAAGGCAGTGCTTGCAAGGTCAGCACAAGGGTGCGGTCATTTCTCTGGCAGGCACAGCCAGCAGCATCAGATGGTCTGACTCGAGAGGCACAAGACCGTATTCCTACAGCCAGCCTCATGTGCCAGATCAATCAACATGCCATCAGGAAAAGTCATGCTGGAGGGTTGCGTGTTGGCTGTGAGTCAAGTCTTTCTGCTAGAATGGGCTTGCGGGTTTGCTGTGAGTCATGCGTTTTCTGCATTCAGCTTTCTTGACTATTTACTTGCTTATTTCTCTTTGGCTTTGCTGGGTCTCCTTTGCTGTGCCCCGGCTTTCTCTTGTTGCAGTGAGAGGGCGGGGGGCTACTCTCTAGTTGCGGTGTGGATGCTTCTATTGCGGTGGTCTCTCTCATTGCAGAATACCAGCTATAGGCACTTGGGCTTGGTAGTTGCAGCTCACAGGCTTAGCTGCTCTGAAACTGAATGTCGCTTAGTCGTGTCTGACTCTTTGCGACCCCATGGACTATACAGTCCATGGAATTCTCCAGTAGACTGGAGTTGGGTAGCCGTTCCCTTCTCCAGGGGATCTTCCCCACCCAGGGATCGAACCCCGGTCTCCTGCATTGCAGGCGGATTCTTTACCCGCTGAGTCACAAGGGAAGCCTTAATTGCCCTAAGGCATGTGGAATCTTCCAAAACTAGGGATCGAACCTGTGTCCCCTGCATTAAGCTGGACTCTTAACTACTGGAAGCCCTTCCACTTTCTTTAAATTAGCACCTTTTTCTCTGCTTCTCCCTTCTCCTCCCTTCTAACACACACACACCAGATGCCCAGGTTTTTTTTTCCTTTCAGGGGAAGAATAATCATTGGCTCATGTCATCAGCAGCAAGCTCCTGTGATAAAGGCTGACTTCTTCCAGGAAAGAGTTTGAAATCGGTAGTTTCAAGGTGATGTTTAGCAAAGGTGCTGTGAATTCAAGCAGATAGGTACTGAGTCCCATTGGGGAGAAAGGAAACTCCCCCTTTCTAGGTTCTTCTGGCTGGTTTGAGAATTAAACAGACATGGGACAGAGGAATAGGAGAAAATCTCACTTACCTGTGTACATAGTCTAACCCCGCATGAGAGTCAGAGACCTCACGTTCACGGGAGGCTCAGAGACAGAAGGGTCGAAGCAGGTCTGAGTAGCTTCCTGGGTGAAGGAGTGGAACGGAGCCTGGACCTCCAAGGACAGGAGGGTTAGGGTTACGGTTAGGGTTAGGGTCCCAGGATGCCAAGAAGAAGAGCAGACGTTGGGTGGTTGTGTTTGCCCTGACGTGTAGCTGGGGTTGCTTAACTAACATTTATCTCTGGGAATAACTCTTTGGAGGGGAGAAAAAAACCCACAAAAACCACACATTTCGGGAGGGGGGGGGTTCAAGATGGGGAACATATATACACCTATGGCTGATTCATGTCAATGTATGGCAAAAACCACTACAATATTGTAAAGTAATTAGCCTCCAATTAAAATTAATTAATTAAAAAGAACCACACCTTTCAATTAATCTGAGTCATCAGTGGGGCTTCCATGGTAGCTCAGGCAGTAAAGAATCCTCCTGCAATGCTTGAGACCTGGGTTCCATCCCTGGATCAGGAAGATTTCCCCTAGTGGAGGGCATGGCAACCCACTCCAGTATTCTTGTCTGGAGAATCCCATGGACAGAGGAGCCTGCCGGGGCTACAGTCCGTGGGTTGAAATGCGTCAGAACTTGCAGGGCCTCAGTAGCATCTGGGCCAGAACACTCACCACGTGGAACAGGCACATTTGGGGTGGCTTTGTTCTGAGCCCCCGCAGCTTCATTCTAAGGACCCGAAGAGTTGAGATAACTGCAGTCTGAGGAGTGGTGCAGTGGGTTCCATGATGTGGGGGTGGGGTGGGCAGCTTGGGAGCTGGAAGCATCTCGGCTTTGGGATTAGGTCCCCCTGCACCCCAGGTTGGACCTGAGAGGTAAGTGTGGGGCTGGGGCTCAGGGAGGGGACCGGGAGCAGTTACTTGACCTCAGTGAAGAGCCCCTGTTTTAAAGCGGTAAACTGCTTGCCCTCTAAGCTGCAGCCAGCATCTTGGAATGGTTTCTGTTCTCATTCCTCTCTGAATAACTGTTGCTGGCGTATCTAGTACCGATTCCTCGTGAATCGTCTTCCCCTCCTGTTGCTGTGTGACAATGCCTGCTAGTTTCCCAGTTGACTGGAGCTAGCTGTCCTTGAGATGTGCCTGGCATTCCCTAGCTGTGCATTGAATGCATATCTGCCTGCTGCTTTCATAAACGCAAGCAGACAGGGGCAGAAAGCCTGCTCACTTGGCCGTAATGTGCTTCTGTATAGCGGCAGGTCACTCACCCATCCCTAAGTCCGTTCTCACTGTGTGAGGATGCATGCTGTGCTTGGCCGTGTTTGGGATGAGTTTTTTTTTTTTTTTTCTAGCAGGGTCTCTCTTCCTGTGAAGCAGAGATGAAAGGTGGGAGCTACACAGTTAACACAGAAAGTGCTGGCTCAGCCAAAGGGACCGAAATAGGCCCTTGGAACAGGTAGTTGATTCCCGATAAAGACGTTTGTCATCGCACACAGGATGTGAGCGCAGACCTGGAGAGCGTCTGAGTAATGAAAGGAGTTTGGGGACACCAGTGAAGTGTGCACACATATATGTACACACACAAGCACGTGTACACACACAAACACATATGCATATGCACTCACGCATACATACGGGTGGAGAAGGACATGGCAGCCCACTCCAGGATCCTTGCCTTGAAAATGCCATGGACAGAGGAGCCTGGTGGGCTACCATCCGTGGGGTCATTCACACATTCGTGTAGAGGCCCATGGACACACACATACAGGCGTGCACCCATGCAGACACACAAACACTACACACATACATGCATGCAGACACAATATACCAATGCACACACAAGCATGTACACATACACGCACAGTACCTTTTTTCTCTCTCTTCTCGAAAGATGCTGTTTTTGAACACGTAGGGGAGGAGAAATCTTTCTCCTCCTCTCCTCCTGGTTTTCATGGCTAGGGTTGTGACTCAAACTGATAAAGACAGATGAGCAAGAGGAGAAGATCGTCAGTTTTAATGCACCGATGTTCACTAAGAGAAATGCAGTGTGAGGAACTGACCCAGTGATTGAGGCTTAAACACCACTGTAGGCTGAACAAAGACAAGGGGTTTTGGGATTCTGGTAGGAAGAGGCAGTATAGAGAACTCTGCTCGATGTCATGTGGCAACCTGGATGGGAGGGGAGTTTGGGGGAAATGGATACATGTATGTGTGTCCTGAATCCCATTTCTGTCCACTCGAGACTATTACAACATTGATAACTGGCTATACAAAATAAAAAGTTATAAGAAAAAAACAAGATAACACATCCTTGAAACTCAGGGCAAAAGCTTCAGACTCTTTCCTCTTATGGGTCTATTGTCTTCAGTCCTAAAGACATTTCACACAAGCAAAGAGTGAACTCCCTGCATGAAACTTCTCGCTGGCCCTCCTTATCTCAATGCAGTTCTTCCTCAAACAGGGGGATTCAGAGACTTGAAGCATGAGGGTAAATCACATAGACACAGGCAAGCACATGGTTCCCTCTGACAGTCGGGCATTGATGGACAGGCTCACCACAAAGTGATCACTTGACGTCACTGCTGCTGGTTTTCCAGGGCCCCCGTGGGTTCCTGTCCCAGCTCACTGTCTCACACCTGGGGCCAGCCACTCTCTGTTCAGCAGAGATTTTGTTTTTTTTTTTTGTCTCATGAAATATATGGAGTCTTGATCAAGTGCAATTTTGCTTTTGATTCTGATTAGTGAGCATCTGCCCACCCTGTTTATTCAGTGCTTCTCTTGATGTTCAAGCTCTAGACAAATGTTCAGAAGGACAGAGGAAGGACTTCCCTGGTGGTCCAGTGTTTAAGAATTTGCCTCCCGAAACCAAAATTGAAAAAGACACATGTGCCCCAATGCTCCTTAAAGCACTATTTCCAACAGCTAGGACATGAGAACAGCCTGGATATCCATCAACAGATGAATGGATAAAGAAGCTGTGCTACATAGACACAACGGACTATCACTCAGCCGTAAAAAAGGAAAACATTTGAGTCAGCGCTAATGAGATGGATGAAGCTAGATCCTATTATTGGAGAAGGAAATGGCAACCCACTCCAGTATTCTTACCTGGAGAATCCCAGGGACAGGAGAGCCTGGCGGGCTGCCGTCTATGGGGTCGCACAGAGTCGGACACGACTGAAGCGATTTAGCAGCAGCAGCAGCAGATCCTATTATACAGAGTGAAGTAAGTTAGAAAGATAAAAACAAGTATTGTATATTAACGCATATATATGGAATCCAGAAAGATAGCACCGATGAACCTATTTGCAGGAGACTCGGACATAGGGAACAGACTTACAGACCTTATAGGGTTGTGGGGAAGGAGAGGGTGGGAAGAATTGAGAGTAGCATGGAAACATACATACTTACCATATGTTAAATAGATAGCCAGAGGGAATTTGCTATATGACACGGGAAACTCAAACGGGGGCTCTGTGACCACCTAGAGGGGTGGGATGGGAAGCGGGGTGGGAGGGAGGCTCAGGAGTGAAGGGACATATGTATACCTGTGACTGCTTCATGTGGGTGTTTGGCAGAAACCAACACAATAATGTAAATCAATTATCCTTCAGTTAAAGATAAATGAATTAAAAAGAAATCCACCTCCCAATGCAGGGCACCCAGAGTCCATCCCTGGGTGGGAAATTAAGATCTCACAAGCCTTAAGACAACTCGAGAAAGCCTGAGCGTTGTACTGAAGACTCATTGCAACATACATTCATGCAATAATATTAAAAAGAAAGAAAGAAAAACTACAGAGGAAAAGGCCAAGTACAGTATCACTGATGCACATTCCTAGTAGAATCTTTGCCCACACATGAAATTCTCCACCCCGCCCTGGGAAGAATCTTTTACTCGCGAGGGGCGGCTCTCCAGATTATGGTGCTATAGTGATACAAATACTGCAGCAGAAGGTGAACTAAAGCCTAGACAAAAGGTTTATCACTCTGCTTATTCTCCTTTTTGAACTATTAATTACCATGATATTGTTCACATTCCTATTACCTTAATATTATTTCTCATATTGTTACAGAAACCAGTACTCAAGAAACCAAGCCCCACACTGGGAGAGTTGGAGAACCCAGGTTTATTACGCTGGTGGGCCCAGAGGAGTTAACACTCTAAGCTCTGAGCCCCGAACAAAGGGGTTGCAGAGATTTTATAGACAGGCTATAGTGGGCAACACTAGCTGCTAATGGGCTGGTTTAAACTAAGGGGTTTTGCACGTGAGGGAACAGTGCTCAAGATGGGGAGGGGGATGCCTGTCCTTTACACCGACAGGCATGATTAAGCAGGTTTGCAGGAGCCGGGCAATTGCAAAGAGCAGGACAAGGGTGAGTGAGAGAAGCTCCAGTTCCTCGAATTGTAAGTCCCCGCTTTCTGAGACTACGTGACCTACGGGATCCAGACTTTGCAAGGAGCGCGCTGAGTTACAGAGGCAGGAAGAGCAGGAGGTTATGTAAACATTTAACTTTTCCTCTTGAATATGATAAATTTTACAGAATAGGCAGTTTAAAGGGAGTCAGCATCATCAGCCTTCTGGTTCCCAGTGCTGTGGGGTCTCCGTCCTGGTGGGCAGCATATGGTTACCTTCTCCCACCTGGTGACGGTTTCAGTATCTATAACATAGCTCAAGAGGCGTGGGTCAGAATAGTAGTCATAGCCCTTGAGGGGGAACTAAAGGTCCTTGAATTTGTTTCAGGACTTCCTGGGTGGCTCAAATGATAAAGAACCCGCCTGCAACACAGGAGAGGCAGGTTCCATCCCTGAGCCAGGAAGATCCCCTGGAGAAGGAAATGGCAACCTGCTCCAGTATTGCCTAGAGAATCCCATGGACAGAGGAGCCTGGCAGGTATATAGTCCATGGGGTCAAAAGAGTCAGACACGACTTAGCAACTAACACTTTCACGGCACCTGACCTGGTCTAATGGCTAAAGTATTATCATTTTATCTTGCTCGACTTTTCCTGTGCTTTTTTTTTGCATTTTCTCACTGCTCTGGTTAAATTTATTCTTTGGAACTCAGGGAAGGCCTGGGAGGTGAAAGTTTTTCTACAATCTAGAAGCAGAAAGGTTTTCTACAATGGGGGGACGGTCTGTCCTGGGAAGGCTCTACGGGGTCCTGCTCAGTTAGAGAAGACTCATCCTGAAGGGTCTGCAGTGATCTTCCACCTGTTCTCAACTCAAGAAACTGGATTCAAGGACTTCCCTGGTGGTCCAATGGTTGGGACTCCATCTTCCAATCCAGGGGGTCCTGGTTGGGGAGCTAAGATTCCATCTGCCTCGTGGCCACAAAAAACAAAATGTAGGACAGAAGCAATATTGTAACAGATTCAATAAAGACTTTAAAGATGGCCCTCATTAAAAAAATCATTGTTGTCATTCAGTCACTCCATCATGTCCAAATCTTTGTGACCCCATTGACTGCACACACCAGGTTTCCCTGTCCTTCACCATCTCCTGGAGTTTGTTCAAACTCATGTCCGTTGAGCCGGTGATGCCATCCAACCTCTGTCGTCCCCTTCTCCTCCTGCCTTCAGTCTTTCCCAGCATCAGGGTCTTTTCCATTGAGTCAGCTCTTCACATCAGGGGGCCGAAGTACTGGGGCTTCAGCTTCAGCATCAGTCCTTCCAATGAATATTCAGGGTTGATTTCCTTTAGGATGGACTGTTTTGATCTCCTTGCAGTCCAAGGGACTCTCAAGTGTCTTCTGCATATCTTGGGCGGGTGGGGGACTGGATTCAGTTGCCCAAGGTCATTCCATGCTTGGTATGAGATTTCCTGCAAGCTGAAGACACAGAATTATCTTGTGGCCTCTGATCAGTTGTGTGTTTGTTAAGTGTCAAAAGATAAGGAAAAAAAAAAGTACTTTGTGTAAGATAGAGCATTCCTACGCTTTTTTGCTCTCTCTCTCATGGGGAAGAAAAGCAACAACAACAGACAGTACTTATTTAACCTTCTCAGATATATGGCGCTGCATATTTTCTCTGGTTAAAGGGAATTAAAAAAAAAAAGATTATTAGGATACAGTTTGTGAGTTTTTGACAAACAACTTGGTATAGCGCATACTTTGCCAGGTCTGTCAAAGTGAAATACTTTTGGAAATAAGAGTGGCGATATTTTATGCGTGCTTAGTTTAAAAATGGAGTGTGTCCTTGAAATATGATTTCCAAGCTTTGGAGTCATTATGCGTGAGTTCTCTCCGGTAGAGCTTCCCAGGTGGCACTTGTGGTAAAGAACCTGCCTGCCAATGCAGGAAACATAATGAGAGGCAGGTTCCATCCCTGGGTCGGGAGGATCCTAGTATCCTCTCTAGTATTCTTGCCCGGAGAATCCCCACGGACAGAAGAGCCTGGTGGGCTACTGCCCAGGGCGTCGCAAAGAGTCATATATGGATTATTACAACGGCAGCATTCAATATATAACATGGTAACTGTAGTTGACACCACTGGACTGTGAAAATGAAATTTGACAGATGAGTAGAACTTGAATGTGGTTCACAAAAGAATTAAAAGCGTTAGCATTTTTTGTGACGGGTGTGGGAGCATCCTATCTTGAGATATACCTGAGTCATATCATTACATTGTGCTCTTTAAGAAGTATCTTCCAGTTTTATTTGTCAATTGACAGTGCTGAGAGAAATGGAATGCATGTGTCCATCTGGGTTAGTGTTGACCCGATGTATCAATACTTTTTGGAAATCTGATTTGTGTTGATTTCTTACTGTACACAGTGACTTTTTCTTTTCTTTTTCTTTTTTTCCTGAGTTAGCACAGAGGAGAGACTTAAATTCAGCATCGATTTTTCAACCTGGAAAAGAGAAAAATTACAACCTTCCTTTGGGGAAAAATCAACAATAGAGATAAGCAAACCACTTCCTGATGAGACACAGTCTCTTTACCAACTCATTTATTTCCAATGTGCCAGTGTAGGAAAAGATGCCTTTGAGGGCTAGGGGGTGGGGGGTGAAGAGCCCTTTTATTGAGTAGATTCATGTCCCTGTTTCCTTGAGGACAGCCCAGTAAATGTTTCATCTTTGTAGTTGCTGTCTCCAGCACTTAATAGACAGTAAATGATTCCTTTTTTAAAAAAAAACTCAAGATATTTTTTAAAAATTAGTTTATTTATTTTAATTGGAGGCTAATTACTTTACAATATTGTAGTGATTTTTGCCATACATTGACATGAATCTGCCACGGGTGTACATGTGTCCCCCATCCTGAACCCCCCTCCCGCCTCCCTCCCCATCCCATCCCTCAGGATCATCCCAGGGCACCAGCCCTGAGCATCCTGTCTCATGCATCCAACTTGGACCAGCGATCCACTTCACATGCGATCATATACATGTTTCAACGCTACCCTCTCATATCATCTCACCCTCACCTTCTCCCACAGAGTCCAAAAGACTGTTCTCTACATCTGTGTCTCTTTTGCTGTCTCGCATATAGGGTCATCGTTACCATCTTTCTAAATTCCATATAAATGTGTTAATATACTGTATTGGTGTTTTTCTTTCTGACTTAGTTCACTCTGTATGATAGGCTCCAGTTTCATCCACCTCATTAGAACTGATTCAAATGCGTTCTTTTTAATAGCTGAGTAATATTCCATCATGCACATGTACCACAGCTTTCTTATCCATTTGTCTGCTGATGGGCATCTAGGTTGCTTCCATGTCCTGGCTATTATAAACAGTGCTGTGATGAACATTGGGGTACATGTGTCTCTTTCAGATCTGGTTTCCACGGTGTGTATGCCCAGGAGTGGGATTGCTGGGTCATATGGCAGTTCTATTTCCAGTTTTTTAAGGAATCTCCACACTGTTCTCCTAGTGGCTGTACTAGTTTGCATTCCCACCAACAGTGGAAGAGGGTTCCCTTTTCTCCACACCCTCTCCAGCACTTATTGTTTGTAGACTTTTGGATAGCAGCCATCCTGACTGGCATGAGATGGTACCTTTACCTCTCCTGCTTTGCCCCCTCAAAATGCCCCTCTAAGCAGCCCCTCAACTATCCCAGGGCCGCTTGTGTAGTTTTGTCTTGGCTGGAATGTCCTGGAAAACGCAATTGCACACGATTGAGCCTTTTCTTTAATGTTTAGTTTTATTTGTATGGCTCATGCAGAGCATGAGATGGTTGGATGGCATCCCTGACTAAGTGGGCATGAGTCTGAGCAAGCTCAGGGAAACGGGATGGACAGGGAAGCCTGGTGGGCTGCAGTCCGTGGGGGTCACAAAGAGTCAGCCACAACTGGGCAACGGGACAGCAGCAGCCACACTGGGTCTTATTGTGGCCCTTGGGACCTTGGACCTGTCACTCAGGAGTCTTTCCCCGTGAGGCACGGACTCCTGTAGTTGCTTGTGGGATGTTAGTTCCGTGACCAGGGATGGAACCAACGTTCCCTGCATTGCAAGGCGATTTCGGAAGCGCCAGACCACCAGGGGAGTCCCCGGATCTAGTCTTTGAAGGTGGCTTTTCCCACGGAGCATCGTGACTTTGAGACTGGTCTACACTGTCCCAGACATAATTTTCACCTTCTGATTTAATTCTGTCGTATTATGGAGGCTCCACAATGCATTCATCCATCCCCCTGGTCCAGGGGCCTGCGAACTGTGTCTGTTTTTTTTTTTTTTTTTGTCTGTTATATTTAGTTGCAAAGACCTTACTGGTAACCATTGTGAGAGATGTTTTAGGGCAGTGGAAGAGATGAAAACCAGCCTTGGGAGTTGTGAGGGGGAGATGGCAATTAGAGATGAATATTTCATGAGATTTGGCTGTGAAGTGACGGATAGCCAGAGATTTGTAGTTCCAGGGAGAGATGGGGTGAAATGAAGATTTTGTTCTTTTTATTACAGGAAGATATATCTGAGCATATGGATCCTCTAAGGGTGAATACAGGGTTTTTATATTTGAGTTTTGCCTTTGTTTTGCTATTCCGTGATAGAGACATGCCTGAAAAATAAATTTAGCATTCAGCAAAACAGTTAAAAATAACGGGGCTGGGGGAAATAGTTGAGAGCGTGTTGCTCAAAACCTTTTGAACTTTGCAACCTGCATAATAACAAATACAGTCATATCAAAGTCACTAGCAAATGAAAAAGCAGTCACAGTGCTAATTTTAAACGGAAGCTGGCGTGTGTGTGGAATGTTATATTCGAGAATGATAGCTTGCTGGCAGGGGGATGTACCCCAGGTTTCGGAAGACAAAGAAAAATGTACAGAAGTCAAGGAGAAACAAGGTAATCAACATGTCCCAGATGATTGAATGACTGGCTACATGGGCCAGAAAGAGAAGGTGGGGTGATAGAAATTGTGTATATTTCTCTTTTCTCCTGTGCAGTTGATGATTTCAGCTATGTTCATATACTTTGTATTCCATGGCTGTGACTCACTGATATGAAACATTAATCTCTGGAATACAATTTATATGAACCAGTGCACCTTCTGCATTCTACCAACATCATTCCTCTGGTGATCAATGGCAAAGAAGCTAATCCATGATACATAAGTCAGTGTGTGTCCTTAGAAAGAATGATCTAAAAGTTAGAGGAGAGAAAAGTTTGGTGTTGTTATTGTTTACTCACTAAGTCAGGTCCTACTCTTTGTGACCCCATGGACTGTAACCTGCCAGGCTCCTTTGTCAGTGGGATTCTCCAAACACGAATGCTGGAGCAGGTTACCATTTCCTTCTCCAGGGGAATCTTCCCAACCCAGGGATCCAAACCGCATCTCCTACATCTACATTGGCAGTCGATTCATTACTACTGAGCCACCCAGGAGTCCCAAAATTTAATGTAATGTGCTCATAAATAATTCAGAATCAGAGAGAGCCCATACCAGAACATATGACTCATTCCTGACCCCTAAAGTCTTATCAAGAGACATTGAAGTCTGCTCCACAGTTTTACAAAAGGACCATATTAAATAACTTACACATTGCCAGCTTTAGTTCCCACAGTTAATTGGTGACATTTGCAATTGTCAAAGTTTTCTACATTTTCAATACATAGGTGTTAAGAGTCATGGATGTACTATAGGTAGCTGTTAGGAAAGTCATACTGTGATGAGTAAAAATGCTGTCAGCAAATGATTTCATGATGATCCCTTCTAAATGAGACTTTTCTATCTGTTCTATAGTTTGTGACATATCTAATTCAAGAATAAACATATTCTTATTCAAGAATAAACGTATTGTTATTCAAGAATAAACTTAATTATCCTCTCCAGCTTGTCAGGCTGAATTAGATAGCATCCTTAGTGTTAATGGGCCAGCCTGAATGGGGTTTGGGGGTTAGGAGAGAATGGATGCATGTATATGTATGACTGTGTCCCTTCACTTTTCACCTGAAACCATCACAACATTGTTAATCGGCTGTGTGTGTGTGTGGTGGGGGGGGGGGGTGTGTTAGTCACTCAGCCGTGTCTGACTCTTTGCGACCCTGTGGACTATAGCCCCAGCAGATTCCTTCATCCATGGGATTCTTCAGGGAAGAATACCAGAGTGAGTTGCCATTCCCTTCTCCATGGGATCTTCCCGACCCGGGAATCGAACCCAGTCTATTGGCTGTACTCCAATACAAAACAGAAAGTTTAAAGTTTGGAAAAAACAAACAAAAGAATGAGGCAGCATCCTTGGAAGATCAGTACATCAGTCGCAAAAAAAGGTGGCCCCTGGCGGTCCAGTGGCTGACTCCACACTTCCCATGTAGGGAGCTTGGGTTTGATCCCTGGTCCGGGAACTAAGATTCCACTATCCCAGTCAGTGTGATCAAAGCCCAACAGAAAAGGCGGTTCCATGTTGCAGTGGTCTCAGACTGAGAGGGGCTGGGACCGGGTTTGGGGCTTATCTCAGAGGGGTTGGTACGATGTCAGTTTCCGTCTGTAGTTGTATAACTTAGTCTCTCCATCTTTTTCTGATACATCTATGCATTGATATCCCCCATTAAATGAGAACTTGAAGAGAAAAGCATCGTGTTTCCTTGACTCTGAATTCAAGCTCTGGTCCCCCGAGTGGCAGCTTTAGAAGGGGATGTCATCAAAGTTCATGAGATGACTGAGAAGGGAGCGATGAAATTACTGGCCAGAGGGTGTTAACTCCTTTAGACTGACCCCACTCATTCTGTCTTTCCTCAGACCTGCCATGCTGTGGATGAGCAAGAAGACGGAGGTAAAATACGACAGCCCCAGGCCATCTAAAGAACAACATGGCTGAGTGCCCGGCATAGACTTGAGTGTGGAAAAGTGTCGTGCAAGAGAGGAAGCCTGCGTGAGAAGCCGACTCAGCCCCCAGAGCAGACTCTGCCATCTCCTAGCTGCAGGAGTTGGGTCAGTCTCAGAAAGTGTCCTTTCTTTGAGACTTCCCTGGTGGTCCAGTGGTTAAGACTTGCCCTTTCAGTGTAGAGGGTAAGGATTCAATCCCTGGTGGAGAAGCTAAGATCCCACGTGCTTCGGGGCCAAAAGAAAAAGCAAAACATGGAACAGAAGCAATATTGTAACAAATTGAATAAGTTCAGTTCGGTTCAGTTGCTCAGTCGTGTCCACTCTTTTCTGACCGCATAGACTGTAGCCCGCCAGGCTCCTCTGTACATGGGATTCTGGAGGCAAGAATACTGGAGTGGGTTGCCATCTCCTTCTCCAGGAGATCTTCCTGATCTGGGGATCAAATCCACGTCTCCTGCCTTGGTAGATGGTTTCTTTGACACTGAGCCACCTAGAAAGTCCCAGAAAGAAGCCTTATCCAGTCCTCAGTATTAATAGTGCCAAAGCTGAAAACTCCTGAAGTATGGTAATCCAGATACATCTCTTTTCTAGAAAGCATTTAGGTTTCCAGGTGAAGGTCTTCCGACAGAAGGTTAATCTCTGTCTGCCTCCTAAGTTACTTCAGTCATGTCCAACTCTTTTGCAACCCCATGGATGGTAGCCCACCAGGCTCCTCTGTCCATGGGATTCTCCAGGCAGGAATACTAGAGTGGGTTGCCATTCCCTTCTCCAGGGGATCTTCCCAACCCAGGAATCAAACCCGGGTCTCCTGTATCTGCAGGCAGATTCTTTACCAACTGAGCTACAAGGGAAGCCCTAGATGATGAATTAGGATCATTCAAATAATTTGGCAAAATTACTTGAGGAATGAATCAGAAACTTCCTCAAGTAATTTTGTCTCCATCTCTAAGTAGATGTTGCATTACTTGTGTCTATAATAAGTTGGTAGAGTTCTTGTCTGCAAGGGGATTATAGGAAAAATTGGGGATTGAGTATTTAGGTATTTGATGAAGCCAATGCTGGGTGTTATAATGCAACCTGCAACAGATGTAAAGCAAACAGTGAATTAATGTTTCAAAGACGGGCTTATCACCTTTAGGGGCTGAATCCTGTTAGCGATGTTATTACTCAGCTTTTTTTGGTGTGCAGTGGGTAAATATCAACTGGAGAATTATTTCATTTATAGCAGAAAGTTACAGTTCTGGATCGTAAAACACAGTCAGGATCATAAAAACACACATCATAAGAGAAATGTGGCCTAATTTATTACCTCAAGTTTGTGCCCCAGGTTTCCTCACTATTGTTCTTTTTATTAATTATATGAGTTTTTTTATGGATTATTCATAAACATAATGCTGTCCCCAAATGGATGAACCTGTTGACTCATTGATCAGTAAACTGTAAATGCTGCTGTAAAATAGAGAGTGTTTTGGCAATAAATCAGACATGAATTCTAGGTTTCCCCGGGGAGCATTTTTGGTAGGTTACATCAACTAACTCAAAGCCCGTACCCGTGAATCAGTAATGTCTGCTGGTTTATGAGCCTTGCAAATCACAAATATTATTTTTCCTCCTCAGCACATCTCTCCTGTAATAAATAGGTAATTGGTTTTGTCTTATTATACTTTTTATATCACTCACTGCAATAATCACATATAAATCCGTAGGTTTATCGTTTCTTTTATTATAAATTTTTCATTAGTTTAATTCTTCATCTTTTCTTTCTTAGGCATAGAGCATTGCCAAAATAATCATAACGAACTCAGCACAGATATTTTTGCTTTGGTAGTATAACTGCTTTGTTATATTTATTACTGTTAATTATTTCTTTTATCCTACAAGTATACTTATCACCTAAAGATGCATTATTTTATTTTATTTTTATTTTTTTCATTTATTTTTCTTAGTTGGAGGCTAGTTACTTTACAATATTGTAGTGATTTTTGCCATACATTGACATGAATCAGCCATGGATCCACATGTCCCCCATCCCGATCCCCCTCCCATAAAGATGCATTATTTTATAAATGCTGTAGACTGGAGAAAAAGGAACCCTCCAGTACTGTTGGTAGGCATGTGAATTAGTGCTGCCACTAAAGAGAAAAGTACGCAGGTTTCTCAAAAAGGCTAGAGGTAGAGTTAGCGTATGGCCGTCCAGTCCCACTTCTGGACATGTATCAGGGAAATACTTTACCTCAAAGAGATGCATGTAGCCTAGTGTTCACTGCAACACTGTTTACAATAGCCAGGACATGGAAGCAAGCTCAATGTCCATCGATAGTTGAGTTGATAAACAAGATGTAGTAAGGGACTTCCCTGGTGGTCCAGTGGTTAAGACTCTGGGCTTCCACTGCAGGGGGCATAGTTTCAATTGTTGGGTCAGTGAACATCTTCCATGATTCGTGGCATGGCGCCCCCCCCCCCAAAAAAGATAGATGTTTCCCATAAACACAATGGAATATTACTTAGCTATGAAAAAGCATGAAATAATGCCATTTGCAGCGATGTAGGTGGACCTAGACATTGTCATACTGAGTGAACTACGTCAGACCGAGAAACACAAATATCATACGATACCACTTACATGTAGAATCTAAAAAGAATGATGCAAATGACCTTATTTACAAACCAGAAATAGACTCAGACATAGACAACAAGCTTATGGTTACCAAAGGGCATGGTATGGGGTATTAAATTTAGGATTTGGGTTTAACATATACACATTAATGTATAAAGTCCGTAAACAACAAGGAGCTACTCTACAGCTCAGGGAAATGTATTCAGTATCTTAATAGCCTATAGTGGAAAAGAATCTGAACAAGCATACACACAGACATACAACTGAATCACTTTGCTATACCCTGGAAACTAGTGCAACATTTCAATTTAACTATACTTAACTGATTAATAAAATAAAAAATAAACAATTTTTTTTTTCCCTTCCATAGAAGACTCTCTAGGAAACTCCCAATACAAAGGAACAACTCTGCTTCAAAGTGTCCCGTGAAAAGCTACATCACAGGAGACTCTGCCTTCAAAAAGGTGAGACAGCGTCTTAGACAAAGAAGTCACAGAAATTTTTGTACAAAGTAGTTTCTACCATATAGTATACACAAAGTTAGATGAAAAGTAAAATGAAATGACATATACGCTGAAATTAAGATAAGAAGGAATTGCCAAGTTTTAGATCAGAACACATTACATTTTGCATATGCTTCAAATATTTGTAACCAAGTATTTTCCTCACCTTGATTAACATCGGACTAGTGTATGCTTTTATTTATCAGCGTTTCTCTCTCCCTCTTTTTCTCTTTACTCTTGAGTATCTCTAAAGACCCACTCAAAAAATGTGTTTCTCCCGCAGTTGACTCTGAGCTTGTCTGACTGGCACATTGAACTATCCAGGGATGAAATGCCTCACCAGGCTAAACACACTTTTAACAGCAGTATGATATAGATGAAGCTTCTGTGCTTACCTATAGGGGGCCCGCTGTGTGTCTGTTTTGGGTGTTTAGAGTGCTGGATGGGATCGCTGACTTGGATGCTTCTGGGGACGTGTGATTCTCATATAAGGCCAGTGGGAAGAGCCCAGTGATATCTCTGGGACCACTCCCTTTGATATCATGCAGGCTGGTCAGGATGAATGAGTGCAGTGCCCTCCTGCCTGGGTATCCCTGCAAGGTTCAGGAGGCTTTCAGTAGCCTCGTTCCACCAAGCCACGAGCCCTCGTGAATCCAAGTGCTGCCAACCGTCGTGAGGACTTGAACAGGTAGGAAAAGATGTGGGCAAAAAATACCATATGGCACTTGTAGGTTCCATGTCTCGTACATGACTTGCTGTGCATGTTTAATTAAGTACCTCATTTCCTTGTCCTCAAGTGGTCGGGCGCGTTGGCTCTGGAGGTTAATGTCTATGTTGTCGAACATCAGTGTGAAGTCTAGATAAAGCCAGAAATCACAGGGACGTCCCGGGATGGTTGGCCAGGTGACGAGGCTATGGGGTCTCCTTTTAGGGAGCAAGTCTTGTTGTACCTGGAATGACTACGGCATGTTAGGTGGTGGACAGTTTTGTAAACGTGTCTGCGAAGACCTGGGTTTTCTGGATACCAGAGAAGCAAGAAGTTTCATGGCCTGTTTCTGCTCTGATCACCTGTCTTCCATTCATGTGTTGCTCTCTTAAAAGTAGCATCCTGGCCTCTTTGTTTTTTTTGGGGAGGGTGGGCTCAAACAAGCCCCCTTAACCTTCATGGCATCGAGAGGGAGTAAATAGGTAACTGAAGTTAGATTGGTTGGAGTCTCTCTTGAGCGAGTGTGGATATTAAACAGAGCATAAAAAGGGCTGGAGTGAATTCATCCCAGGAGTGGTACCCAAATGAAGTAAGTAGTCAGCCAGTCTCTGGTGCTGGCATCTTTCAGATGTCTTCATTCCTTTCTGGGCATTGGCTCTCATCGTCTCTGACCTGATATTACTTTACTCTTTTTTTTTTTTTTAAATTTTAACCCTCTTCAGTTAGCTTACCTTGCTTTCCATCGCTGGGACTATTCCACAAATCCAAATTGATAGTCCTCGTCACGGATTTCAACATAATCACATTTAGTTGGGCGAATATGAATCAGTTCACATTGAGTTTCAGTCTGGTTGAAAATAGTGGCATGTCCCTTTCCTGTTTGTTTGTTTTTTTTTTTTCATCATTGAGGGAGTTCCCATGTAGAATATTGTTATACTATTATAGAACTTGTATTTATTGTAGGAGTTTCATTCATAACTGTGAGGGTTGAAAGTGGAAATGGGTACATGTAGTCATACAGGTTCTTCCAACAAAGGACTTGGTAGAAGCCTTGATGACTTCCGTCACACTGTGGGTTGCATTCCATGTGGGAAAGAGGCTGGGGTGATGGGCACTGTTACTGTCTCCAAGTCCTCCCCAGTGAAATGAGGTAGGGCTCGGCATTAAGTCAGAAGTGGACTGACGGACATGCTCCTAACAACAGGGTTGGAATGATTAAAGGGGAAACTCACTGTGACGTCTTGTGAATGAGTCCATTTGATCTAGACCCAAGCTGATGGGCCATCACCGTTGATTAAGGCCCGAAACCCTCACGTGGGCGGGTATAACCACACTCCCAGAAGTTAAGCAAAGGTGTGGGTGACTGATGAAGTTTGTCAACAGCCCGTGACAACCGATTCCTATGCAAATCAACTTCATGACTGCTAAGTGAATGGCCTTGATGGGTGAGTATGCCTGCTTTATCTCGGGAGATTTCACCAAATGTCGACCTTTTTAAGAACACTGTATTGGAGGATAGCTGATTTACAGTGTTGTGCTACTTTCTGCTTTAGAGCCAAGCCAATCAGTTATACACGTGCATTTATGCGTTGTTTTTTAGATTCTCAGTATTTTTTCCAAGCATTTTTCCTCTCCAGCATTTTGAAAGTTAGGCCTCTTGGAGTTGCTCACCTAAAGCAGAAACTGAAAACATACAATGGGTGTAAGCCTGGCAATGGATCATTTTTGGCAGTCACTCTTGACAACCTGGGCTGAATACCAGCCTTGTTTAGGGACTGCGTTAACAGTTATCACAGGAGAAGTTACAGTCCTGTTCTTCTCAGTTCTTCCTCTGTGATTAATGACCAGAGGAGACAATCCTAAGAATAACCTGGGTCCCGGTCAAAAGAAACACGGGTTTAAGTCTAAGAAGAGCAGAATGTTGAGCATCTATACTACTCTCCTCCTGAGGGTAGTGTCCTGGGTCATCTGTAAGAGGTCCTTGTCCCATGGTCGTGAAATAACCAAACTGAAGTGTCAAGGGGAAAGGCTCGATAGACAGTTTATTTGGATAAATGAATATTGACTGGTGAGTTAGAATGATCTCATGGGTTATAATGCTCTGTGAGCTGTGAAAGTCCTTTTTGCTGGCTCACAGCCTTAGAACATATATTCACCCATAAATCATTCCTGTTGTACAGGTAAAATTGTTTATATGGCTCTGTTGGTTAATTAGTCACATCTTTACCACAAGGAACAGTTTAGATCAATTAAAAAAGAAAAAGAAACCTATGAATAAGCAAGTGTCCCTTTTCAGAAGACTAGGCTTATATTTGTTCTCTCCATTTTAGAGTTGTTCAGCGTTAAACCTAAAATTTCCTCAGATTTTTTTTTTTCCCCATGAAAGTTAACGTCTCATCATTTAGTATTTATTTTCAACTAAAATACCCCTGACTCTTGTGAGTTATGAATCAATTTGTTTGCATTGCCTCAAATTGATGTCCCTTCCTTGACTGCAAGGAGATCCAACCAGTCCATCCTAAAGGAAATCAGTCCTGAATATTAATCGGAAGGACTGATGCTGAAGCTGAAACTCCAGTCCTTTGGCCACCTGATGCAAAGAACTGAGTCATTGGAAAAGACCCTGATGCTGGGAAAGATTGCAGGTGGGAGAGAAGGGGACAACAGAGGATGAGGTGATTGGATGGCATCACCGACTCAATGGATATGAGTTTGAGCAAACTCTGGAGTTGGCGATGGACAGGGAGGCCTGGCATGCTGCAGTCCATGGGGTCGCATGGAGTCGGACACAACTGAGCGACTGAACTCTTGATAAATCTATATGATATCCATTCTATTTAGGGTGGACTTGTCAAATTTTCATGTCTGCATGAGTCACCTGAGGATCTACTTAAATCAGAGATTCTAAATAATTCCCCTCATCTGGCCTGGGACTCAGTATTTCACACATCTCCCACAGGGTGTTGCTTCTGTTTCTTACGGTGAGCGAGCCTTAGATCTTTTCTTCTGCCAAGCATCAGATAGTAAAGACCTTTGGCTTTCTTGTCCAGAAGGAGCCAGAGACAGTGTAGAAACACCAATGGCTGTATTTCAGTCTGGTTGTATTTATGGACACTGAAATTGGAATTTCACAGAATCTTCATGTGTTGCAAAATATTATTCTTTTTGATTGTTCCCAAACACTTGGAAATGCAAAGACAGCAAAACAACAACAAAACGAAAAAAAAAACCCAACATTCATAACTCTTGCACTGTATATAAGCAAGCAGCAGGCAAGATTTGGCCCGGGGCCATAGTCTTGTGATGTCTGTTTTAAGTCAGCCTTGTGGGTTAGATTGAGTTGTCAACAAGACATGCAGCGGGCCTGGGGAGGGAGCACCGTTTCTCTGCCATCTGCAGATGGAGTCAGCTTAGAGGGGCTCTCTGGAGGAGCAATAGATTTCCTGTGCACTTAAAAAACAATAGTAATACTCATTATTTCTCCTGGGAGAGTAGATAATCAAGCCACGTTGGTATTTCCATGTTTATCTTAACTCCTAGAAATAGTGTTTGGAGGAGATATCAACCATCAGTTAGAATGTTGTGTATTTAATATGATGCTGCGATCAATGGGACATATACTGTACACACAGGAAGATGTATAGAAATTTTTGTTGTTGTTGAGTCGTTCAGTCATGTCCGACTCTTTGCAACTCCATGGACTATAGCCCACAGGCTTCCCTGTCCTTCACTAACTCCCAGAGTTTTCTCAAACTCATGTCCACTGGGTCCACGATGCTGTCCAACCATCTCATCCTCTTTTGGCCCCTTCTCATCCCGCCTTTCATCTTTCCCAGCATCAGGGTCTTTCCCAGTGAGCTGGTTGTTTACATCAGGAGGCCAAAGTATTGGAGCTTCAGCATCAGTCCTTCCAATGAATGCTCAGGGTTGACTTCCTTTAGGATGGACTGGTATGATCTTCTTGCAGTCCAAGGGACTCTCAGAAGTGTTGTCCAGCACCACAGTTTGAAAGCATCAGTGAGTCATTGTCTAGTGATGGTGTGTGATTGGAACTTTGGGCCTCCCTTGTGGCTCGATGGTAAAGAATCTGTCTACAATGCAGGAGACCTGGGTTCGATCCCTGGGTTGGGAAGATCCCCTGGAGAAGGCAATGGCAACCCACTCCAGTACTCTTGCCTGGAGAAGCCCATGGACAGAGGAGCCTGGCAAGCTATAGTTCATGGGGTCGTGAGAGTCAGATATGACTGAGTGACCAACACTTTTACTTTTACTTTTCACCTTCACATTGGAGATGACTGTGATTTTTCTTAGTATTTCCATGTTTCCATGCTGTTACTGCTAGGACAAGACTATACCTTTCTGTGGATCATTATATTAAACCTTTGAGTCTCAGGGAGTACATTGGGCTGCAGACCAGGCTGGATTTCATGCCTTTGACCTTGACTGTGTAGCCTCCTAGCTTTCAGGGCTAATGTGGCTGGGAGGTTGCAGAGAAATGTGGCTTCACCCTGTAGGAACACCAGCTCTGTCAGTTACTGTCTTGGAATCCAGCAGACAGCATGCCCCTTTACCGATTCTAACACCCTAGGCAGAAAGTTGGACCTTTATTTAAAATACTGTGAAGAAAAAAAATTGAAACGTCACTCTGAGTATGCACATCTATTGCAAGGCATAGGATAATTTCATATATGGTGCTTAGACTCAGTAAGATGGTACAGTATTTAAATTTTAGGTGTGTATTTAGGTCAGAATTATTGAATTTAAAAATATTATTTATTTGGCTATGCTGGGTCTTAGTTGCAGCATGCAAACTCTTAGCTGTGGCTTGTGGGATCTAGTTCCCCAAACAGGGATCAATCCCCGGGCCATCTGCCTTGGGAGCGTGGAGTCTTACTCACTGGTGCTGAATCGCTTCAGTCGTGTCCAGCTCTCTGCGACCCTATAGACTGTGGCCTGCCCGGCTGCTCTGTCCATGGACGTCTTCAAGCAAGAAGACTGGAAGGGGATCTTCCGGTGGGAATCTTACCCACTGCACAACCAGCGAAATCCCGAGAATTAGCTAATGTTTACATTCACGTCGGATGATGGTTATGATAATTGTGGCGTATGGAGCATTTTTATTTTGCTGGCTCTCTTCTAATAAGATTCTCTTCTGATGAGTACACAGAATCTCAGACACGTGGACTGTCCTGTGTGAGGTCACTCAGATACCGTGTCAGTAATTAGGAAATTCTAGGTGCTGAAGCACAACACAGACACGTGTAATAATTCCAGCATGTGGTAGAAGCTCGATTCTCCTTCCAGTAAAGGCTGCAACGGGTGTGTCTAACGGGCTTGCAGCAGTTACCCTGTCAGACATTTGGGACCCACACCGCCCTTGCATTTCTGGCTTCCCTGGTGGCTCGGGAAGATCCCCTGGAGAAGGAATAGGCTACCCACTCCAGTATTCTGGGGCTTCACTGGTGGCTCAGCTGGTAAAGAATCTGCCTACAATGCGGGAGACCTGGGATCGCTCCCTGGGTCGGGAAGATCCCCTGGGGAAGGGAAAGGCTACTCACTCCAGTGTTCTGGCCTGGAGAATTCCAGGGACTGTATAGTTTATGGGGTCATAAGAGTCGGATACGACTGGGCGACTTTCACCTTCAGATTTTAGATATCCTTGCATCTCAGGCAACCACGATACTCTGTAGTTTCCAGGTTCTCAGCGCTGTGGCTTTAAGTGGGTCAAGCGGAAAGGGTGTGGGAGTGGGAACTCGTCTCCCAGCGGGGTCTGCTTCCACTCAGCTGGAACTCAGCGGCAGGACCCCCACCGAGAGGAGGAGGCAGCAAGTGGGTCCTGGTGTTACCAGCAGGACGAAGGTTGCTTACGACTCAAGCTAGCATCCTTCAGATGTCCCTTCTCTCTTCCTTACTGCGTGGGTGTTAAGTTGCTTCAGTTGATCCGACTCTGTGCGACCCCCCTGGACCATAGCCCACCAGGTTCCTCTGTCCATGGGGATTATCTAGGCAAGAATACCCCAGTGGGTTGCCAGTGGCCTTCTCCAGGGGGATCTTCTCGAGGACCCAGGGATCGAACCTGCATCTCTTAACATCTACGTGCATTGGCAGACGGGTTCTTTAGCCCTAGCGCCAGACCGTCTCTGATCTTTTTAACATCTACACTCACCAACTTCTACCTCAAAGGAAAAGATGACCACAATCAAGAATTTACCTGATTATAATTTTTTTTTTTTCCTGCCTCTCAACCCTCTTGAATCCTTCCGCAGCTTCTTTTAATTTCAGTGCCAGGAGATGGGCTATCCGGAACTTCATTTCCTTCGAGTTGATAGGATCGGTCAGTTCAGTTCAGTTCAGTCGCTCAGTCGTGTCCGACTCTGCGACCCCATGAATCGCAGCACGCCAGGCCTCCCTGTCCATCACCAACTCCCGGAGCTTGCTCAAACTCACGTCCATTGAGTCAGTGATGCCATCCAGCCATCTCATCCTCTGTCGTCCCCTTTCTCCTCCTGCCCCCAATCCCTCCCAGCATCAGGGTCTTTTCCAATGAGTCATCGTGCTGTATACATTATTCAGGATAATATTTCTTCCCACGCTGGTAATATTACCTTTGTTTTCATCTTCTGGCCCCTTGTATCAGGCAATGGGACGTGTAATGTATCTTGGCCCCTCGGAATTTGAGGGTGAAGGTTCCGACGCGCCCGTTTAAATATTCATGAGGGGGCGGAGCCTGCTTTTGTAAGCTCTGCAGGCCTGTTCAGGCATTCCATCCCATCCGTGCTTCAGGTTAAAAACCCATGACTGCCGGAGAGGAAAAAGCCATGCTGTGAGTAGCTAGTGCTGGAAGAAAATTGGCTCATTTTACCAAGCGATTTGGAGAAACATTTGAGCCTGCCAAGGATGCTGGAGTGGTTTTGCCTTCCCCTTGCTCCGTGGCTATCTCTGAGTACGTTCTCTGTTTCTGACCCTGGAATGTGAATAAAAGAGCCCATCACTGCCAGCTGCTGGGGAATCAGCCAGCCTGCCAGGCAGGAGCGCTTCTCCCAGCTCTGAATCACTATTCGAATATCGCAGCCAAGGGCTTGGAGGTCTCAGCCATCCAACCCTTCAGGGTTCTGCTCATCTCGTTCAGCCCCTTGCGGTGATCTCTTTATTTTAAATAATGAATCAGTCAGGCAGACGTCTTTGTAGGGAAAAGTGCAGTAATACAAAGATGCGGGATTTACAAGGGCAAATGTTGCTCTGACACGTCGAAACCTTCCAGGTTCCACACAGAAATGGAGACAGCAATCCATGACCTCAGCGCAGTTGCAGGATATAAATTCAACATGGAAAGATCAGATATTTCCTACACATTAACAGTGAACACCCTGAAAAGGAAGTTTTTGCTCATTCAAAGACTGTAGTAAAAAAGTGACATTTACGTGCCTTCTGAGGTTTTAGAATTTTTCTTTTGGAATGTTCTATAAAGCACTCTCGACTCACTTGGATATTCCTCTTCCTCAAGGCGATGGTAAGGGTTTGAATGTTCCAATCAAAGCTTTTGTGCTGATGAAAACAGGTTTTTTTTTTTAGTTTAATTCAAGTCTATCAGAATATACCCACCCCCTCCCTCTTTCCCTAGATAAGAAGATATCTAAAATTAGGAAGAATGTAAAATCATCTGACACTGCTTGTTCTTGTCCAGTAGCCAAGTCATGTCCGGCTATTTGTGATTCCCCATGGACTGCAGCATGCCAGGCCTCCCTGTCCATCACCAACTCCCGGAGTTTACTCAAACTCATGTCTATCGAGTCGGTGATGCCATCCAACCATCTCATCCTCTGTCGTCCCCTTCTCCTCCTGCCCTCAGTCTTTCCCAGCAGCAACATCTTTTCCAATGAGTCAGCTGTTTGCATCAGGTGGCCAAAGCACTGGAGTTTCAGCTTCAACAGCAGTCCTTCCAATGACTATTTAGTCCTTCCAATGATTTCCTTTAGGATGGACTGTTTGGATCTCCTTACAGTCCAAGAGGCTCTCAAGAGTCAAGCATCAATTCTTCGGCGCTCAGCTTTCTTTATAGTCCAACTGTCACATCCATACATGACTACTGCAAAAACCACAGCCTTGACTACCTTTGTCGGCAAAGTACTGTCTCTGGAGCGTGATCTGTGTCCTTTACTATGCATGCATGTTGCCTAGTGGTCTTGTTAAAATGCAGATTTCTCACTCGGTTGGTCTGGAGTGCATCTGATATTCTGTATTTCTAGCAAACTCCCCATGATGCTTATGCTCCCAGTTCGGGTACCACGTTCTGCAGAGCACGGGGATGGGAGATAAAGATGTAGGCTCAGGGATGAAGACTGTCAGGGCAAGGTGGATTCCAGGCTGACAGGAGGGGAGTCAGAACTGACTGACTGTCAGCAGGATGGGTAGCGTAACACAGTGGCCTGGGTTAAGACTTGGAAGGCAACCAAGCATGGACTGAGTAGGTATTCCAACTGTATCCCAAGAGATGTGCTTCCTGTATACCCTGTGAAAGTAATAAAGGCCACTTCCTTATTTTTCCCAAGTTATGCAGAGCACCCTGCCTTGTTTGGGTCAACATGACGTTGACCAGATGTCTCTCTCTCCATATAGAATCATTGTCTTGCCAGGGTACCACATACCACTTGGAATGTGGTCACCAGACACCGGCATCACCAGGGAGTGATGGAAATTCAGAGCTGAGACCCTACCCCCAAAACTCTTGTATCGGGAGCTTCACTTGAATAAGATCCTAGGTGATCTGTATGTGTGCTGGAGTTACAAAGTACTTGTCTAGACTTCTCCTATTGTAGGCAACACGGGAGAATGGGTAAGTTCAGAGCTGATATAAGTTGTGAGCAGACCGGAGTGGACAGCTACACAGAGGGAAATTGACCTGGAGAAGTGACTGGGCTTTCCTTAAGGAAGAAACAGGTTCCTGTTGGTTTGCACTGTGGAGGTTTGAGGGTTGCTTATCATTGCAGCATAACCCAACCCATCCTGACTAAAACTGTTAAAACTACCAAATCCAAATGTCTGATTGGATGTTTTGGAGATATTGACCAGATTAGGGCCCTAAGCTCAGTTCTTGGTTTGTAAAATAGAGATAACTGTCTTATTGTGTTGTGGTGGATATTACTACCTGTGTAGAATATATACATACATATATATATATATATATATACACATATACCTATATATGTATACACACACACACACACACCCCAGAATACTAGAGTGGGTTGCCATGCGCTCCTTCAGGGGATCTTCCAAACCCAGGGATCAAACTCAGGTCTCCTGCATTGCAGGCAGATTCTTTTTTTTTTTTTGCAGGTGGATTCTTTACCAGCTGAACCACGAGGGAAACCTCCTATATATATATGTATAAGTATGTAGTAAATAGGTAAATAATATTAAGATTGAATAAATGATTAAAAAGATAGCAAGTATTTTTGCTGTCATTGTTGCTGAATTGATCAGAACTCAATGTGTTGGTGCAGAAGGCAGAATTTGAGGCCATAGGTGTGTAAATTACAACCCCTGGGCCAACTCTGGTCTGTTGCCTGTTTATGTAAATAATTGTTTTTCAGTCGCTCAGTCATTTCCAACTCTTTGTGGATGTTATTTGTAAATAACGTTATAATGAAATGCAGTCTCACTCATTCCTTCATTTATCTTTATGGCTGATTTATAGAGTTTCTGTGGCCCCACTAAGCCCCAAATACCTACTTTCTACCCTTTTACATAGAATCTCGGGTGATTCCTATTTTGTTTTATAGTCTAATATGAGTGGAAAAGGGGATATCTATGAATTACTTGCCACTTGGACATTTGGACTCCTTTATTGTCCCTTGGACTGCAAGGAGATCCAACCAGTCCATCCTAAAGGAAATCAGTCTTGGAAATTCCCTGGAAGGACTGATGCTGAAGCTGAAACTCCAATACTTGGGCCACCTGATTTGAAGAGCTGACTCGTTGGAAAAGAGCCTGGTGCTGGGAAAGATTGAAGGTTGAAGAGAAGGGGACAACAGAGGATGAGATGGTTGGATGGCATCATCGCCGCGATGTACATGAGTTTGAGCAAGCTCTGGGAGTTGGTGATGGACAGGGAGGCCTGGCACACTGCAGTCCATGGGGTCGCAAGGAGTCGGACACGACTGAGCCCCTGAACTGAACTGAACTGACTGATGGTTGTAAGGAATTGGATCATATGACATTTACCAAAAGGATAATCAGATGCAACATTGAGAGTCCAAGATACCAGCGTTTCATAACCCCCATGTCACATATTGGGTCAGCTTGAGAAATATATATACAATTCTTCGTATATCTTAGATAACATATATGGATTTATTACAGGAGGGCAAACATCCCTCTTTAGCTAGATCACCCTACATGTAGGCACCTACAGAAATCAATAAATGACAACCGTGTTCCTCCAGATGGCAAATTTCTTCTTAACAGTTATTTTAAAATCTGGTATTCTCTTATTTTTGTTCTGTATAAGACACGGGCTCTTGAAAAGAGCCAGTGGCGGGCTGCAACAGCCAAAAGAATAGCAAAGATTTCTTGAAAGAGCTGTAACTAAAATACGGCACCATTTTCGAGTTGTGGAAGCAAAGAGCAGTCATTGAAAACCAGAAAATTAATGGCCGGGGATTTGCTTCGGAGCAGCTCTCCCGCCTGGATGGCCTGCTGACTCAGCTGGGTCCTCGCTGCTCTCGGAGCCTGTGGCCAAAGAAGTAATAATATGCGATGCCCAAGCTAATGGAGGATAAAATACAGAGGCAGGAGCGGAGAACGGGGCAGCGGTAAAACTCTCCCAGCTCCGAAGACGGAATGTGTGTCCACTGTAGGAATCCTGGCGATCAGCCAGTGGATAGCCAAAGACGCGCTGACTTAGAGACAGGAGATGCTCTTTTCTTTCCTTTTCTGCCACCAACTGTCTGTCTGTCTGTCTTGGCAAAGTGTCCTTGTAACTTTCTGTGGGAGGATCCGCATCTGCTAGACTATGTAGTGTTGGTAGGACTGTCCCTTTCTTTGTGACCCCGTGGACTGTAGCTCGCCAGGCTCCTGTGTCCGTGGGATTCTCCAGGCAAAAATAGTGGAGTGGGGTTGCCATGCCCTCCTCCAGGGGGTCTTCCCATCCCAGGGATCGAACCTGAGTCTCCTGCCTGGCAGGAGGATTCTTAACCACTGAGCCCCCACAGAAGCCTGGACTGTGAGTACCAAGCGGCCTTTCTGCCCCTTGTTAAGGACTGACCAGTGACCAGGACTCGACCCGGTGAATTCTCCCCTGGGACTCCAAATACCGTCCAGACAAAGGAACAGGCATTGATTCTCGTTTGTCCCAGCTGCGGTACGGACGTGTGAATTAACCTTTTCATCTCCAGCTCCACCCAGTCCCAGGAGCTGCCCTGTGCCTTTTCGTTTCTGCTCTGAGTTTTTGGAGATTCCTTGAGTTGCGTGGACTATGTCCAGTTGTGTGTGTGTCGTTTTTTTTTTTTCTGGTTTCTCTGGATCTTCACTGGGCTCCCCTCATCACACACACACTGAATGGGTTTCTGTAGATATGAAAGAGTGTTACCCAGAATGCAACTGCCCATCCATCCAGTGGTCACAAAGTCTTTATTTCACAACCTGTGTTCCTGGTGGCTCAGCCGGTAAAGTCTTCCTGCAGTGCGGGAGACCTGGGTTCAGTCCCTGCATTGGGAAGATCCTCTGGAAAAGGAAACGGCAACCCACTCCAGTATTCTTACCTGGAAAATCCCATGGACGGAGGAGCCTGGTAGGCTCGCAAAGCGTCGGAGACGACTGAGCGACTTCGCTTCACTATTATGTACAGTGGGCTTCGCGGGTGGCAGCTGGTAAAGAATCTGGCTGCGATGCGGGGTCGTTTCCGACTCTTTGCAACCCTATGGACTGCATCTCACCAGGCTTCTCTGTCCATACGGATTCTCCAGGCAAGAACGCTGGAGTGGGTTGCCAGGCGCCCCCTCCAGGGGATCTTCCCAAACCAAGGGGTCAAACCCAGGTCTCCACACTGCAGCCAGATTCTTTACGAGCTGAGCCACCCAGGAAGCCCAAGAATACTGGAGTGGGTAGCCTCTCCCTTCTCCAGGGGATCTTCCTGACCCAGGAGTCGAACCGGGGTCTCCTGCATTGCAGGCAGATTCTTTACCACTGAACCACAAAGGAAACCCATTGTACATAAGATAGGTTGTGAAATAAAGACGCTGTGATTGTTGGATGGATGTGCAGTTGCATCCTGGATGATATTCTTTCATGTTTACCAAACTCCATCCAGTGTGTATGACCTTACTTAAAAGAGCATTAATGACATTAGACATGGCTTAGTGAAGACTCTTAAAGGAGATGAAGGGATAAATGACGTGCAGGTAGATTAAAGGAATCAGAGTTGATTAGCCCAGATTAAACAAGGACTGGACAGGAGAGATTTTCAGCTCAAGATAACTTGAGCCCTTCAATTTAACTTCCTCTTTTCCAAATCCAGTGAAAATGAACAAAGCGTATGTCATGAAAGAATGGTTGTAGTTGGCGCTTCCCAGGTACAAAATATAGATTTTTGTTGTTCAGTCGCTCCGTCGTGTCCAAGTCTTTGCGATACCATGGAGTGCACCAAACCAGCTTCCCCGTCCTTGGAAATACAGATAAGGAAGGGCGGTTCCATCCAAGGGCAGTTCAGAGGTAAAGAAATGCTTCACACTGGACACACCCTTTGTAATTCAAGAGTAGACAGCTAGAATCCAGATGAGGGTGAGGGGAACAACACAGGAGAAAATAATTGCCCACCTGGGGGCACTTTGAGAGGAGAGGTAAGGAACAGAGTGGAGAACGTGGTCCTTGAAGTGTGTCTCGAGTCTGCATCTGTCAGGAGGCTGGCAAAGCCCTTGCAATAGCTAAGTTGTGTCCAACTCTGCGAGCCCATGGACTGTAGCCCACCAGGCTCCTCCGTCCATGGGATTCTCTGGGCAAGGATACTGGAGGGGGTTGCAATTCCGTCCTCCACGGGATCTTCCCGACCCAGGGATCGAACCCGTGTCTCTTATGTCTCCTCTATTGGCAGGTGAGTTCTTTATACCACTCAGGCCACCTGGAAAGGCTCCTCAGAAACATGCTGCGTCACTTACAGATGCTGGTCTCAGATTCATCCTGATGCCAACAGCCACACCAAACGAGAATGTGACCCCAGGGACTACAGCACACCAGGCCTTCCTGTCCATCACCAACTCCCGGAGCTTACTCAAACTCATGTCCTTCGAGTCGGGGATGCCATCCCGCCATCTCATCCTCTGTCGTCCCCTTCTCCTCCTGCTTTCAGTCTTTCCCAGCATCAGGGCCTTTTCCAGCGAGTCGCCTCTTCACATCAGGTGGCCAAAGTATTGGAGCTTCAGCTTCAGCATCAGTCCTTCCAATGAATATTCAGCATTGATTTCCCTTAGGATGGACTTTTTTGATCTCCTTGCACTCCCAAGGGACTCTCACCTGAGGTGTGTCAACACCCAACTCCTCAAACAAAGGAAAGACAAGATGGAACATAAACCACCATCCATCATGATAAGCACATGAAACAGGGACTGCACTGACATTTAAACATCCATGAGAAATCTACTCAAGAGTGTCGTCATTAGGGTTTGAAGGATTAGGGATCAAGAGCAGTCAGGGAAGAGAGAGACCATACATTAAGATTAAATGGAGATTATGGACAGAGGACTCTGGTGAACTACAGTCCGTAGGGTTGCAAAGAGTCAGACACAATAGAAGTGACTTAGCATGCGCACACACACACAGGTTAAATGGAGCTTAAATGGAGATGGTGTCTGAATATTTAAAATTGCAATGAGAGGAGGGAAGTGGATGCTGGGTTCTCAAAAAGGTGAATTGGAAGGTGAAATATGGAAATGATCCTATCATTCAGATTTTTGAAAAGTGAAGAGGTGAAATTGATGAACAAGATGAAATTGGAGAGGCATTAGAGAGCAGCGGTCCCCCACCTTTATGGCGCCAGGGACCGGTTTCACGGAAGACAATTTTTCCATGGACTGGGGTGGGAGGGGTAGCTTGGGGATGATTTGATCGCATTATATGTATTGTTCACTTCATTTCTATTATTGTTACGTCAGCTTCACTTCAGGTTATCAGACCTTAGGTCCCAGAGGATGGGGACCTCTGTTCTAGAGGGGATCTGGAAACTCAATGTGATAATAACAGGAAGAAGGACAGTGACCTTTAGGAATAATAGAGCCAACCACCCCAGAGAAAGGGGCTTTTAGATTTTATAGTGAGCCTGAGAAAATGAAAGGCATCTATCTATCCCAGTTATTTTCCTTCTTAATAACAACTTTAAAGGAAAAGACGCTGTAAGCTTTCTGACAGGGTAAAAATATTTCGAGGAAAAATGGTCCAAAGATGGGAAAATCATCAAAGAACTTCACCCTTTGAGTATCAATTCCAGAACTCAATATAGCAATAGATAGAATTAGGAGCAGCTTCCCAGGTGGCGCTATTTAGAATTCCCTGCTGGCCCAGACGGTAAAGCGTCTGCCTACAATGCGGGAGACCAGGGCTCAATCCCTGGGTCAGGAAGATCTCCTGGAGAGGGAAATGGCAACCCACACCAGTATTCTTGCCTGGAAAATCCCATGGATGGAGGCGCCTGGTAGGCTACAGTCTATGGAGTCGCAAAGAGTCAGACACGACTGAGTGATTTCATTTCACTTTCCCAGGTGGCGCTAGTGGTAAAGAACCAGCGTGACATTGCAGGAGATATAAGAGACTCTGATTTGATCCCTGGGACAGGAAGATCCCCTGGAGGAGAGCATGGCAACCCACTCCAGTATTCTTAGCTAGAGAATCCCATGGACAGAGAAGCCTGGCGGGCTACAGTCCATGGGGCCGCAGAGAGTCGGACACAACTGAGCGACTGTGCACCCAGGCTGGATAGAAAAGTCACTGATTAGGACCTGAGATTTCTGTATTTATTTAAGGTGCTCATTTATAATGCTAATAAAAGCCTGTTCTTTAAAACAGATGTTACTTACAAACTGTCGCAGCCATATATTTTTGTCTAGAAAGCTACTTCAGGACATTCTGCAATGTCTCGATATTCATCATAGATGAAACTGCTTATTTATCAACAGACTTTCTTGACTCCAGTAATAAGATTGTGGAGGTAAGGAAAACAGAGATCCAAAGGGATCAAGATAGATAAAGAATGACTAGTTAATGAAGGGGTAAATCGTTGTGGAGTTTAAAGCTTGTGGATAAGTCATAACTCTCGAAGCAGCCCAGAGGTTGAAACTCTTATCCTCAAGTCAAACTGATCTTGCAAAAGACAGCCTCCCCAGAGGCCCAAAATTTAGACACAACACCACCTCCCAAGGCAAGGATAGAGTTGCACTAGTACTAAGATTGGTGGAAAGTGTATACACAAAGTAGGTAGATTTTAGCATCACCCAGGCCCCACGACTCACCTCTGTGATCTGGTATAAGTCTAGTTCTCTCTAGAGGCTCTGAGCTAGAGCGATTTGGGATTTTAGACATTAATGCTATGTGTGTGCTCAGTCATATCTTTTTGCGACCCCATTTACTGAGGACCCTGTTGGGCTATATAGCAGCCAGGCTCCTCTGTCCATGGGATTCTCCAGGCAAGAGTACTGGAGTGGGTGGCCATACCCTTCTCCAGGGGATCTTCCCAACCCAGGAATCAAAACTCGCATCTCCTGCTTGGCAGGCGGATTTTTTTTTTTTACTGCTGAGCCACCAGGGAAGCCCCTTCAGATTAATATAATGAGACTTAATGGGAAGTCTATATAAAAAATGGTGAGTCCAGTGCTACACATATTAGACTGCCCAGGGAAGTTCCTTTTTTCCTTTTACGATTTATTTTCTTCTATTTGTGTTTCATTCTGTGCAGTTTTCATTGGTACACCGTCACAGTCTTTGAGCTTTTCTTCTGCATTGTCTAAAATGAGCTTTTCTTCTGCATTGTCTAAAATGAGCTTTTCCTCTGCATTGTCTAATCTCCTGTTTGCCTCACCTCCTGTATTCTCATCTTGACTCTCTTAGCTTTCACGCCCATAAAGATGATTTGCGTTATTAGTGTATCTTCAGTGTGAGCACGTCACTTGTCAACCAAACAGGAGACGGTTACCGTAACGGCTCTAATGTCTTACCGTCTTGTTAGTTGTGGGTTCGTTTAGTTCTGCGTTAGTTTAGTGGTGGGTGACTTTCTATTGATGGGTCTCTCAATTATTTTGTTCCCCTGCTTCTGTCTGGAAGTTTTCTTTTGCTCTATGTGATACATAAATATAGACAAGAGAGAAAGCTGAGTTTAAAGCTGTTACCATCATGATCATTTCAGTTTTGTTTCGCTCAACAGTACTGAAATAATTGTTGTTCAGTCACTAAGTTAGGTCCAACTCTCTGTGACCCCATGGACTGCAGCACGCCAGGCCTCCCTGTCCATCACCAACTCCCGGAGCTTGCTCAAACTCACATCCATCGAGTCGGTGGTGCCATCCAACCATCTCATCCTCTGTCGTCCCCTTCTTCTCCTGCCCTCAATCTTTGGCAGCCTCAGAGTCTTTTCCAATGAGTCTTTTCTTCGCATCAGGTGGCCAAAATGTTGGAGCTTCAGCATCAGTCCTTCCAATGAATGTTCAGGGTTGATTTCCTGTAAGTTTCTTCTCCTTGCTGTCCAAGGGACACCCAAGAGTCTTCTCCAGCCTTTTTTGCAGTCTAAAAAGTCAAAAACTTCTTCATAATAAAAGTATCAGCTAGAAAATGTATAATACTGAAACATACATTTGATCTGTCAAAAAATGTCAATCCTTGTTCCCACCACCCATATAACCTCCCACGAGGCACTTAAAATGAAATTATCTGCATGATTGTTTATTTGAGAGGAAACACTTTTACTTATATAGAAAATCATTATCCCCTTTCATTCACAACTACACCTCTGCTCCAAGTGAATATCTTTGTCAGTTGTCACGTCCTCAGCTTTATTCTGTTGACAGGACAGCGTCACTAAAAGGAAAAACCATATAGGAAGCTTAGTTCGTCTCTGCTGAAGATGGTGATCTCAAAAAAATATATTTCTTTTGATCTTGAAATTAAAGAACATCTGAACTTTGTAGCTCGATTTGAGTAACATTTATGAAACTGGATGATGTTTATATAAATTACCAGGAGACTATCAAATATGTTGCATATCTTTTTTATTCTCGAAAGAGAAAGTACATTGAGAGACATTCTCTGTCTTCCTGTCTGTCTCTGTTATTATTATTATTATTATTTTTGCAGTCTGACAATGACCAGTTGGGATTCCCTTATGATTCGGATGGTAAAGAATCTGCCCGCAATGCGGGAGACCTGGGTTTGATCCCTGGGTGAGGGATCTCCTGGAGAAGGGAATGGCAACCAGTTCCCATATTCTTCCCTAGGAAATCCCATGGACAGAGGAGATTGGCGGGCTACAGTCCATGGGATCGCAAAGGGATGAGATACAACTAAACATTGCACACATACACACACACACACAGTGACCAATTAAATGTATGTGAATAAACTCACGGAATGTATTCTCCCTCATCCATGTTTATACATAGGAGGGACATGGTCATACTGCTGTTTCATTCATTCTGGTTTCCGACATGGTGGTCTATATTCATTTCTGCAATCCTTGGTGACTGTGTATGGGATTTATATGGGACCGAGTGTATGAAGGCTTGCCTATTCATGTCCCCGAACTATCTCCCCTGTCTTTTATACATTCGCCACCCTCCGAGAGACACGCTATCTCCCCCTGACCTCTTATGCGCTGAGTCCCATTCTTCCTGTGGGAGCTGCTTATTAAGCCTTCCAGTCTGCTGCCACGCACTCCTTTTCAGCCTGCGCTCCCTTGATCATTGTCTCCCAAGCTCACACTTTACTCTCCCAGCCCCTCTCTTGTAGCACTGACAATGCTGATTTATAACGTAGCGGGCCTGCCCTTCTCTTTTCCTTGGGCCGACACTGCATTGTATTTTTCCCCTCACAGTACCCCATTCTCTGCTCTGACTTCTTTCATCCTCTCTTGTGGACGCGGCCCTCAAGTCCCCTGTGATTTAGGCTCACTCGCGTCTCACTCCCACTCATGACCACGCTTTTTCCTTCCCTGTTTCATGTTTTGTTCTTACAGCTAAAGGATGCCCTGACTCGCCAGATCACTCCCCGCTCCACATCCCTTTCTCCCATCATCCCAACACATCCGACACCCTGGTCTGATGTGATTCATTCATCCACCGAGCGCATTCTTCCACAGTCCTCTTTCCCACCCTGATGAGAGGCTTCCTCCTCTTCAGTCTTGTCTCCAGAGACCAGCTTTCAGTTCCCAGTGTTCCATATGAAGCTATACCCCCGCACTTTGGGGGGAGAAATATATATTGTAAAGTGATTAGCCTCCAATTAAAATAAATAAATTAATTTTTTTTTTAAGTACATCAAAATGTGTGCACATACACACACACACACACACATACACAAAAGAATGTGTGGAGCTTTGAAAATCTGGATGTAAAAATCCAAGGCATGTTTCTTTAGAAGATAAAGCAGGCTTTCCTCTGCTCCAGCTCTTTCCTTGGAAATAGTCCAAGTTTTGGAATAGAGATTCTATTTCTTTCCCTTACTACCTCTTTGAAATGATGATAAAAATAGGTCTCATTACGCACAGGATAGTAAGCTGTTACTCTTCCTGGATTGCTTCCCACAATTTGCTCTCAGTTGCCTCTAATTTTATTCCAATTTGTGCTCCTCAAACGTCCATGGCCGTCTCTTTCTACGCTATCTCCAGTCAGTAGGTAGAGCTCCATAAAAGCTCATGTGTTAAACGTGAACCAAAAACGCTTCTTTAAAACTTTTCCTCTAGCTCACTCTATTTTAAAATGGTTTTGAAAAACAACAACAACAAAAAATTTCCCACCTATTTTAAACTTGGCATCAAAATTTTTTCATATGCTGGAGCTCTAGCAAAGGATCTAACCATCAGCACATTATATATGTATACTTGGGATATATCTAATATATCCCTGTAGAAATACTGGACCAGCCGTTTCAAATCTGTTGATGGGAAAATGAGCGGCGTGTAATCGACTTGTAAAACTGATCGCCAATCCTCATGGTCTGATCCAGAAGCCAAATTGGACCTACCATCTATCAAAAGTGAGATTTCATTTTTCAGTTCAAACACATGTATTGAAATTATGAGGGAGCACGGTCATTCTACATTTTGAAAGTTGATTGATCAGTGAGACAGTTTGTCTTTGGGTGACGTTAAGCCCTGCCATGTGGAGGGTGGGGTGAAACAGAGATTGATCACCAGGTTGTTGATACCCTTCCTGAGTTCGGCGTGGCACTTTGGGAGGTCGCTGGAGTGGGTATCCAGCTCAGAAATTTCCCCTGAAAGACCTCAGTTCCAGCTCATCGCATCTGGGCATCCCATCAGCCATCCACCTGCATTGTTCCCTGGGTAAGACATTCCTGCCATCCTTCGGGTGACCCAGACATCAACAGGAGCAGGTGTTAACTTGGCTACTCCTTGGTCAAGGTCAAGATAAAGGTCATTTGCATGCACTAAGTCAGGTTGCTAGACTGTTCCTCGTGGTGTGACGTGAGCAGAAAGGCCCATCACCTCTGTGGTCTTCAACCTCAAATCCTTGGCGGTGGTGGCTTAGTCGCTAAGTCGTGTCTGACTCTCCGCCAGGCGCCTCTGTCCATGGGATTTTTCCAGGCAAGAATACTGGAGTGCGTTGCCATTTCCTTCTCCAGGGGATCTTCCCAATCCAGGAATTGAACCTGCATCTCCTACATTGCAGGCAGATTCTTTACCAACTGAGCTATTGAGGGAAGCCCTTAAATCTTGAATAATCATGAAAATAAACTTGAGGCCAACTCAAAATGCAAAATGTTGTCCAAGACACCTGCCCACTATTCCTCAAGGCTGTCCAAGGGATGGAAAACAAGGAAAGTCTCAGAAATGGCCACAGACCAGAGAAGAAATGTGAAACTAGTGAAATCCCCAAAGTGGGTGAAGTTCGGTTAGCATGAATATTCAGTGTTGCTTTTACAGTTGTGACCAAGCTACTGAAAGGTTGTTGCCGAGCCACGAAAGACGCCAGGATTCTTGGCCTCCATAGGAGAAGAATTCAATCCGGGGCCAGAGACGAGGCTTGATTGCTCAGAGCTTTTGTATAATAAAGATTTATTAAAGTATAAAAGAGATAGAGAAAACTTCTGACATAGGCATTGAAGGGGGTGGTGCAGAAAGAGTGCCCCTCACTAGAGTTAGCAATGGAGTTATATACTTTTTAATTACTTATTACAGTGAATCAAAAGAATCTCTGGAGCTTGTCAGGACCTTACTAGACCCACTCCCATAATTTGCATTTTGAGATAATAGGATTAGCCAGAAGGTTTTTTTTCCAGAGACTGTCCTCAAGCAAGATACATTATTGTTTTATAATCCTAAGGAATGTAGAGGGGAAAAAAAGTTTGTCCTTTCCTCCTCCTTGAGAATTCCAGACCCTTCTCTCCTTGGGGACCTCCGGACTTCTCATCAACCTGCCTAGGAACTGACTCTCCAACTACCATAGCTATGTGAAGTGCTGACGATAAACAGGTGAAACTGTTTCAACAAATTGAAACTTTGCTGCTCTGTCTTTGCAGCGTTCCTGTAAATCCAAAGCTCCATGAGTGCCAGGATCAGTGGGATTTTGCTTTTTGATTTTGTTGAGTGCGGCCAAGGATGTGCTTTTTTGAAAAAACCAAAAATTGCCACCCAAGGTCCATCGGGTCTGTTGAGTTTGCTTTTGCTCTTGTACCTTCTGTAGGTTTGGACGAATGTGTGATAGCATGTGTCCACCATTACAGCATTATCCAGAATAATGTCACAGCCCGAAAAATCCTCTGTGCTCCACCTTTTTTAACCCTTCTTTGCCCCCAAAGCCCTGGCAACCACTGATCTTTTTGGTGTCTCCTTGGTTTTGCCATTTCCAGACTGTCGTCTAATTGGAATCATATAGTGTGTAGCCTTTACATATACACTTCTTCACTTCGGAAAACACATGGCAGTTTCCTCCGTGTCTCTTCGTAGTTTGATAGCTTGTTTCTTTTCTTTCTTTCTTTTTTGTTTAGTGGCATCAGGTCTTAGTTGTGGAACATGGGATCTTCATTGCCTTGTGCCACATCTTTTGTTGGGGTGCATGGACTGTCTAGTTGTGGTGGGTGGGCTTAATTGCTCTGCAGTATGTGAGGTCTTCTCCAACACCACAGTTCAAAAGCATCAATTCTTCGGCACTCAGCTTT
>JADEYB020000024.1:5154830-5174569 GCA_015832495.2 Alces alces
GTCCAGCTCTCACATCCTTATATGACTGCTGGAAAAACCATAGCCTTGACTAGATGGACCTTTGTTGGCAAAGTAATGTCTCTGCTTTTTAATATACTGTCTAAGTTGGTCATAACTTTTCTTCCAAGGAGCAAACATCTTTTAATTTTGTGGCTTCTGTCACCATCTGTAGTGATTTTTGAGCACCCCCGAAATGAAGTCTCTCACTGTTTCCACTGTTTCCCCATGCATTTGCCATGAAGTGATGGGACCAGATGCCATGATCTTAGTTTTCTGAATGTTTTCAGCCAAATTTTTCACTGTCCTATTGTACTTTCATCAGGAGGCTCATTCGTTCTTTGCTTTCTGCCATAAGGGTGGTGTCATCTGCGTATCTGAGGTTATTGATGTTTCTCCTGGCAATCTTGTTTTTAGTGCTGAATAATATTCCATTCTGCCTGCAGTGCAGGAGACTGGGGTTCTTTCCCTGGGTCAGGAAGATCCCCTGGAGAAGGAAATGGCAACCCACTCCAGTATCCTTTCCTGGAAAATCCCATAGACAGAGGAGCCTGGTGGACTGCAGTCCACGGAGTCGCGAAGAGTCAGGCATGACTGAGCAGCTAACACACTAATATTCCATAGTCTGGATGTTCTCCAGTTTATTTATCCATTCGTTTACTGAGGGGCATCTTATTTTCTTCTGAGTCTTGGCAGTTATGAATAAAGCATATCCACGTGGATATACATTTTCATGTCTTTTGGGTAAATACTAAGGAGTAAGATAGCTGCGTTTAGTTTTGTATTGTTGTTCAATTGTTAAGTTGTGTCCGACTCTTCGCGATCCCATGGACTGCAACACACCGGACTTCCCTGTCCTTCACTATCTCCCAGAGTTTGTTAAAAGTCATGTCCATTAAGTTGATGATGCCATCCAACCATCCCATCCTCTGTCACCTTCTTCTCCTGCTGCCTTCATTCTTTCCCATCATCAGGGTCTTTTCCGACAAGTCAACTCTTTGCATCAGGTGGCCAGAGTATTGGACCTTACTTTTGTAAGAATCCCCTAAACTGTCTTTCAAGGAGCCTACACCATGTTGCGTGCTGTTTGCTTTTTTTACACATGTTTATCTTCAGGACCTTGAGTGGCATCTGGCACACGGAGGAAGCTAATAAATATTTGCTCAGTACAGAATGATAAGGTGCACCTGGGCTGTGTATTGAAAGTATGCATTTCCCAGCCAAATCCCAGAGCCTCTGATTCAGTGGATCTGGAGTGGGTCCCAGGAGTCTGCCTGTGTGTTCTTGCCAGGGTATGCTAGGGTGGCTGGTCTGGAAATGATGGTTTTCAGTTAACACTGCTTTCCGAGCTGATTCTGGTAAACTTCCTTCTGTTGTCTGGTCAGAGAGGAAGGTTTTGCACACTTCTGAAAATGGGTAGCATTCCTGGTGTGTGCTATTCATATAGCACTGTGTTCCCAAGTTGCTACTCGCTTGTCTTGATAATAAACCAGGCTGCCTACCCGCCCCACCTGCCCCCCCCCCAAAAATCTAGTTGAATGAAAATTGTTGCAGATAAATGTGAGTTCAGAATGGAGAACTTTGGAGAGCAGGGGAGACCGCAAGGTGGAAGGAATACATGTTTCCAGACATACTGTAGACACTTGAATTCTACAGAGGTAATTAACAGCGCTTTCCTGAAGTATGTCCAAAACTGTAGGAATACTACGTTAAATGAGGGCTTGTTGACTGAACTGAACTGAACTGAACTGTCTTACATAACCGCAGTGCAGCAATCAAAATCAGGAACTTAACCCTAACCCAGTGCTACTGTGTCTCCAGAGAGCTATTGAGATGCTGCCAGTCATAAAAAATAATGTCCAATTTATCCTTCAGCTGTCCTGTTTGTTTGAAAGTGAAAGTATTAGTCGCTCAGTCGTGTCTGACTCTTTGCGACCTCATGGACTGTAGCCCACCAGGCTCCTCTGTCCATGGGATTCTCCAGGCAAGAATGCTGGAATGGGTTGCCATTTCCTTCTCCAGGGGATCTTCCTGACCCAGGGATCAAACCTGGGTCTCCTGCGTTGCAGGCAGACTCTTTACCCTCTGACCCACCTCTTAAGTAACTCCGCAGTCTTTCTTGCCATAGCGGAACTTTGACGCTTTTGAATAGAGCAGGTTAATTCTTTTACAGAATGTCTTCAATTTCGTCTTCCTTGATCTCCCTTTATGATTCGGTTCAGATTAGGCTTACTTTTTTTTAATAAAAATTTTGTGTTTAAAGGAATACTCTTAACCTCCTTAGCCCAAGGTCCCTATCGTAATGGAAGATGGATGGCTGAAAAGTGTTGGGAAGCTTTTGAGACAGAATTCTGATCTTCTGTAAGATGAAAGACTTCCATGAGGAATAAAAGAACTGTGTACAGTATGAATCTTTCTTTCTTTTATGTGTATTCCATACTAGGAGCTTAGAGAAATGTACACTGCTGACATGCATCTTTTTGCTTTTCTAACTATTTAAGATTTTTTGTTTGTTTGTTTGGTGTGTACCGTTTTCAAAGTCTTCATCCAATTTGTTACACTTTTGTTTTTGCTTTGTGTTTTGGGTTTTTGGCCTTAAGGCATGTGGGATCTTAGCTCACCAACCACGGTTTGAAACATACATCTCCTGCTTTGGAAGGCAAAGTCTTAACCACTGGACCAGGGAGGACCCTGTTTTGTTTTGTTTTAAACTTTGATTCTCTCCCCTTATGGCTTTTTCCGTGATGCCGACGTGTTGGGGAAGCCAAGCCATATGTTTTAGAATGTGCGTTTTCTCGATTTCCAAGAATGCTATTTCTGGTGTCTTTCTAAGTGAAATTCCCCTCAGTAGACTAAATAGCACATGAGTGAGAGAAGTATCAAAATCCAGACAGATTCCGGAATAGCTACTGAAACATTGTGAGCATTTAGCAACAATGAAGAGATCCTTGCTGAACCTGAGGGTGCGGTCACTAAGGATACTTTGTATAAGGGTCTGTCCATGTCTTTCTCTTGATGCAACATTAATGGTCCTGGAAAATCCTTCAGCTTCATTCTTTCTGGATCTCAGGAAGGTGATTGGCATGATCTTCCTGCTTATTTGTCATGATAACATCCACCTCTCTTCAGCACCTCTCCTGCGTCAAGAACTTGATAAGTGCCATCTGGATCTCCTGATCCCAAAAATCACAATTCAGGAACCACGCGAATTTATATTCGCATCTCAACTCTGCCTCTTTCTACTGTGGGAGTGTGAGTGTGTAAATTAACCTCCTTATGTCTCAGCTCTCCTATCTGTAAGAAAGCAGTAAGGGTGAGACCTGCTTTAAGTAGTATTTGTGAAGATGAAATACTGAATTGGTACCCCAATTCGGATTTTACAGGGAAACCTAAATAAACGTTTTGGCCAACCCAGTGTTTTGAAAATTGAATGCAGGTCAAAATGTTAATATGGTACCTAGCATGTTAATACATTCTCACTAACAGCTTGCTGTTAGTTGTCACTCTCCCTCTTGTTCTGATGAAGAGACCGCGGGTCAGAGAGGCTCCATGTATGAAGCAAGGTCTAGGTCCCAGTTCTAGCACCAAAGTCATTCCTGTAATACTTTTGCTCCTTTCTTGCAGACAAGCCAAAAGAGAACAATACAGATTTTTTTTTTTTCCACTTGTATAACCCCCAGCCATTCTGAAAGAAAAGGAATCAGTGCCTGAAAGAGTGTGATGTGTGTATTATTGCTGCTGGGTCTTTACCACCATTTACCCCTGCGAAAGTGTGGCTCCCTGCAAGATCGTTTTTAGCAATGGCAGATGAAAAGAAACTATTCCAAATAATGCCATGAATGAATTAGGATTTAAAAAAATTACCTAGATACTAAAAACCTAAACTTGAATTTTGAGATTTAATTAAGAAAACATACACACTTCCGACTTGTTCTCCAGAGAGAAACACTTGACAAATATCAAGTAAGTTATTTTTAGGTTTTGAACTCGCTGTAAAAAGTAATAGCAGATTTTTGTTCACCCATCTGAGCCCCTGTCTGCCCTTCTTTGAGATTATGGATTCTGCGTGCACTCAAGTCCCAAGTTCAAGGATTTAACAAGAGTGGGTGAAACTGGGGCCCTCCATTTTTATGCTTATCGTATTACAATGAGAAAAAAATACAAAGTGCAACCTCAAAATGTGTGCTGCGGTGCCACCAGCTGGTGATCAACCAGAAAATATGGTCCAGTTTGCAGACAGCCCCTAATTTGAGGACGTCTTGGTACCACGTCCTGTCTGGTAAAGTAGAATGCAATATACAGCCAGTCCGGAGAGGGCAAAGGGTCTGCAAGTCCGCCATGGCCATTGAGTGAAGGTCCATCGGACTACTCCTCTCCTGCCTTTCTGAGTGGACATCAGAAGAACTAGTATGGGAGCTGAAAGGCCACCTTCGTTGTCATGGTGGTGCTGTGGGTGGGGAGATGCGATTATTCCAACAGTGGAAGTCGTGAAAAATACAGAATTATACCGAGATGTTGTTACAGGAGAAAATTCTATGATAGGTTGAGTGGTTTCCTCCCAAATCCACCTGTTACAGCCCTGATCCCCGCTATAGCGCTCTCTGAGTATCCACATTGCGATTGGCTGCAGGATACCCTCAGAGTCCAGAATGCGTGGATGGTTAAGTGCCTATATACAGTAGGGGGCTCCCCTGGTGGCGCAGATGGGAAAGAATCCACCTGCAATGCAGGAGGCCCGGGCTTGATCCCCGGATGGGGAGGATCCTTGGAGAAGGAAATGGCAACCCACTCCAGTATTCTTGCCTGGAAAATCCCATGGACGGAGGAGCCTGGCAGGCTACAGTCCATGGTGTTGCAAAGAGTCAGACATGACTGAGTGACTTGACTTTCTTTCTTTCTTTCTGGAGAAGGAAATGGCAAGCCACTCCAAGATTCTTGCCTGGGACATCCCACGGGCAAAGCAGTCTGTCAGACTCTATAGTTCATAGGCTCGCAACGAGTCGGAGATGACTGAGTGATTAACACTTTCCCTGGTGGCTCACTGGTTAAAAAAAAAAAAAATCCACCCACCAATGCAAGAGACATGGGTTTGATCCCTGATCCAGGAGGATCCCATGTGCTGTGGACCACCTAAGTCCTTTGCGCACAACTGCTGAGCCTGCAGTCTAGAGTCTGGGGACCTCAGCTGCTGAAGTCCCTGCTCCATGACAAGTCACCACAATGAAAAACTTATGCACCACCCCTAGAGAGTAGCCCCCACTTGCCACAATGAGAGAAAGACTGGGTGCATTGATGAAGACCCAGCAAAGCCCTAACTAACTAACTAACTAAAATTATTTTTTTTTTAAAAAGTAAGAAATGGCAGAGTACAAGACCTCAGAGTGTGACTGTCTTGGGAAAGAAAGCCTTCAGAGAGGTGACTCAGGTGGGATGAGGTTGTGGGTTGGACCCTAATCGAATCTGACTGATGTCTTTATTAGAAGATGGGGGAAGGGTTTAGACACCCAAAGGGGGACTCCAGGGGGTGCCTCTGACAGAAGGCAAAGACCAAAGACAGTGAGGAAGCAGTCATCTGCAAGCCCGCGAAGGAGGTCTCAGAAGAAGAACCTTGATCTTGGAACCCTGGCCTCCCAAAGTGTAACATGATAGATGTCTTCCGAGTCAGGCTCCCTAATCTGTGGTATTTTGCTACAACAGTCCGTGTTGACTGATACACTCTCCCTGTTCTGTAAACTTGAAATGATAACATGTTGAAACCTTGTAATGGTTAACCTGATGTCCACAAGGGTGGGCTAAGTGATGCTCAGGTCGCTGGTACCATATGGCTTCTGAGTGTGTCTGCCAGGAGGTCTCTGATAGACTCACTGTGAAGTGAAGGCATTTTAGAGAAAGTGGAGACTGCCTTCCCATCTCCCTTGCCCCCTTTCCGCACACATGTGGCCTTCCTGGGAGCAGGTTGCCACAAAGTCCAGTCTGCAGGCTTAATCTGGCCCCTCGTCTTTATGATAAGAAGGCTGGCTGAGGTCTGCTTCGGGGAATCCACTTCGATTTCAGGATCCGCTGAGGTTGGCGATGCCCAGAGGAAAAGCACTTCTCTGAATTAGCGTGGGAAGAGAAGTGTGCATGACTGAGAAATTCCCCTCTCTATCGGTGGCAGACGGCGTTGTGCCTTTCTACCAACCAGCATTGCCCCAGGGTGGGCACTCTGAATGGGTGACCCACCGTGTCAGCGGGGGTCAGGACAGATCCAAGGTTCTGAGGGTCCCGCCACATGCAGTCTCCCATTCAGGAAGTGGGAGCTTTCCTCCTGCTGGCAAATCCTGATGCAAACCCTGGGGATCACCTCTTTGGAGCCAGGAGCGTCTCTTCTAGTGTTGAGAACGATCATGGAGCAAGGAGATAAGAACCAATCCATCCTAAAGGAAGTCACCCCCGTGGAAGGACTGATGCTGAAGCTGAAGCTTCTGTGTTTTGGCCACCTGATGCAAGAACTGACTTGCTGGAAAAGACCCTGATGCTGGGAAAGATTGAGGGCAGGAGGAGAAGGGGACGACAGAGGATGAGATGGTTGGGTGGCATCACTGACTCGATGGACATGAGTTTGAGCAAGCTCAGGGAGTTGGTGATGGACAGGGAGGCCTGGCATGCTGCGGTCCATGGGGTCGCAGAGTCAGACACGACTGAGCGACTGAAACGAAAATGCGATATGATTATTGCTACCAAAATTTGGCCCCTGTTGACCTGTGCCGGGTTAAATCTTGGAGACAGTTTTGGGTGAAGTAGAAAGAAACAGCATTGTTGCTTTTCCAGGCAAAAGGGGTCCACAGCGGAGCTAATGCCCTCAAGATCAAGACTGTGTGTCTCCCCTGGAGGGTATACTCAGGAGTCTTAGAGTGTTCAAGGAACAGGGTATGTTCAGCTTGTGGACGTACATCTGATTGGTTGGTGACGAAGGATTCAGGAGTCAGCATCGTCAGCCTTCTGCTTCCTACTGGTTTGTGGTCTCCGTGCTTATGAACAGCATTCAGGTAACTTCTCCCACCTGGTGGGGGTTCCAGTATCTGCAAAACAGCTCAAAGGACATGGCTCAGAATATAAGGTATAGTCCTCGTGGTTGCTGTTTGGTCACTAAGTCGCGTCCGACTCTTTGCGACCCCGTGGACTGCAGCCCGCCAGGCTTCCCTGTCGGTCACCATCTCCCAGAGGTTACTTAAATGCTTGTCCATCGAGTCGGTGATGCCATCCAACCATCTCATCCTCTGTCGTCCCCTTCTCCTCCCACCTTCAACCTTTCCCAGCATCAAGGTCTTTTCCAGTGAGTCGGCTCTTTATATCAGGTGGCCTCAGTATTGGAGTTTCAGCATCAGTCCTTCCAATGAACATTCAGGGTTGATGTCCTTTAGAATTGACTGGTTTGATCTCCCTGCAGTCCAAGGGACTCTTAAGAGTCTTCTCCAGCACCACAGTTTGAAAGTATCAATTCTTTGGTACTGAGTGTTCTTTATGATGCCACTGTCCCATCCGTACACGACGATCAGAAAAACCAGAGCTTTGACTATACTCCTTGAGGAGGATCTAAATGTCTTCGACTTTGTTTAAAGGCTAAACTATTATTATTTTGTCTCACTTGACTGTTTTCCTTTCTTTCTGCATTTTCTCACTGTCTGATTAAAAGGATCCTTTGACTAAAGTCCTTCTACAGACAAATGGCAGGGGGAGAAACTAAATGCTCCTCACGGGGTCCTGCTTTGGTTTCAGGATCAGCGGTAGGACATTCTGTAGACTGACCTGGAACTTTGTCGATAGACGGGATGCTTAGAATGGTCTCTGGCACATTGAATATCTCTGTATCTCAGTCCCAAGGAAGGAAATGCATGCTGTGTGTCAGTCCTCAGGAGAGCCCTGCATTTCATCCTGAAACCGCTACAGGAATCAAAATCTAATTCTCAGCTGTCATGGAGATGAGCTGGTTTTCTGACAGTAATGGCAGCCCTGAGTTCATGGGGAAATAACGCCCCAGCTAATGGCAGGCAGAGGAGGTGAACTCCATCATAGCTCTTCTTTGGGGTGGCCGGCCCATGCACGGATGCAGGAAATCATACAGAGATTCCAGAGATGGCTCTCTGGCTGTGCCCCAATCATTAGCCTCGCAGAACAATCCCTTCTGCCTCTTGAGTCTGAGCAAAACATCCAGCTGGCTGAGCGGAACACTCATGGTTGAACTCCGTCTCCCATCAAAGCCATCAGAGAGGGTTTTGCTCCCTTTTTGGGGAAAAAAAAAAAAATCCTTGCTGTCAAGATGGCTTTCAGGTCTTTTTGCTTCTCCGGCTAAGAAGGGCATCGCTTCAGATGAAAAGATACCAATTTTATCCATCCTGGGGTGGAAGAGGGGTGAGAGGCTCAGACACAGAAATTTCTGCTTTCAAAGTTGCCTTTGTGACCCCTCTTACTAGTGTTTGAGATGACTGAAGAACTAAGATATAGGGGAGGAGATGTGAGTTTTTAATCCTTTGGTGAAAGATTTAAGAGATGCTGGACATGCACACTTTATAAGAAATAAGCCCCTAGAATGATACTGTTCTTTTCTCTAAGTTCCAGTGGCTGAATTTGTTTCTTTTAATTTTTTGACTCTTTATTTTGACACCTGACTGTGTTTCCCTAGGTCGGAGCTCCTGGGGATCAGTGACTTGGAGCCAGTTATTTAATTTTTTTTTTGTTCTTAATGTTTTCTTGGATGATTCCATTCTGCATTTTGTATACCACTTGGAACTAGACACACATGTACCTCATATTTATTTTAACATTTGTGTTGTATTAATGGAAAGATAGAGTGTTAGGGGAAACGAGATCAAAACCTTGTTTTAAAATCCTAGGAAAGCTATAACTCAGTTCAGTCTTTTTAAGTATTTTGAGGGGAATGTCACACGTTGCGTCCATACATTGCAATTAAATTCTGTTTCATCGACTCTGTAATTCATTTATACTGTGAAATCTCCGATGTTGCCTTAATTGATGAATCTTGTATTCACTTGAAATATACGTGAGTTACTTTTATTTCCATTTGGTCTGCCAAAGACGGGATTTGGGTTTTCATTTGCCTTAAGTGGATACCGAGCATTTTATCACAACAGAAGTCTGTGGGTTTGTACCAGTCGCTGCCTATAGGGGTGAATCACCTGCATTTTAAGATTGAAGATGGTCACACGTTTTTGGAAGTTCCCAAGAGATGGCGGCTCTTTCCCTCTCTCTCTTCTGCAGGGACTGGCCTCCTGGTTTGCTGAAATGGCAACCCACTCCAGTACTCTTGCCTGGAAAATCCCATGGACGGAGAGCCTGGTGGACTGCAGTCCATGGGGTCTCAAAGAGTCGGACACGACTGAGCGACTTCACTGTCACTTTTAAGGGTGTTAAAATTCCAAGGCTGGACTTCTTGGAGCTGTGTGACTTCTGCTTCTGCTGTCTTTGACCCTGCTGTGATGTGTACAGCGCGAGGTCAGCCTCCCTGGTGAAGTGAGACCATAAGCACAGCCGGAAGGGTACGACTGTCTTAGCCGGCTCGGCTGGGAGTCCAGAGGTAGCGCAGGCCACAGAGGTGACCCATCTCCGCCGAGCCCTGCCTGGATGATCAGCACCACAGCATCATGAGAAATCACTTGCTGTCTTGAGCCATTACATTTTCTAAAAGTTATTTATTTTTAAGGCTTTATTGGGATACAGCCGGTTAGCGGTGCTGTAATAGTTTCAGGTGGACAGGGAAGGGACTCAGCCATACGTCTACACGCATCCTTTCTCCAGCAAACTCCCCTCCAATCCAGGCTGCCTTGTGACATTGAGCAAAGTTCCCTGAGCTGTCCAGCAGGTCCTTGCTGGTTCTCCACGGTTTTTACAGGAATCTCCATTCTGTCCAGAGTTAGCCATCACACTGTGAATGTATGCCTCTGTAGCTCTAGGTAAGTGAGACTATACCCCCCTCCCCACACGCCCAAAGAGTTCATTACAGAATCAATGTAGGCAAAGTCTGATGGAAGATAACAACACTAATTCAAACCTCAGTTCATGTAGAAACTGCAATTATGTGCTTATATTTGCTCTGTGCTTTTTGCAGTCAGATAAGGCTCAAAATTATCTCTCTCTCCTTTTTTTTTTTTTTTTTTAAATCGGATAAAGGAAGCCAACAAGTTAATCAGGTAAGTTTTCTCCTGATGTCAGATTTTAAGAGGGACTTGTCTCATGAGCAGTTTATATAGTAGCTACATGAAAGAAAATAAGAAAAATGTTTATATGTCTGATTCTAAAAGCAGATACTTAATGAATAATCAAAGGGAGTTAAAATAACATGAATGGAGTAATTTTCTGGGGACATATTTGGTAAGGAACGGCTTGGAAAATATAAAGATTATATATCTATTTAATTATTTTATAATAAAGATTATAATCTTTATATTATTATAATACAATAATCGTTTTTATAGCATGCCACTTAAAGCTGCTTAATTCCAGTTGTGTTTTCGTAGGAAGTTATATACTACGTTCAGCATTGCACAGTTTGTTCTGGAATTTGTGCCTTTAATAGAATTAATCTGAGAGCCACGGAGTTGGTGTTCTGCTGTTTATTGAAAGAAAGATCTCTGTGACATGGTTCTCAAAAAGGAGAGTCCATCCCCGTTTTGTTCACACACCCAGTTTTGATCATGAGTCTTGGCCTCAGGAAGTGGGAGCCATTCAACAGGGCTGTGCACTTATTCACTTGAGACGTCTCAGTCCTGTGGCTTAGAGCCAGGAGATTCCGTTTTGGCTTACAACGCACTGTGCTTGGGTTAGCGTGCATTGTTACAGAAGAAAAAGCCTAAGTGTGTTGTTCTTCACTGGTTCCAGTTTTGAGCTTCACCGTATCCCCTGGTGACGGCTGGGATGAAGTAGATATGAGATCCACCCCGCGTAGCACGCACCTTTGTGCAATTAAACCGTGAGGAGCTTTTGCTGCCAACAGCCTTTTGTAGGGTGTCCGTAGCTGTCACTGAGCCCTTCCTTCTGACAATTATTTTGCACCGTATCCAGCTGTTCCTTGAAGAATAGAGAGTCCATGAGCGCCCTGAGCCCTCCGTCCTCGTGGCAACAACAGCTTTCACCATGTCTCCTCTGAGCGCTGTATCGGGCAGAGTTCTGTACCCCCTCGGTACTGACCTCCCCCCTGTTCACTCGCTTCAGCCAGTGGGTGTGTAAACATTTGTAACACAAGTGGACGTTTTGAAGGGGCTTCCCAGTTGGCGTAGGTGGTAAAGAACCCGCCTGCCACTGCAGAAGACACAGGAGATGCGCGTTCAATCCCTGGGTCGGGATGATCCCCTGGAGGAGGGCATGGCGACCCACTTCAGTATCCTTGCCTGGAGAAATTCCATGGACAGAGGAGCCTGGTGGGCTACAGTCCATGGAGTCACAAAGAGCCGGATACGACTGAAGTAGCTTAGCACGCGTGTAGAGGCTTTGAAAGAACTTGAACTGTTTGTCCCCCCAGCTGCCAGTGAGCGCGTGCCTGAGCCAGCTTGTTGGAAATAAGACATCTATGGCGATGTACGCCGGTTCACACCACACCAGTGTGACCCTATAAGTGAAGTCCACGGACAGCAAAGAGCTGCCCAGCTGAACACAGTTTAAATGTCCACCCCTCTGCCTCCTGAGCTAAATCACTGCAGTTCCTTTATGTATCCGTTTATTCCTTTGATGTGGACCAGTTTCAAAGCCTGTATTGAATTTGCTACAACGTTGCTTCTGTTTTGGGATTTGGCTTTTGGGCCACAAGGCATGTGGGATCTTACCTCCCTGACCAGGGATCAAACCTACATCCCCTGCGTTGGAAGGGAACATCTTAGCCTCTGGACCGCTAGGGAAGTTCCCACTGTACTTTCTTTGAAGCCATTGAACTTAGGGGTATTTGTTATGTGACTTTATGGCAGTATATAACTGGTCTTTTTTCCAGCATGCCCTTGTTTGATTGGCAAGACTAAAGTCAGCCCACTTAGAATACAGTATATCAGTGTTACTTTTTGCCATGTGTGTGGGCATGTGGTCAGCCCATCTTTAGGTGAAATTCATAAATTTAAGTAATTATAAGTTAGTATAACATCCTCAGTCCCTCATTTATTAACATAACATGTTAATAATTATAGCAATTATGTTAATAGCAGAGGGGCTGACTTTCATCACTTGGTCATAACATGAGGTTAACTGCTGTGTTACTGAGATGAAAAGTGGGTTGAAAGGTTATCACTTCTGAGATGTGTTGTTACTACTCCATCCTGGTGCCTTGTGGATGGAATCAGCTCATAAAGGAGGAGGACTTCCCTGGGTGTTTTGGTGTTTAAGACTCCACCTTTCACTACAGGTGGCTCAGCTGGTAAATATCCACCTGCATTGCAGGAGACCTGGGTTCTATCCCTGGGTCGGGAAGATCCCCCTGGAGAAGGAAATGGCAACCCGCTCCAGTACTCTTACCTGGAGAATCCCATTGACAGAGGAGCCTGGTGGGCTACAGTCCATGGGATCTCAAAGAGTCAGACATGACTGAGCAACTTCACTGGTTTACTGGTTCCACTATAGGGCATTCAAGTTTATTCCCTGGTTGGGGAGTTAAGATCTCACATGCCTCACGGTCAAAAATTGAAAACATAAAACAGAAGCAATATTATAACCAATGCAATAAAGACTTTTAAAACAATGTTCCACATCAGAAAAAAATAAATTTCTTAAAAAAAAAAAAAGGGAAAGTCTTCCAGATAGCGTCAAATGTCCTTAAGAACACCAAGAAAATTGCCTGCATAATCAAAACTGCAGGGAACCTGGGTTTACATTCTTGCCTGAAAGATAAAGCAATAAAATGGACATTGGCTGTTGGATCACACGGCAGTGAGGCTTGCCTCGCTCTGCAGCAAGGAAGCCTGTGTTTAAATCTGGGCACGATCGCTTATTGGTTTGGGGAAGGTGGATATGATTCTCAAATTCTCTAAGCATCAGCTTTCTCATAAAAAAAAAACCCGAGGCTATTAATATTACTTCCATAAGAAGGTTGCTTTGAGAATTAAATCCAGTGGTATATTCAGGATGCTTTGCAGAGCACCTGGCATATATTTAACTGCCCAATAAATTATAGTTATTATTATTATGAAGGCTTGCTGCTCATATAAGCCTGAAAATTCGGGAGCAGCAGTTTATTGGGAGCAAAATTAGTGTAGCATCCTGATGAGCTGTGCAGAAAAGTACTGAATCACTGTCTGTGATGTAGAGGGTGCCTCTCTTTGAAAATGGGACCTATTTTTAAAAAAAGGAAAAATTGAGTTTTGGAGTCACACATGGGTTTCCCTGGTGGCTCAGATGGCAAAGAATCTGCCCGCAGTGTGGGAGGTTCGGGTTCGATCCCTGGGTTGGGAAGATCCCCTGGAGGAGGGCATGGCAACCTACTCCAGTATTCTTGCCTGGAGAAATCCCATGCACAGAGGAGCCTGGTGGGCTACAGTCCGTGGGGTTGCAAAGAGTCAGACACGACTGAGCAACTAACACTTTCACTTTTAAAAACTGTAGGAACTATGGAATGACCACCTTAGATACATATAATAATAATAATCAATAATAATAACAATAATAATAATCACAATGATGAAAAGTAATTTATCCATTAGGGAAAATGCAGAAAATATAGACAAGTGAAAATAAGAAAAAGTCTTTTTAAAAACTGGAAATTTTTTTTTTTTCCAGAGCTTACATGTTGTAGTGTATGGTCTCCCAGTCTTTCTTCTCCTTGACATTTAAAGGAGAACCATTGATAAATAGAAATTATTTCAGGGAAAAGCAACACTTTATTTTTTTCTTTTGCAAACAAAGTAGGTGTTGTTTCATTGTCTCTGACAGAGAATGCTGAACAATGGATCTCAGATTCCGAAGAAAACATTTCAGCAAGGTATCAGGGTTAGCATCTGCACCCTTAACATTGCTCTAATAGACCTCAGCATTTCTGAATCTTTGTTCTACTAAAAGGCGAGAGGAGAATGTGTGCAGGTGTCTGACATAAGCAAGGTGGTATGAAACGGCCCTGCATTAGTCGGTTGGAAAAATGCTGATGAAATAGAACGAACATGATATTTTGAGCAAAAAAAGAAAAGCACTTACTTTGTTCCTTCTTTTAGAAGCAGAGCAGGAGTCTGAAATGTGCTTTGGTTTTGAGTTGCTGGGCAGCCTGGCTCATCTCTTTTTTCTTCCTTAGGGTGTTTGAAAATGACTCTAGAATGCTTCCTTTGTGTATAACCCATGGGTCATAGTGTAGAAATCTATCAGTTCCCCAGGAGCCATCCTAATTAGGCATGGGAACCAGCGACTGGGTCCCTCACAGTTCTGTCTAGAGTCCTCACGGGCTGTGTGTCCGATAGGAAGTGGGATACAGAACAGACCACTGCAGATGGTGATTGCAGCCATGAAATTAAAAGACGCTTAGTCCTTGGAAGGAAGGTTATGACCAACCTAGACGGCATATTAAAAAGCAGAGACATTACTTTGCCAACTAAGGTCCGGATAGTCAAGGCTATGGCTTTTCCAGTGGTCATGTATGGGTGTGAGAGTTGGACTATAAAGAAAGCTGAGCACCAAAGAATGGATGCTTTTGAAGAAAGCATGGTGTTGGAGAAGACTCTTGAGAGTCCCTTGGACCACGAGGAGATCCAACCAGTCCATCCTAAAGGAAATCAGTCCTGGGTGTTCATTGGAAGGACTGATGCTGAAGCTGAAACTCCAATCCTTTGGCCACCTGATACAAAGAACTGAGTCATTTGAAAAGACCCTGATGCTGGGAAAGATTGAGGGCAGGGGGAGAAGTGGACAACAGAGGATGAGATGGTTGGATGGCATCACCCACTTGATGGGCCTGAGTCTGAGTAAACTCCAGGATTTGGTGATGGACAGGGAGGTCTGGTGTGCTGTAGTTCATGGGGTTGCAGAGAGTCAGACGATTGAGAGACTGAACTGAACAGACCTACCCTCACTAAGAAAGCTGTTGGGAAACATAATGGGCCAGTTGACCTTTATGTTTTAACACTGACTCTATGGGGTTTTTTTTGTTTTTTGATACTTATAGCTGTTCAGTCGCCAAGTCATATCCGACTCTTTACCACCCCTTGGACTGCAGCACACCAGGCTTCCCTGTCCTCCACTGTCTCCCAGCATTTGCCTGAGTTCCTGTTCATCGAGTTCTAGATTCCTTGGGGTACGCTTATTTATCCAGCTACAGAGCTCAGAGGCGATGATTTCTCCAGGGACCCAGCCTCTCTCCATTAACTTTCAAAAGTGTAGAATCGCTTCAAATCTAGAGGCCTGGTTTTGAAGAAAGTGGCCCCATTTCAAATTGCAGCATAATGTCAGGATGAATTGTGAGAGCGATGTTTAAGAGGTTTGCATCTGCAAGTGAGTTCATAGCTTATAGTTGTTCAGTCACTCAGTCGTTTCCAACTCTGCAACCCCATGGAGTACAGCTTGCCAGGCTTCCCTGTCCTTCACTGTCTCCTGGAGTTTGCTCAAATTCATGTCCATCAAGTCAGTGATGTCATCCAACCACCTCATCCTCTGTCATCCCCTTCTCATCCCACCTTCAACCTTTCCCAGCATCAGGGTCTTTTCCAATGAATCCCTTCTTTGCATGAGGTGGCCAAAGTATTGGAGTTTCAGCTTCAGCATCAGTCCTTCCAATGAATATTCAGGACTGATTTCCTTTAGGATGGACTGGTTGGATCTCCTTGCAGTCCAAGTGACTCTCAGGAGTTTGCCAACACCACAGTTCAAGGTGCTTGCTTTAGTTGCGCATTGTGAACTCTTAGTGGTGGTATGTGGGATATAGTTCCCTGACCATGGGTTGAATCCCAGGACCCTGCATTGGGAGCTTGGAGTCTTAACCCCTGGACCACCAACTCAGTAGATTTTTTTTTTTTAATTTAAAGATACTTTTGAGTGTGCTGGCTCTTCGCTGCTGCACACGGGGTTTATCTAGTTTTGGTGCGTGGCCTTCTCACTGTGGTACCTTCTCCCGCTGCAGAGCGGAACACAGTAGTTGTCAAGCATGCTCGCAGCCGCCCCACGACCTGTGAGGTCTTCCCGGACCACGAATGGATCCAGCGTGCCCCACGTTGCCAGACTCCCAGCCACGAGGGAAGCTCCCCTCCACCCCAACTCGGTGGATCTTGATGGAAGCAGATGTGCTGAATTGCAGAGACCTATCAAAGGCAGCGTCTTGCCCTGAGCGATGTAACTTGAGTTCCACCACACAGGCCTAGGTCTCCAGGGATGGATAAGCACCCAGGCTCTCAACTAGCCCACTCTGCGCATGCACATGTGTTTCCTGAACGCACCACCCAGCACGCTGAGGGCCAGTGCATACAGGAAAATCGCTAGTGAACCCCTTCGCTCGCTGAATAGCAAAGCCATGTAAGCCAAGGGATGCCTGTTCATCTTCCCCACCCCTGCATCCTGCAGAGGCAATGAGACAACTGAAGAGGACCTTTGGATGCATGAGCCAAAGCCACAAATTTCCCTTTTGATTCTCTGTGGAGTTAATTTCCAAAGATGCAGCAGAATTTCACAGAGTGATGAATCAGTGCCTGGCAGATTCATAAGTCTTCACAGAGCCGAGAGGCATGATTGGTCGTCTGCCAGATGACACAGGAATCCCTTCTCCCATCATTGCATTAACGCAGATTTACAAACAGATAATAAAAGTCCTGAAGGGAGGTCCCAAATCACCAGCCTTCAGAGAGAACATCCAGAGAACTCAAAATCATATTTCTTTTTCTAACGCTTAGCTTTTTTCTTAGCCATACATATACATACGTACATCTATCTATCAACTGTCTATCTAACTATTTATAGACGTGGGCTTCCCTGGTAGCTCAGACAGTAAAGAATCCTGCCCCAGTATAGGTGACCTGGGTTCTATCCTTGGGTCAGGAAGATCCCCAGGAGAAGGAAATGGTTACCCACTCCAGTATTCTTGCCTGGATAATTCCATGGACAGAGGAACCTGGCGGGCTACTGTCTGTGAGGTTGCAAAGAGTTGAACAAGATTGAGTGACTCACACACTTTCATAGACATAGATATACATATAGCTATAGATGTATTTAAAATATTTATTAGGGGTGCTTCGAATCTTAGTTGCTATGCCTGGGCTTAGTTGCCCCGAGGCTTGTGGGATTTTAGTTCCACAACCAGGGATTGAACCTGTGTCTCCTGCATTGGAAGGCCCATTCTTAACCCCTGGATCACCAGGAAAGTGCCTTTACCGTATGTTAATCAAGCACTTACTTGAGTCCTTTTGTGTCTGTCGACACACGATGGTCATGGTGCTTCCTAATCTTTGTCCATTCGGTAAATTTTTACTTTACTTTTGCACACTTCAGGCAGCTAGATAACTGATGTGCTATACAGATGGCAAATTATACATGCAAAACATCAGAATTATGACTAGCCTCATGGACTTTTTCCCAACATAGTTTAGTCTTTCACTAGAATTGACTCATTGGAAAAGTCCCTGATGCTGGGAAAAATTGAAGGCGGGAGGAGAAGGGGACGGCAGTTGATGAGATGGTTGGATGGCATCACCGACTTGATGGACCTGAGTTTGAGCGAGCTCTGGGAGTTGGTGATGGACAGGGAGGCCTGGCGTGCTGCAGTCTGTGGGGTTGAAAGAGTCAGACACGACTGAGTGACTGAACTGAACTGAACTGAAAGAACTCTTTTATTTTAAGAGTATGCTAATTGGTAGGTGCAGTAGGTGACTGAAAAGGAAATTTGGCCACTTCCTGCCCACTAGTTGCCTCAGTAACTGTCTTTTCTGCTGGGCTGACCCTAAAGTATTGGTCCCCGAACTTTTTGGTACCAGGGACCAGTTTAGAAGATGACAGATTTTCCATGGACCGGGGTGAGGATGGTTTCAGGGTGATTCAAGCATATTACACTTACTGCGCACTTTATTGCTATTCTTACTGCATCAGCCCTACCTCAGATCGTCAGGCATTAGATCTCCTTGGTTTGGAACCCTTGCCCTAAAGGAGAGGCTTCCCAGGTGACTCAGTGGTTAAAAAAAAAAAATCCGCTTGGCAATGCAGGAGACGCAAGTTCAATCCCTGGGTTGGGAAGATCCCCCGGAGAAGGGAGTTAACCCCACTCCAGTATTCTTGCCTAGAGAATTCCATGGACAGAGGAGCCTGGTGGGCTACAGTCCATGGCGTCTCAAAGAGTCGGACACCACTGAAGCGGCTGAGCACGCTCGCTGCTCTATAGACTGTACTATGTGTGAGTAAGCTAGTCTGTGGCTTCTCTTGGGTATGGATAAGCTAGCCTGTCCTCTTCACTGGATATGCATAAGCTAATGTATAGTCTCCACTGGGTATGCGTAAGCTAGTCTGGGCTTCCCAGGTGTTGCTAGTGGTAAAGAACCTGCCTGCCCATACAGGAGACATAGGAGACTTGGGTTCGATTCTTGGGTCAGGAAGATCCCCTGGAGGAGGAAATGGCAACCCACTCCAGTATTCTTGCCTGGAGAATCTCATGGACAGAGGAGCCTGGCAGGCTACAGTCCATGGGGGTCACAAAGAGTCAGACACGACTGAAGCAGCTTAGTACACATGCATGCGAGCTAGCCTGCAGACTTCGTCCATGAAAAGGGGTTCATCTAGGTGGGGGAAAATGCATAAATGGACAACAGCAAGAGTCAGGATGGATCGGCGTTCTTGGGGACAAACAGCGGAAGAAAAGGTTCAGCGCTCTTGTCCACTGAGGACCACCTTGAACCTGTCCGCCATGGCTTCTCACACTCACCAGGCGCAGAAGCTGCCAAACAGCACAGCTGTATCCCTGGTGCTTGCTCACGGTTAAGTTCTCAGGCCCGCCAGCCACTTCCCAACTCTCTATAGTAGTAGTAGTTTGGTCGTTACGTCGTGTCCGACTCTTGAGACCCCATGGACTGTAGCCTGCCAGGCTCCTCTGTCCATGCGATTCTCCAGGCAAGGATACTGGAGCAGGTAACAATAAATCAGTGTAAGAAGCAGATGGAATCTCGGGTAAATTTTTCTCAACAATGAGTGACTGGGTAGAGAATGATTGTAACACACCACAATTAATAGTGCAGGCATTTAGGAAGACCTAAGGAAATCTGGCAAATCAAATTAGGTGGCTCCAAATAAACATATTGATTCAGAAGTTTTAGTAGAGAACAAAGGTTATTTTAAAAATAATTGGCTGTCTCTTTAGCATAGGCATTTGGCCAATTTAGTTTTTATAATACATAACATTTTGATTAATACATTTATAATATTGATTACAATTAGACAAGTCGTGAATTTGGACATTTAAAAAGCACACACTTGGGGGAGGGCCGCGGGCAGGGCCCTGCGGTCCGCCGCTTCAGTCAGGGGGCTCGACAGTGGTCACCCGGCTTGTTGCTTTTCTGGTCGCCACTCCCCCGGCCGGCCGGACAAGACCCGCCAGTAGCGCGGCACCGATTCCTCTCGGGCTTGTGGGCGCTGCTCTGAGCAGCGTCATCCTTTATACCAGAAAGCTGGCGGGCACTATGGGGAAAAAACAAAACAAGAAGAAAGTGGAGGAGGTGCTAGAAGAAGAGCAGGAAGAGTATGTGGTGGAGAAAGTCCTAGGCCGCCGAGTGGTGAAGGGCAAAGTGGAGTACCTGCTGAAGTGGAAGGGGTTCTCAGATGAG
>JADEYB020000024.1:5175984-5189456 GCA_015832495.2 Alces alces
CAAAAGCCCTGGTCTCAGGAGAAGATTTAATTTTCATACTGGGGCAGTGGTTCACTTTAAAACAAAACAAATTTTTTAATCCTAAGAATTAACTAAAATCCAAAACGCTGTCTTGAGTCATGAGATCCATCAGTTGTTGACATTGTCTTGACCTGCATCTAGAACTCCATTGTAATTTTTAGGCGTGTGATAGGTTTTTGTGAAAACTTTTGTTTAAATGTAAACTTCATATCAACACTGTCAGGTTTTTGTCTTAATAAAACTATATAGATTTATAATCAAAAAAAAAAATAAATAAAAAGCACACATTTAAAAAGCTTCCTTATTTGTCAATAGTGAAAAGCATATAGTAGGTTGGAATTAGTCCTTCATTAGAATATGGAAGTGTTACTTCTTAGCTCACATGGTTTGCAGTCAGTTTTTTTTTGGTTTTTGGTGGCTAATTATTTTCTCTGACAAACTAAGGACAGAATATTAGACGCGGTAAATGTGAAGGAACTCTATTTAGATCATGTTGGTCTCAAAAAAGCGTCATGAAAGTCTGATTATATGTTTGCTATCTTCACAAATCCTCCTTAGTTAATTATGTTCCTTGGCAAAAGTGTGTTGAAATGACAGGTTATTTACACCTCTGTTTTAGATGCAGGCATCCCTGGCATTTTGGACCCCCGGGTTTGTGTGTTTTGAGACGTGCTAATTGTGTAAAAAACCAGGTGTGCCCAGTCTATAACGTTAGACAGGGATTGTTCAGACAGGAGCGAGTTCAAAATGGAGTTGAATGTGTGATTTGTTTTACATAAAACTGCATACTCAAGTCTCTACTAAGCAGAAATTATTATTCCGTGCATCGACCGTAGGAAGATGGATGTTGTTGTTCCGTCTCTAAATCATGTCTGACTCCTTGTGACCCCATGGACGGCAGCTCACCCATTCTCCTCTGTTCTCCCCTATCTTCCAGAGTTTGCTCAGAAATCATGTCCATTGAGTCAGTGATGCCATCCAACCATCTCAATCCTCTGTCGTCCCCTTCTCCTCCCGCCTTCAGTCTTTCCCAGCATCAAGGTCTTTTCCAGTGAGTTGGTTCTTTGCATCAGGTGGCCAAAGGATTGGAGTTTCAACTTCAGCATCAGCCCTTCCATTGAATATCAAGGGTTGATTTCCTTTAGGATGGACTGGTTGGATCCCCTTGTAGTCCATGTATTGACTTCAGGAAGATGGAAGTTGTTTAAAAGACAATATATCTATTATGTGTGGGAATTAGGATTTTTTTTTTTTACAGTGTTAAAATATCCCAGAGAAGGAAAGTGTTCAAATTAGTAGATGCATTTTCTGATGTTACTGAGTCCTGACAAATCAGCTTAATATCTGAATATCATAAATGTGAGTATTTCTCATGCAATTCCAGGCTGCTGGCATGTAACACAGGGACATAGAGAAGATTTGGACTTGGAAAGACAGTAAAACAAAACCATTAAGGATTAGGAATAGAAGAAATTACCATGGTTAGTCAAGTAACGGGGCTTCCGTAATGGCTTATTTTGCAAAGTAATCTGTCTGCAATGCGCGAGGCCTGGGTTCAATCCCTGGGTCGAGAAGATCCCCTGGAGAAGGGAATGGCATCCCACTCCAGTATTCTTGCCTGGAGAACCCCATGGACACAGGAGCCTGGCGGGCTTTCCATTTGTTGGGGTCCTCTTCGGTTTCATCCATCAATATCTTTGAACTGAACAAGGACTACATCTAGAAAAGGAGATTTAGGTGTGAAAACAGCAATTGGTCTCACAAAAATATGATATCACAAGTAAGGATGGTTGAGTGAAAATTGAAAAAGTGACTTCAGCTAGATTTCATTTTGCCTGGAATTTCCCATTCTTAATCATAGAGTTTATGACACCAAGCCATTTGCATTCTTGCACAGATAAGAACTGAAGATCCTGATCACAGACTAATTATTCATCTGTACTGAAAGATCTGCATTTTGGAATATTTTAATTGTGGAGCCATGTGTGGTAGGCCATGAATATTTAACAATGTAGGTGATGGGAATTTATATTGGAATGATGAGATAGATGATGAGATTCTGCCTGCCCACCCCCGCCCAGAACCTTTATTTTCCTCTTTCAATAAATATGTGAGGCTCTTGGGTTTTGTTATTAAAATTGATGTATTTAAGGGAAACCCTCTTTTGTGGCTCAGCTGGTTAAGAATCTACCTGCAATGCGGGAGACCTGGGTTCGATCCCTGGGTTGGGAAGCTCCCCTGGAGAAGGGAAAGGCTACTCTCTTCAGTATTCTGGCCTGGAGAATTCCATGGACTACAGTCCATGGGGTCACAGAGTTGGACATTACTGAATGACTTTCACTTTCAAGGGAAACCCTCTTGCTTTTAGCAAACTTACGGGAAAATTCCAATCCAAGAACTTCTCTGCGAATAACCAGATGGCTATTTATCAGGACCACGCCACACTTCCCCTCCTCATCACAATTGCGAGAGCTTACTTCTGAACCTCCTTCTCCAAATATTCCTGCAGTCAGTGAGACCTGAAGAAAGCAATGGGAACTGCTGAGAGGGGCCCAGCTTCTAGGAGAGGAGTCAGCAGAGGCTTTCTGTGTTTATTTAGGTTTCTGCATCCCCTGCTCCCATGTGGACGCAAGGCCGCTTGTAATGATGACTTAGATCATGAGGCCAACTCAGCTTTCATACGTTTGGGATCCAGTTAAAAGAAACTCGTTAAAATGGTCAACTCAGACTCCTTTTCTCAGTTTAATTTCCCTTAAACGTGCTCAAGTAGTGAAATTATATTCATTACACAGTGGAACCACTATTATCGGTTTCTATTATATAAATGTGTTTATGCAATATTATATACATATTTATATTATATTATGCATGCATTTCCTATGTATTATATACATAAGAATCTGCCTGCAATGCAGGAAACCCGAGTTCCATCCCTGGATTGGGAAGATTCCCCTGGAGAAGGGAAAGGCTACCCACTCCAGTGTTCTTGCCTGGATAATCCCATGGACGGAGGAGCCTGGCGGGCTACAGTCCATGGGGTCACAGAGAATCAGCCATAACTTAGCGACTGAGCCCGTTATGTTTATAGATATTGATATGACATGGTTGTCCATACCTGCATATGTGTGTTTGTGTCTGTGTATGTCCAGTATGTATGGGTCTGTCTGTTTTGTACTGTCCTGTATTGTGCTCAGAGTTGAGTCTCTGCAACCCCATGGACTGTAGCCCGCCAGGCTCCTCTGTGCATGGGATTCTCCAGGCAAGAAGACTGGGGTGGGTTGCCATTCCCTCCTCCAGGGCATCTTCACGGCCCTGGGATTGAACTTGTGTATGTTACATATCCTGTGTCTCCTGCATTGGCAAATGGATTCTCTACATTGAGCCACCTGGGAAGCCTGTATGTGTGTATACAATTCTAACTACCTCCAAATTTTCAAGTTCCTTTAATATAGTATATGTTATGCATAGTTCAGTGGACTTGTTCTTCATTTTCTTACCTTTATCACTCTCTCTCTCTTTTTTTCCAACAATTTATGTTAAGATTCCACAGGCTCAGAGTCCTAAAATAGTGTGATATTTGAATCCAACCATTTAAATAGATTCAAAGAGAGCCTGTCGAACTTCTTTTTTAAATATAATGTTGAGGAACAATGATAGATTTGATCATTTGATAGCAAGAGTTAAGTTAAATCAGGCTTTTGTTTCATTGTAATGAAAATATGTTTACAGATTAATTTCAGTCTTTGGACTTGTGGGTGAAACCCTGAATTTTTGCCATCAAGTTCTACCTGGTTGCCTTATATAATATATCTGCCATAACTCAATGAATGGTATGAAAAGTTCACAGCACATCCTTCTAAACTGCCAGCTATATATATTCATATATATATATTCATAGCAATTCACATAAATAAATATATCTATCTATATCTATATATATGTGGGGGCGTGCTGGGAAAGATTGAAGGCAGGGGGAGAAGGGGAAAACAGAGGATGAGATGGGTGGATGGCATCACCACCTCAGTGGACATGAGTTTGGGTAAACTCCGGCAGTTGATGATGGACAGGGAGGCCTGGCGTGCTGCGGTTCATGGGGTCACAAAGAGTCGGACACGACTGAGCAACTGAACTGAACTGAACACACCCTAGAAACAGTTTTCAGTGACTTTCTTTGGTTTCGTCTTTTTTAAACCTGGGCAGTTTATCTTCCGTTACGGAACAAAAGTTTTCATTCCATAGCAGCTCTGTATTTGACGGAATTTGCAGTAACCATTATCTTAATGCCAGGCATCTGAATTCTTGAAGACAAAGTGCTGTGGAAAGGCTCAGCGATTCTTAGGGTAGATCCCTGAAATATTCCTTTCTTGTCTTCTACATGATCATAACATCCTAGGCTGAATTTTCAGAACAAAGGATTCTTACAAAGCAATGTTGTTTATCTAAAAGCTTTATAGAAAGACGTCCCAGGGGGAAAAAAAAGAAAGAAGTCCCAGGCAGTCCAGTGGTTAACTTTGCCTCCTAGTGCAGACGGTGTGGGTTCGATCCCTGGTTGTGGAGCTAAGGCCGCACGTACCTCGAGGCCAAAAGAAAACAAACAGAATCAAAGTTGTAACACATTCAATAAAGACTTTAAAAATGGTTTACTTCAAAAGCATATTTTTAAAGAAAATTAAGAGATTTATAGAGATAAGCAAAAAATGAAAAAAATCCTCATACATCTTGCCATTTAGCTAAAATTTGTACTAATGATGTACTAATTTGTACTGTGGGATAAACGATATACATGCCACTCTACACTATATCATATTTACACCCAATGTGGTAAAACAGGGCTTAGAAAGAAAGTGAAGTCGCTCAGTCATGTCCGACTCTTTGCAACCCCATGGACTTTAGCCCACCGGGCTCCTCCGTACATGGAATTTTCCAGGCAAGAATACTGGAGTGGGTCGCCATTTCCTCCCCCATGGGATCTTCCCGACCCGGGGATTGAACCAGGATCTCCCGCACTGCAGGCAGACGCTTTACCATCTGAACCCACCAGGGAAGCCCAAAATGAGTTTACTCAGATTAAATAGGTAACTGTGCAATCGAGAAATTGATATCCTCCGTTTTCCACTTTTGCTTCCCCAAGTGCTAATAAAAGTTTAGGAGAATTTTGAGAATGTAGATTTTCCTCCCCCTCCCTGTTGTTATTGTTACCACCTTTTACAGCAGTGGTATTTCAAACTATTTTGGAAGTTTTTACTATACATGTGTGGGAAATGAAGAGAAATGTATCTTAATGCTATTTTGTCTATCTCTTTCCTCAAATGCAACAGGTTGCTCATGGAGGGGAATTTAGTTGTAAGAAAATTTTGTTCTGGCACATTATTGCATGATGAAGGCATGAGCTGTTCATTTCTGTTTCAGTGAGGGAATTTGTGTCCTTCCGTTTGCTTGATTGAACTTCCAGCTCATGATTTCTTGTTTTCAACAAATACCTACTTACTTTCTGGTCCTACCCCCAGCTCACCCCTCCTCCCGCAGTGGTACCCGCTGCCAGGCAGCCGGGACTGTTAATACATACAGCGAAGAACACATCCTGAATATTCCTGAAGATCCATTCAAGGACTGATGCTGAAGCTGAAGGTCCAGTACTCTGGCCACCTGATGCGAAGAGCTGACTCATTGGAAAAGACCCCGACGCTGGGAAAGACTGAGGGCAGGAGGAAAAGGGGGCGACAGGGGATGAGGCAGTGGATGGCATCACTGACTCGATGGACATGAATTTAAGCAAACTCCAGGAGACGGTGAAGAACAGGGAAGCCTGCTGCGCTGCAATCCATGGGGTCACAAGACAGTCAGACACAGCTGAGCAACTGAACAACAAAAATGATGATCAGAGGGAGTTAGGAAGTGAAATCTTGACCTGAAGGTGGTTTATTTATTTATTTATTTATTTATTTATTCATTTTTGAAGATGGTTTAACTGACTCAGAGGGAAGCTGAATTTCCCCATCACTTTAAAAATATTTATTGTAATAAATAAACCATATCGCCGAGCCAGATACTTGCTTTTTTTTTTTTTTTATTTTATCACAGCAACCCAGGTTGTTTTTATTGCGTTCAGCGCAGACAGGAGAATCAATCTTTGGGGGAAAGACTTATTCTGACTTATTACTCAACTCATTAATGACAGAGAAGTTGAGGTGCACAGTTACCTAAAAACCCGCGTCTGAAATGCTCCTGGATCCTGGGAGGCCCTTGAGATTCTCTTCCCTTGCTGATGGGAAGGAAGGGCTGGATGAGGCGACACATGTGGGTGGGTTGGTGGCAAACACCCATTGTGCACATGTACTCTTTGGAACGTGTGATGTTATGAGCTGCCTATTCTGTGAGAGCACAGAAGAGTCTTCTTTTCTTAACATTTCTGTTTCTTTATTTGTCTGTGATGGGTCTTAGTTGTGGCATGTGTAATCTAGTTTCCTGATCGGGCATCAAACCCGGGTTCTCTGCATTGCAAGCCAACAGGAAAGGCCCTGAAAGTGAAAGTCACTCGGTCGTGTCTGACTCTTTGCGACCCCATGGACTACACAGTCCATGGAATTCTCCATGCCAGAATACTGGAGTAGGTAGCCTTTCCCTTCTCCAGGGGATCTTCCCAACCCAGGAATGGAACCCAGGTCTCCCGCATTGCAGGTGGATTCTTTACCAGCTGAGCTACCAGGGAAGCCCTAGCTGAACCCTACTTAACCCTGCATACTGAAGATCCTGCCACAAATGTGACACTGAATGTATACAATGGAAGTCACCACAAGCCACTGGTTTGATGCAAATATAGGAATCCCATTGGGTGCAGTGACGTTACATCACTAGGATCCCCGAGGAGCATCTTCTGTTAGCATGTCCACACGTGGCGGTGATGTAAGGTTGATGCACCCAGTGTGATGCTTATCTTTGCATCAAACAAGTGGCTTCTGGCAACTTCCCTGGTATGCATGCATTGTCACATTTGTGTTGGGATCAGTTGTATCTAGGGTTCAGTAGGGTTCAGCCTTGCAGCTCCATATGAAATCACAGTAGACAGCTGTTTCATGGCCATGCAGAACAAGAACTATTTCATGCCCAGGCAGAGCTTATGCCTACACTCGGGCTGTGGACTGGCTTCCTGGTTGGAATCCTGTGCACAAACTTCTCTCCCTGCCCCTCCTTCTTCCTCCAGGGCTTTGCAAGTGGCTGGTGAGGCTCTTGCCCACCGTCTCTAATATGTAAGGTTGAGGAGACTCAGCGTCTGGAGTCCCTCACTCTTGATCTCATTCCTCCGTTTTCTACTTTGTGCGTATCATTTCCCCAATCCAACAGCAAGACCAGAATCCTCTGATTCAGTGTCCAGTGTATCTGAGAACTTCCCTTCTTGTTTTTTAATAGAACAGAAAAGTGGCATACAGCATATCATTTCCTTTCTAAGCAGAAGACATTGCAAACGTTGTTGTTCGGTTGCTAAGTCGTGTCTGACTCTTTGCAGCCCTGTGGACATGGAGCACGCCAGGCTTCTCTGTCCTTCACTATCTCCTGGAGTTTGCGCGAACTCATGTCCATTGAATCAGTGATGCCATTCAACCATCTCATCTTCTGTTTCCCTCCTGTCCTCTTGCCCTCAGTCTTTCTCAGCCTCGGGGTCTTTTCCAAGGAGTCAGCTCTTTCCATCAGGTGGCCAAAGTCTTGGAGCTTCAGCTTCAGCATCGGTCCTTCCAAAGAATATTCAGGGTCGATTTCATTTAGGATTGACTGCTTTGATCTGCTTGCTGCCCAAGGGACTCTTCAAGAGTCTTCTCCAACACCACAGTTCACAAGCATCAATTCTTTGGTGCTTAGCCTTTGTTATGATCCAAATCTCACATCGTACATAACTGCTGGAGAAACCATATCTTTGACTATGCAGACCTTTGTCGGCAAAGTGATGTGCCTGCTTTTTAATACCACGTGTAGGTTTGTCAAAAGTTGGATCTGTTTTATGTATAGACTGTCTCTAAAAGTATTTAAATATACCCAGTGAGAGACTGAGACTCTGTCATGTCCTAACACTTTTGAATATTTCATAATATGGCAGATTATATAGCTTGATGAATTAAATGATTGGAAATGATACTCAGAAAGCAGACATACTGTTCATTGTACTCTTGACCTATTCTTAAAAGGGTATTTGTATCAAATATTCTACCCTGGATTCTGCATTCATGAGCGTGTCCTGCAAGGTATGTGGCTGTACACACTCATATATACACATACATATACAAACTCATCAAAAGTTAGTGGTCACTGATTCATTCACAGATTTTCACTCCTATAAAGCTAAGAGTAAACAGCTTGAATCTGCATGGAAGACACTCACAAAATTCTCGAAAACTGGTGGTAATGTAGCTTGCTGATATTTACTCTTTTGCAAAGTTTGATTTTAGCTTTGGTAGTTCTGGGTGAGAAATACACTTTGCCCTTCAATTGTTTAATACATATGTCTGGTTTCCATGGCTCAGTAAAAAAAGCCAATAGAGTTTATTTTCTTCTCTTCTGTGGAGAATTTTTCCAGAGCTAGGAAGGAAATACAGAAAATAAAAGATATGCTGCTACATGGAATCAAATTCATAGAGTCCTGCCTAGTATTTTTCCAGAGCATAGGCTGCAGCTATGTTTTGCACAGGGCTGAGCTTCTCTGATGATTCAGTGATACCAGCCATCCCTCAGTTTCTTCCTGCACATTTTCAAGTAGGTCATGAAACCAACATATTAGAAAGCAGAGACATTACTTTGTCAACAAAGGTCCATCTAGTCAAGGCTATGGTTTTTCCACTGGTCATGTATGGATGTGAGAGTTGGACCAGAAAGAATGCTGAGTGCTGGAGAATTGATGCTTTTGAACTGTGGTGTTGGAGAAGACTCTTGAGAGTCCCTTGGACTGCAAGGAGATCCAACCAGTCCTTCCTAAAGGGGATCAGTCCTGAGTGTTCATTGGAAGGACTGATGCTGAAGCTGAAAGTCCAATATTTTGGCCACCTGATGCGAAGAACTGACTCATTGGAAAAGACCCCGATGATGGATAGGGAGGCCTGGTATGCTGCAGTCCATGGGTTCACAAAGAGTCGGATGCGACTGAGCGACTGAACGGAAGCGGATGAAACCGACATTTACAAAGCACTTCGCTGCAGTGTGCATGCAGAGACTGCAGAAGGCCCTTTCGGAAGGAGTTTGATAGTTACAGCATCACAGGGCAATGATTCTGTCTCAAAAATCCGCCATGCAGAATTCCTGGTTTACAATCTAGGGCAATCTCAAGGAGCCGCAGCCTGCAAATTGCCAGATCTGGGGGAACTCCTGCTGTCTGTCTTGTCACATTGTATCTGACTGCTGTTGTTTACTCCCTGAGTCATGTCTGACTCTTTGCAGCCCCATGGACTGTAGCCCACCAGGCTCCTCTGTCCGTGGGATTCTCCAGGCAAGAATGCTGGAGTGGGTCGCCATTTCCTTCTCCAGGGGATCTTCCCAACCCAGGGATCCAACTCAGGTCTCCCACATTGCAGGCAGATTTTTTTGTTTGTTTGTTTGAGCTACCAGGGAAGAAATGGCTATTTGCTATTCCACATCTCAGATAAAACAGGATCAATTATCAAAACCTTCTGCAGGATGAGCAGGTTTTTTTTTTTTTTCAACATGCAATAACCAGGTATTCATCCATGAAGTGGTGCTGAGTTAAGTTTATACTGTACTGGTAAATAGCAGATGTCCGTGGCATGATTTGGTATAAGAGCGTCATCAAGGGTGTCTGAGGCTGGGCGCTGTGACTCTTTGGGGCTGGACAATGTGTTCATGCCTTTCCCTTTCCCGCGTCCGTCACCTACCCTCCCTGCCTCTGGTTTGTGGTAACCAAACACGTCTCCAGACATTCACTGCCAGTGATCCACAGAAGAAGCAAACTTCCCCTCTGGGGATTCACCGTAATTCTTATTTCACTGATTTCTTAATTGTTGTTCAGTCGCTCAGTCGAGTTCTGACTCTGCAACCCCATCGACTGCAGCACACCAGGCCTCCCCGTCCATCACCAACTCCTGGAACTTGCTCAAACTCACGTCCACTGAGCTGGTGATGCCATCCAACCATCTCACCCTCCGTCGTCCCTTTCTCCTCCTGCCTTCAGTCTTTCCCAGCATCAAGGTCTTTTCCAATGAGTCCGCCCTTTGTATCAGGCAGCCAGCGTATTGGAGCTTCATCCCCAGTCCCTCCAGTGAATATTCAGGGTTGATTTCCTTTTGGATGTACCGCTCAGACTTTTAAATTCATGAGTTAAAGCTTCCCGGGTGATTCCAGCTGCAGCCTTTGGTCCGCAGTTTTTTAGTCTTTGGTCCACAAGTCAGGATCACTGTTGTCCCCCGGGAGCCTGTTGGAAATGCAGGGTCTGAGACCTCCCGACAGAATCAGAATGAAATACTCAGTAGTTCTCAGAAAGAGAAAAAGGGAAGAAGAAAAAAAAAGCGAGATGGCAGGCCAATGGCAGCCTTAGGTGTGGGTGAGTCACAGTCCAGAGAGTCAATAATAAAAACGAGCGTATTAACAGAGAGCCATGTAGGCAAGTGTCCCTGTGGGTGCCGTGTGACCCCAGCTTGGCATACAGCCGTGACCAAGGGGGTGATGTTCAGAAGGCACACGTCCTGCCTGTGGGTGAGGCCATAGGGCTCCTTCTCGAGGTCTGAAGGTTGCATCCACCCGGGGACCGGGGATGAGACGGACAGGGCAGCCCATGATGATGGAGGAGGTGGTCATCTCCTGCCGCTCAGCATCCCGGGAGGAAACGGGGACAGCGTCTGCAAACAGAAACTCACAAGATATAAACCAGCAGCAGGAGGCTCCTTGCTACGACTCCTAGACCATGAGAGTCTGGCTTGCTGAAAATCTGAAGGAAAGAAATGGACATGAATTAATATTTGAATCCATATATAGAAATACACATGTGAATATAATACTCGTATGCATATAATACTCCTATGTATATGAGTGTGTGTATATGTATATGCTTACGTGTCTGTATACACATATTTTGCTTCCCCGGGTGGCTCAGTGGTAAAGAGTCAGCCAGAGATGCAGGTTCGATTCCTGGGTCGTGCAGATCCCCTGGAGAAGGGAATGGCAACCCACTTCAGTATTCTTGCTTGGAGAATCCTGTGGACAGAGGAGACTGGTGGGCCATAGTCCAGGGGATCGTAGCAAAGTCGGATATGACTGAGCAACTAGACAACATTACACATATTTGTATGCATATGTAGACATCTGCTTCTGTCTGGCATACTCACATGCACATACATTCCAGATGCTTTTATAGGTACAATCTGTGAATTTGCACAAAATCCTGTTACTCACCCCATTTGTAGAGCCGAGGCCACCAAGACTCTGGGAGCTCAAATAATTTCTAAGTTAGTAAGTGACAAAGCTGGAAATCAACCCCACAGTCATTTAAAAAATATATCTAATTTTATATATGGTAATGTATATGCTTCAGTTAGATAGCCAGTGGAAATTCCCTGTATCAGGCAGGGATCTCAACCTGGTGCTCTGGGACAACCTAGGGGGGTGGATTGGGGTGGGAAGTGGGAGGGAGGTTCAAGAAGGAGTGGATGTATGTATACCTATGGCTGATTCGTGTTGATGGATGGCAGGGACCGGCACAGTGTTATAAAGCAATTATCCTCCAAATTAAAAATAAATAAAAATTTAAAAACCTATTAAATTAAAGAATGATGGTTTAGTCGCTAAGTCGTGTCCGACTCTTGCAGCCCCGTGGACTGTAGCCCGCCAGGCTCCTCTGTCCATGGGATTTCCCAGGCAAGGATACTGGAGTGGATTGCCATTTCCTTCTCCAGGGAATCTTCCTGACCCAGGAATCGAACCCAGGTCTCCTGCATTGCAGGCAGATTCTTTACCGACTGAGCTACCAGGGAAGCCCAAGTTAAAGAATGCTTTACATTAATTTACCCATCTTTGTCCACTCCTTGACTAGACCAAGACTAGGTTCCATACCATGGACAGCCACATGCTATTATTTAATTCACCAAAGGAAGTGTGGGGGAAAGAAGTGAGTCAAAGTCAGTATTCTTCAGCGATTAGTCTTCTTTAAGGTTAGCCATATGTCTCCTCCCTTTCGGACTTCCTTGCCAGCATCCTGCCTTATGTCAACTTGGTGTTGCTCGGAGGTGTCACCCTGAGAAGGAAGATGTCATGCCTCTGTATTCTCATGTCCTTGTGCTCTTCAGATGTTGTTAAGTAGACCATTCATCCACCAGGAGCCCCCAACCTCCCTGTGACACCCTCTGCTTGACAGAAGCATCAAGGATCTCTGACTTTCTCCACCAGCCGGTTTCCTCATTCATTTATCTTTTCTTCAGGCTAATACTAAGTGGACTTGGAAAGGAGTCTGATTATTCTGTTAGCGGTCCTTTTCTTCTTCTAAATGAAACAGTCATGCCCTGCCGCCCCCGAATTGAGAGAGCGCAGCTGATCAATTGAATGGAAGAGTGGAAGGGTCCCCCAGGGGCCTGGAAATGGACAAAATAATCGTTTTCTAAAGTTCAGCTTGGTCCCGTAACAGATATGTTGACATTCCGCTCGCCGAGGCCAGTCCATTCGAGGGTCGTCGTTGGGAGGGTTTCTTCTGCAGGTGTGAGTAACAGCACAGAATATCGTTCACTGCTCCAGCTGGTACATATTCCTCTGACATGGTTCAGTTATTAAGTAGGGGGGAAAAGAGAGTGGAGAAGGAATGAAGGTGAGATTTGGTTAGAAATTCTCAGGGCGTTCTGTGCCAAGACACACTTTGCACTCTCATTCTGTAAAACGTGAGTCACAAGGATGTTATTTTTGTTTTGAATAATCGCCGACTCCCAAGTGACTTGAATCGCAAGTGATGGTAGCACGGTTGATCAGATAATGCATCTTCAATGGTGTTATGACGATTTCTGCCCTTGTCTTGGTCCTGGGGCTGCTGTAATGGGATACCACAGCCTGGGTGGCTTATGGACTTTCCAGGTGGCGCTGTGGTAAAGAACCTGCCTGCCAGTGTAGGAGACAGCAGGAGACCGGGTTCCACCCCTGGGTCGAGAAGACCCCTGAAAAAGGAAATGGCAACCCACCCCAGTATTCTTCCCTGGAGAGTCCCATAGACAGAGGAGCCTAGTGGGCTGCAGTCCATAAGGTCACAAAGAGTTGAATATGACTGAGTAACTTAGCACACATGTGAGGATGACTTACAAAGAGTAGAAATACATGTCTCACTTTTCTGGAGGCTAGAAGACCAAGTTCAAGTCCCCGGCTGGGTTAGTGTCTGGTGAGAGCCTGCTTCCTGGTTCACAGATGGCCGTCTTCGCTCTGGGTGGGAGAGCTTCCTGGTGCACAGATGGCCGTCTTCTCTCTGGGTGGGAGAGCTTCCTGGT
>JADEYB020000024.1:5189879-5200466 GCA_015832495.2 Alces alces
TCCTGGTTCCCAGATGGCCGTCTTCTCTCTGGGTGGGAGAGCTTCCTGGTTCCCAGATGGCCGTCTTCTCTCTGGGTGGGAGAGCTTCCTGGTTCACAGACAGCCGTCTCTCTCAATGCTCATAGAGTGGAGGAGGCTCTCTGGGGCCTCTTTGAAAGTGCAAAGTGAAAGTGAAGTTGCTCAGTCATGTCCGACTCTTTGCAACCCCATGAACTGTAGCCTACCAGGTTCCTCCCTCCATGGGATTCTCCAGGCAAGAGTACTGAAGTGGGTTGCCATTTCCTTCTCCAGGGGATCTTCCCAACTCCGGGATCAAACCCAGGTCTCCCGCTTTCCAGGCAGATGCTTTAACCTCTGAGCCACCAGGGAAGCGGCCAGCCTCTTTAGAAGGGCACTCATCCCATTCTGAGGGCTCCACCCTAATGACCTCATCACCTTCTAATACCATCCCTCCTAATGGCATCCCTGCTAAAACCATACCACTGGGGAAAAGATTTCCCCATATGAATTTGGGGGAGTCACAGACATTCCTTCTATAGTGGTCCTTAAGACTGGGTTGGTGTCTTGGCGCCATCTTCTAGGAGAATATGACACGCTGGAAGAAAATGAAACAGGAATTCTGTCTCTACTGTCCTTTTGGACTGTGAGCAAGGGTGAAAAGACAGCAATCAGAAACCAGGATTCTCCTCCTCCTCCTCCTCCTCCTCCAGGTTGGAGCTACGGAAACATTGGAGGGGGCTTCCCAGGTGGTTCATTGGTACAGAATCCACCTGCCAATGCAGGAAACGCAGGAAACATTGAAGGAGAAGGGGGCGGGAGAGGATGAGATGGTCAGATGGCATCACTGACTCAATGGGCATGAATTTGAGCAAACCTAAGGAGATGGTGAAGGACACAGAAGTCTGGCATGCTGCAGTCCATGGGGTCGCAAAAATGTATCAACCAAACAAAAAACGCGACAAACATTGAAATGGTTGGGAAATGTCTTGGAATTTCAGAGTTCTCTCTCTAGTCTCTGCTTGAGACATGAGCAGGCCCTCAGAGAAAGGCAATTCATGCAGTGGCTCTTGTTCTCACGTGATTTAGGAACTTTGGGGGCAGAGTTTTGATGAACTGTGTGAGGCTGTGTTTTGATGAACTGGGGGCAGTACTTGTGGCTCACCTAAGTGTTTGTGTCACAAATACAGGATCCAAAGTTTTACGTAGACTTTAACGAGAAGATTCGGAGGAGGTGAGAAGGTTAAGGGGTCAGTGAGGGCTGAGAGAGGAGGAGCGTTGGCCACGTTCATACTTGGAGACCTGGGACACGTGGCTGGGACCATGGGCTTCCGGGCATGTCCTCCCAGAAGGACAGAGTGGACAGATGTCAGTGAGTCCAGCAACCGGACCACGCAGGTCCTTCTGCCGCAGAGAAGAGTGAGAATTCAGGTCATCCACATGGACAGACCCAAGGCTCCCTCTCCCAGCTCGACAGGGTCATGGTAGCTTGCCGACCCACATGGACATCAATTAAGAGAAACACTGGGTGGTGCAAATAGGAAAGACGGGATCTGGGAGACAAAGACATTCAAGAGATGAAACAGAGGGTACAGCCATGCTCCAAGTTCTTGGGTTGCAATTTTATGATCATCTCTCCCGTCTTCAGGAGGTGAGAAAGTTTCAATTGACTCTTCAACAAATAAAGAAGACATGTTCTTTGCACATGTGAAGGTAGCATAAGCACCTTCTCAAGTGGAGTGAGTGAAGTCACCTAGACGTGTTCAACTCTTTGAGACCCCATGGACTGTAGCCTACCAGGCTCCTCCGTCCATGAGATTTTCTAGGTAACAGTACTGGAGTGGGTTGCCATCCAGGAGATCTTCCCGACCCAGGGATCGAACCCGGGTCTCCCGCTCTGTAGGCAGACGCTTTACCGTGTGAGCCACCAGGAAAATCAAGTGGAGAAGAATTAAGTGGGGGTGTGAGTTCTCAGTCTCTGAGAGTATGCAGATATGCAGAAGAGGAACCAGCAAGTTGCTTTGTCAATAAAGCCCACAGAAGCAAGTTAGCATTTAGGTCATGCTTCTGTGAGAGGTTGAAGAGATGTTCAGGTTCAGTCCTGCCCTGCAGGCCCAGGAGAAGAAGGGTGACCCTCATGATGCCGTCAGGCATGGTTCTTTGTGGAGCGAGAAGTGAGTTGTGAGGATACAGTTAACTCTGTCTGTCAGCTCGCTCCAGGCAATGCGGCTCCCATGAAGCTTTTACGGTAGAAACACTGAGGTGCTTAGGATCAGACTGAACACTGAAGGCTGCATTATTAAAACCATATTTCTGCTGCAGAGTGTTACCAAAATGAAATGTCTTGCTCCTATTGGTCTTAGGAGAGATCTGGCTGGTTTCAAACATCACGATTACTGAACTTTAAAAACACAGTCAATTATGAATACGTATAAATCAGTGTAGCTTGCACAAAGATTTCTTTCCTGGGGTGACCTTTAAAAATGCATACCTTGGATTCAGAAATAATCTTTTGCAAGACATCTCCAAATATCTAGCTTAAACTGGTGATACACTGGGAACTGCTTTGCATTTCCCTAATGGTTTACTTGAGCTGGGAGTCTGTGCTGTTCTCTATGTCACTGTTGAAACAGAAGCCCTTTGTTTTCTGAAATCCGTGCTTGCGAAATAATCCACTTTAACTACGTTCCGTTTAGAGGGGGAGTCACAAAGGCCATGTGCAATTTTAAGTTTTAATCATTTTAGGTGAGCCTAGGGCTGATGCAAAGCCCTTAATATTACTGTTCATTCATCAGAACCTGATGCTTTGGACGAACTCGAGGTCAAGTTCACAAACTCAATTTACGGAACGTCTCAGCAGCACCCAGAGAGCAGTGTCACTAAGTTAGAAACTTGGAAATCGGAAACGTGGAAATTTTGGAAGGATGAGCGAGGCAGTCACTCTTTTATTTTTAAATTGGAGTATAGTTGATTTGGAGTTTCCTTAGTGGCTCCGACAGTAAAGAAACCACCTGTCAATGTGGGAGACCCAGGTTCGATCCCTGGGTTGCAAAGATCCCCTGGAGGAAGGCACAGCAACCCACTCCAGTATTCTTGCCTGGAGAATTCCATGGACAGAGGAGCCTCCAGTCCATGGGGCTGTAAAGGGCCGGACTTGGCTGAGCAGCTAACACTTTCACTTTTTACATATTTAGTTTACAGTGTTATGTTACTTTCTGCTGTGTAGCAGAGTGAATCAGTCAAGCATGTACATATATCCCCTCTGTTTTTTTCCCATCTAGGTTGTTACAGAGTGTTGAGTAGAGTTCCCTGTGTTGTACGGTAGATTCTTGTTGGTTTTGTAAATAGAGCAGTGTGTACATATCCATCCCAAAGTCCCAACCTATCTCCTCCATTCTTTGCCTTCATCACCATAAATGAGTCTGTTTCTGTTTTGTAAGTAAGTTCAGAAAACCTCTAGTCTCGGTTGGAATGGATCCTCGCCTCTATTTACTCCTCACTTTCAAGGCCTTTCTTTATAAAATCATCTTGTTTCATAAATCTGTGTCCTGGAGGTCCTGCCACAGTGGAACCTGTTCTCATAGATTGTAGTACCGAAGTTGTGTCTGGGATTATTTTAAGGCTTGTGGGCTAAAGCATCCCGTGTGGTCATTTCCCCCAAACACTTCCTAAGGAAAAACAGAGAAGATAGAAAACATCTTGGGCTAGTGTCCTAAGAGCTTGAAACCTGAGGAAGTCTAATTTAATTCAGTTAGCACCATTGCCTCTACCTTGACCACGGCCCTGAAGTTTGGGACTGTTCAGATGTGTACATGCCTGCGCGCTTAGTCACTTAGTTGTGTCCGACTCTTTGTGACCCCATGGACTGTAGCCTGCCAGGCTCCCCTGTCCACAGGATTCTCCAGGCAAGAATACTGGAGGGGGTTGCCATTGCCTTCTCCAAGGGGACCTTCCCGACCCAGGGATGGAACCCGCGTCTCTTACATCCTCTGCACTAGCAGGCGGATTCTTTACCACTAACGCCATCTGGGAAGCCGTTTCCTACTAAAGACCTGTATCACCAGGCTTCCTGGTAGGCACAGCTGTTTTTCTAACTCTCTAGATTAGCAAGTGTTGATAGAAATGACTCTCAAAGTCGAGGGAGACTTAGGAAGAGAGGCAAAGAGACAGAGAGACAATTTCCTCTTTGCCTCATTCTTTTGTGGGTGTGCCCAGAGCTGAGGGCCAAGTTTTGTGTTTCTAATTGTAGATTCCTAGTCACTTCAATTGTGTCCAGATCTTTGCCACCCCATGGACTGTAGCCTGCCAGGCTCCTCTGTCCTTGGGATTTCTCAGGCCAGAATACTGGAGTGGGCTGCCATTCCCTTCTCCAGGGGGGTCTTCCCGACCCAGGGATGGAACACAAGTCTCTTAATGTCTCCTGCATTGGCAGGCAGGTTCTAGACCACTAGCGCCACCTAGGAAGATTCTTTAGCTTAAAAAGTTTTAAATTCTAAGTCTCTTGTTTTCGAGTCTCGGCTTTTGCCTTCTCAGTCACTTCCTAGTGGTTTGGGTTTCCTTTGCGCACGTCATTTGTTATTGAGCATCTTCAAATATTTGTATTATAAAATATTAAAGAGTAAAATGAGATCACTTTGCAGTTTTTTTTTCAAATGTTAAGCTAATCTTTAAGCAGTCAATGATTATTGACCAGACATCAGCAAACACTTTCGGTAAAGGATCTGATAGTTAAATTTTTTTTTTTTTTCATTTTGCTGTGCAGGGTCTCAGTCATGGCCGGCAGAATCTTCAGTTTTTGTTGTAGCATCTAGATCTTTAGTTGCGTCATGTGGGATCCAGTTCCTTGACTGGGAATTGAACGCAGCGCCCTGAGATTCGGAGGTCAGAGTCTTAACCACTGGACCCCCGGGGAATTCCCGGTCGTGGATATTGTTAATGGAAGTCCTGATTGGAAAGGCTGGTTTAATTGTTTCATGTAATTGCCTGTGATCGTCAAATTCATTGCCTAAAGACTGCATTTGAGTCTCATTTATCTATTGACCAAATGTGTATTGATTACCCATCATGTGCTAGACCTTGTGCCCGGCCTCCAGAAACAAATATTTCTCTTATCCTCTCACACATATCTAATTAACTTGGAAAATACTCTTCTTCGTTTACTTGGTTTTCACTTTCTAAACAAAAGTGTTTGGTAAGCTACTAAGTCTAGTTTTAGCACTATGCTCAAATGGTTTAAATCTATAGCAGTCCATTTCTGACAAGTTCACACACCACGGTGAACACTTGGATTTAAATGTCAAGGTTTTTGAAAGTCTCCAAATTATATTCAACACCACTTCAGGAAAATGTATTTCAAAGGTATATTTTAGCTTACATATCCAAATTATGAAATATGTTAACTGCACACACTTTCAATTAACTTACCACTTAAACTCTGAGTAGGAGATGAAATAGAATGACACCTGATTATTTCAGGATGCATTTTTTCAATGCGACTGTAAGCCTGACATCTAGACCCAGGTAACAGACGATTAAATACTAAAACATCATGACTACCGCATGCATTTAAACTTTAAAATTAACCCAGAGAAGATAGCTTCAGATGGTGATGGCGTCACCTGTAAATGACTGTAATCCAACTCCATAAATATTGATGAACCTGAAAACTTTGAAATCACTACCGTTGAATTTTACTGTGTTCCGTGTGCATTTGCAATGTCTGGAAACTTGGGAAAGTCCCATAGTGAAAGGGCCCCAGATAGGCCTCCTGCAATAATCTAAGTGATGAGGAAGAGCAGAGTTATCAGTGGGAATTTGACCAAGTCCTAGGATTCCTTGGCAAGGTTGGCCTCCTCTGCTCAGGAGGTGAGCTCTAGCTTTACGCGTCAACGTACCAGATGCTGCTGTGACCCACCCCGTGTACACACCACCCCCAGAGGTCACCCCAGTGGGCACTGTCTGAACCCCAGGAAGGAGGCAGAACAGAAGCCCTGGCACTTGTTTGCCAGGGAAGGTCAACCCATCAGGGCTGGAGTTGGGGTGAAATGTCCCAGGTTCTTGAACCCTGAGTTGGGTGACTTGGGGTAACTTTGAGGCATGTTGCATACAGTCTTGGGGGGATTGAACCCATTTCTCCACAGGGGTACACTGTTAACCCCTTCTTCCTTGGTTTTTTTTTTTTCCTTCCTTTTCCTTCCTTTTCCCTGACTCACCTCTCCACCTTCGTCTCCCAGGAAACGATGCCCATCCTAGTCTTGCCTCCTGCTCCTGGGGGCATCTCGACTAAGACAGTGTTGGCACCATGGGGGCAGGGACCTCTGTATTCTCTGACCCAGTAACCACGGCCATCAAGTACGGGTCGTGCCCTCAGCATCTTTCAACGCTCAGCTGGAAGGTGCGTCTGAGCGCCCAAGTTGCCGCCCGTTAAACTGATGATTCTACATGATGGGCAGAATCATCATCCCTCTTTGGACCTGAATTTTGTGAGCTTTTATTTTTAAAAACTGTATTGATGTAGTGGCTTTTTAATTTTTACATATTTATTTGGTTGAGGTTTTTTGGGGTGCACTGGGTCTTCCTTGCTACACACGGGCTTTCTCTAGCCACGGGGAGTAAGGGCTACTCTCTAGTTGCGGCGAGGAAGGGCTACTCTCTCATTGCGGTGAGTGAGCTTCTCGTTTTGATGACTTCTCATGGTGGGGAGCTTGGGCTCTAGGGCACTCAGGCTTCATTAATTGTGGTGCGTGGACTTATTCCATGGCATGCGCAATGTTCCCAGATCAAGGATTGAACCCATGCCTCCTGCCATGACTGGTAGATTCTTAACCACTGCATCACCAGGGAAGTCCATGAATTTAAAAAGAAAAAAGAAAAAATTATTTCTTTGACTCACCAGGTCTTAGCTGCAGCCTGCAGGATCTTGTGATCTTCTCTGTGGCATGTGAACTCTTAGCTGTGGCGTGTGTCATCTAGTTCCCTGACCAGGGTTTGAACTTGGGCCCTCTGCATTGGGGGCTCAGAGTCTTAGCCTCTGGACCACCAGGGAAGTGCCCTGAATTTTCTGAGTTTTGATTCCAGCCTCTGTATTATCATTTCACAGTGCCGCCCCCAACACACACACACACACTGCCCACTGCCTTCCTCCATCAAGCAGCAGTTCTGTTTGCTGTGGTCAGCTTGCAAGTGTCTGTGGTTGAGAGGGTTGTCTACACATTCTTGGCTTCACTGTTAATTGTATCATGGTCTGATTCTGAGGACCCAGCCAGGGAAATCAATCCTTTTTTCACCTGGGTTGTCGAGATTCGACTTCAGACCACGGTCCCTATAAGTTGACTGTGCTTCCCCGACTCAGTGGACTTGAGTTTGAGCAAACTCCGGGAGATGACGAAGGATGGAAGTCTGACTTTGTGATCATGAAGTTGCAAAGAGTTGGACATGACTGAACACGCACATGTTTCTTTACTTCACCCAGAGAGCTCTCGAATTCCCCTGTGATTCTGCCTCCTTGGGCGGATGTGGGTCTTTCCAGGCTTGAGGGGAATGTTCAGAGAAGCTCCCGTGTGTCTACAGATTGAGGACAGAGACTGGTCACCACTCTGGCCCTACAGAGACCCAGGGCGAGACCCAGGCAGCCAGCGTTTGAGATTTCCATTGTGTCCTCAGCTCAGGTTCTTGCTCCAGGGAGATTTACAAATCTAAAATGATTCAGCCGTAATGGCAAATGAGTTGGATGTTGAAAGAATAAGGGAAAATCTGTGTCTGAAACTGAACTTCATGCAGAGCATAACAGGAGATTATTGGGAATATGGGCTTCCCAGGTGGCTCAGTGGTAAAGAATCCACCTGCGAAACAGGAGATGAAAGAGATGCAGGTTCGATCCGTGGGCTGGATAGATCCTTTGGAGAAGGAAATGGCAATCCATTCCAGGATTCAGGCCTAGAAAATTCCATGGACAGAAGAACCTGGCGGATTACAGTCTATGGGGTCACAAAGAGTCAGACACAACTAAGTATATACACACACACACACACACACATTGTGAATATGAATGAGCCCAGAAGTGGATTGGGGAAAACCATTTTTATGAGTAGAGGTGATGAGCGAACATAGCCCATACCACAGTCAAAGTTGTGGGGAAAGATATGACAAACACAAATTGGGCCACTGCTACAAATCCAGCTTTTAACATCAAGCTGAACTCTCCCTAATTAAAAAAAAAACCAATTTACATAATATTTTAATTGGTCCTTTACTTTTAAGTAGCAAAATCCAGAGTATGCTGGAGTCAGTCAATGGATAGATAGATCTTGTCTGAAAAAATACATTGTGTGTGTGTGTGTGTGTGTGTGTGTGTGTCCACTTGTGAACTTTTTGCTAATCTCTGATCACTCCATTGTACACACACCTTCTTTGGACTCTTTAGTAATATAGTACAAAGCACTTTATCGCATTTTCCTAAAAACAACCCAACAATAGTAACAGCATTGCAAAGTGCATGCTTTTGTGTTTGATTTGGAGGAGGGGATGTGTAGGGAGATATGTTCACACAGAGATCTTATACATGATAAATACAATTTGAAAATGGATGGATTTATTTTGACAGCTTCAGTACTGCCTCCTCATCACGTTTTATTCCAACCTTTTTCCTAAGCAAATGCGATAAGGGGTCACACATGATATATGCCCCCCTTCAAAACTTGAAACTGAACTTTTAGCAAATAAAGTAAAATTAATACCTGATGACTGTGAAGGCTCGTGAGTGATAATGATTTAAATGTGGATATCCCGTGATGTTACGGAAAGAAGTGCGGTGACAAGATACTGAAGACGTTGGATGCTTAAGCATTTATCTCTTCTGTCATTGCTAACACATCCCTTGTAATGACAGTGCTTCATTTATACTTGTTCTCCTGTTTTTCATCAAGAATTTCCCATTCCTATATAGCATGCGTGGATGCTTTTATTAGTATAGTTTGTTGAAAGAAAAAAAAAAATGTGTTTCTTGCAAACCCCCATGACCACTCTGACACTGTGTGTTGCCTTTTGTGTTTGAAGCCAGCTGAGACAAATTTTGAACCTGGTGTTGGAGAAGACTCTTGAGAGTCCCTTGGACTGCAAGGAGATCCAACCAGTCCATCCTAAAGGAAATCAGTCCTGAAGATTCATTGGAAGGACCGATGCTGAAGCTGAAGCGCCAATTCTTTGGCCGCCTGATGCAAAGAACTGACTCATTGGAAAAGACCCTGATACTGGGAAAGATTAAAGGCAGGAGGAGAACGGGACAACAGAGGATGAGATGGTTAGATGGCATCATCGACTCGATGGACGTGAGTTTGAGTAAGTTCCAGGAGTTGGTGATGGACAGGGAGGCCGGGCATGCTGCAGTCCATGGGGTCACAAAGAGTTGGACACGACTGAGTGACTGAACCGAACTGAGACAACTTTCAGAGTCTTCTGATGAAAACATGGTATCTGAATATGGCATGTCTGACTTGAAATTCCCCTGGGTGGTTTTAACTGACCCAGGACACTTCACTAAAGAGACTTTCTTATCTTGGGGCAGTCCCAAGACACAGAATCCAAAACACGAAGCGATCCCCTCTAGTGAACTTCATTATTGTTTAGGTCTATCTATTTTTAAGTCACTGACTTAAGACTGATCTTATCAATTATTCATCACTCTCTGGACACTGTGAGAATGGTTAATTTCCATGCTCTCAAGTATGACTGTAAAAATAATTTGTTTCTTCTGGTAGGTCTTTTGTCCACATCCCAAAGCCTTCTTATAACCATCCATTGTGTATAAAAGACACAGTGACTTCAGTGATTTTTAAGATGAAATATTAGATCTTTCTCTTACTACCTTTTATGACTAAGAATCCCAGGTTAATGCTTAATAACTTTTACTGTCGAGACATTCTTTTAAAACTCTAACCTAACCTTCCCTTGTTGGCATTTAAATCCATTTATTCTTGCTCTATGGAGACTGGGAGGGGTTGGACCAAGTTCTCGCCGTAATAACTCTTCATTGACTTAAAGATTACTGAGTCACACTTCAGAGTCAGTGGCCCTGAATTTCCTTGCTTTTCCTCTGGCCTTGCTTTTCTTCCTTTCTTCCCTCCCCGGTTGTTGAGAAGGAGGAAGACGTGTGCCCGCACTTGTGGCTTGGTCATGTCCAACTCTTTGCGACCCCATGGGCTATAGCCCACCAGGCTCCTCCGTCCATGGGAGTTTCCAGGCAAGAGAACTGAAATGGGTTGCCGTTTCCTCCTCCAGGGGATCTTCCGGACCTACGGGTGGAACTCTGGATTTCTCCTAATTTGGCAGGAGGGTTCTTTACCACTAGCGCCCCCTGGGAAGGTTGAGGCCTCATTTTTCATCTTCAGTTCAGTTCAGTTCAGTCGCTCAGTGGTGTCTGACTCTTTGCAACCCCATGAATTGCAGCACGCCAGGCCTCCCTGTCCATCACCCACTCCCGGAGTTTACTCAAACTCATGCCCATCGAGTAGGTGATGCCATCCAGCCATCTCATCCTCTGTCGTCCCCTTCTCCTCCTGCCCCCAATCCCTCCCAGCATCAAGGTCTTTTCCA
>JADEYB020000024.1:5201187-5243140 GCA_015832495.2 Alces alces
CCAGTTCTAACTGTTGCTTCCTGACCTGCATACAGGTTTCTCAAGAGGCAGGTCAGGTGGTCTGGTATTGCCATCTCTTTCAGAATTTTCCACAGTTTATGGCGACCCGCACAGTCGAAGGCTTTCATGCTAGATGTGATACAAGCAGTAAAAGCCTTGGCTGCAGTCTACTTGCAGGGCCTGTGGCATCTTCTCCGGGCACGTTTTCTCAGGGGCCAGGCCCGGCACTGGCCCTAGTGGCTCCAGTGGCCTGACCCTAGGGCAGAGCTCGCTCAGACTTGGCCATCATCACATTCATCAGATGGGGGACTGGGGTTCAGAACCCGGGGCCTTGGGAGGCTGCGCTCTGCCTGTGATCACTGTAAGAGGTGTCCTGTCTTGCTCCATGAGGTCTCCAGAGTGGCAGTCCTTGATCCTGCATTTCTGAGTTTTTTGGGTTTTTTTTTCCTTAAAAACTTGAGAAACAATAAACTCCCAGGGAGGGCTTCAAGTCACAGTCATTGACGGGTGCTTCTTGAAGTCAAATAAACCCTAATACGTGTTTTGGGGACTCAGCTCTCAGAGAAAAACAACATTCTGCCCAGGGCCTCGTGGAGGGATTAAGTGAAAACACAAAATATTCAAACCGTGTACCGCGATTTTTGCTGCTCAGCAGGTCAGCCGTGTCCGACTCTTTGCGACCCCAAGGACTGCGGCACGCCAGGCTTCCCTGTCCGTCACCATCTCTTGGAGTTTTCTCAAACGCATGCCAGTTGAGTCGGTGATGCCATCCAACCGTCTCATCCTCTGGCGTCCCCTTCTCCTCCTGCCTCCAGTCTTTCCCAGCATCAGGATCTTTTCCAATGAGACGGTTCTCTGTATCAGGAGGCCCGAGTATTGGAGCTTCAGCTTCAGCATCAAGCTTTAGGTCTCTGTGTTATTCTTGATTAAGGATTGGGACCTTCCTTTCTGTTGGTCCCAGATGACTACGTATTCATGTTTAACAAATACCTTTTTCAGAGTGTGTTTATTTATTTTGGTCACCCTGGATCTTAGCTGCAAGCAAGTGGGATCTTGTTCCCTGACCGGGGATCAAACCTGGGCTGGGGATCAAACCCTGACCGGGGATCAAATCTGCCTTGGGAGCTCAGACTCTTAACCACTGAGCCACCAGGCACCTCCCCAGGTGACCATGCACGTGACTTGTTTTCACACTGATCTCCCGTTCCCTGAGTCTCTGACGGAAAGAATCAGGAATTATGCAGGTCTGTTTTGTGATGCTCTCCACTGAGACGGGGCTGTGGGTTCCTCGTAGGTGTTTACTGAATGAAAACTTTGACAAGTAAAAGTGCTCCTAAAGAAGGCCACCAAGGGGTCTTGTCCTTTATAAAGAAGAGAATTCAGGCACGCTGTTTGAAGCCGCATAACCAAAGCGAGAAATAACCTAGAGGTGTGTGCAGCTTGAAAATATTGGGAGTGCAGGTGTTGGGAGCCTGGAATTAGAAGTGAAGGATGCTAGGTGCCTCTCATCACATTAGTCATGAGGAGAAACATACAAATAAAGACAAAAATACGTGATCTATCTGGACACGTTTGTGCGGAGGAGGAGAGGGAAAGGTCTGGCCAAGAAAAATCAGGACAGACAAGAGGGGGTGTGCTTGTTTTATCCCCAGCCTCATATTTACATCTCTCATCCTGCTTCAGTGTCTTTTTACTGCTCATCACAGTCCTAATAACAGGATGGAAGTTGTCCTTGGGGTTCCCTGATGGGACAGCAGTAAAGAATGTGCCTGCCAATGCAGGAGATGTGAGTTTGATCCCCGGGTCGGGAACATTCCCCTGGAGGAGGGCATGGCAACCCGCTCCAGTCTTCTTGCCTGGAGATCCCATGGACAGAGGAGCCTGGTGGGCTACAGTCCATGGGTGTCTCCGAGTCGGCCACGTCTGAGCACACACGTCCACGCAAGTTGTCCGTTGTCTCCTGGCTTCTGTTCTGTCCCTCTGAATCTTCAAGGATTCAGGGAGCCTGGGATCTTGTCTGTCTTGTTGTAGCCAGGGAGCCAGATGGATACCCGGCACCTACTGGGACCCAATAGGAGTCGTTGAACATTTCCTGTTGGCTGAAAGGCCAGTGTAGAAGGAGGGAGGGTGCTGTGTCTACCCACAGACTTGTGCAGGGAGAGCATAAGATTATGTCAGGGACCAAGTTGCTGAAATGGGGGACAGGCTTCTCCATCTCTGTAACTGCTTGCAGTCTTTCAGCAGCTTCAGCATAATTAGCTTATTCTCCCCGAGGAGAAAAGATTAAAAAAAAAAAACAAAACTCCTTTAGTACCTTGGCCCTATCCACCCAGTCTTATTGGAAAAACCAACATCAGTTCACCTTCAGGGTCACCGCAAAGACATAGAATAGTGGGTGGATCCCTCTAGACCTTAGAACCTTTCTGCACCTGCTCTGCGGTAACTGTTATTCCTCGAACAGGATTCTTTTTGGGGGAAAGGGGTTTACATAAAGCTGTTCTTTGGCCATAGGAAATAATAACCTTAAATTTTAAAAAGGTCTCCGTGAGCTAACACCCATCCTCTACGGTGATGAATTTAATTTTGATTATTTTGCCTTTTGGGAGGCAAGTCACTGTCTTTGGTGCTGCAGAAACTATGAGAGAAGTCCCAGAATATATATCATAGTAGAAGCTTGAATCTAGAAAGTAAGTTTATAAGCCCAGATATGTACAATGAAGCTCTACAAAATGCAAATATTTTTACATTGTTATAATAGAAGGGAATTTCTTTTTAATTATAAACGCAAAATTAAAACAGTGTTTTCCAAAGAGTTTCCCCTTCATGGTGGCCCCATGTGAGGTACATTTCTGATTGAATGAGGTAATCCCTGATGACAGCTTGAGACATGTGACCATTTTTTAATGTGACTGTTGTCATCATTGTCCGACACGTAATCAGACAGCGAACCTGTTGTGAATGTCAATATTTTAATAGCTCACATTTCCTCACGGTTAACCAACTTGACACCAGGCGTGCAAAGTAAACGCTGGCAGACATTTGAACCAATGAGCAAAGGTATGATGTCCAAAGACAGGTTCTCCATGTTCATCCACAGGGCAGTTGTTTAGTGACTTTTATAAAATGTGGCGTTGTACATGATGCGCTATAAAATAGGCTGTTAAAAAGAGTACATGAGCGCCAGTTACCAGTTAGGGAACAGTGGGCACGTGGGTAACACACTTCCACTTTCTTACATGCTGTAGGCTGTGCAGTCTGGATACTCATCCTCTAGGGCCAGGGATCGTTTATGCCCATTTTACAGAAGAGGAACGTGAGGCACATAAAAGGGAAAGAATTTACCCCAAGTCTCAGAGGTAGGAAGTGGAGGGGTTGGGTGTCCCACCCAGGTTGTCTAGACTCACGATCAAGGTCTCCATCACTCTTAAAAAGCGGTTTTGTAGAACTTTGCATGCTGGCGTGTTCACGTCTCTTCAAGCACAGCTATAAATGTGGAAGGTGAGGAATCACGCATAGCACACATTTAACTTCTTTACAGAATACAGGAACACCTCCTGTTATTTCTGTGCATATTCTATGTCTAGACTCTGAGCTGCAGGCCCTGTTTTTCACAGCACTGATCTCTTCAGGTTTGGTTTTTATTTTCCTTTTTGCCTGTGATGAGAATTGAGCATGCTTGTTCAGTTCTCTACCGTACTGTTTGAGGGTCTGCGGGTTTGTGTCTTCATTTGTGACAAGTGAAAGCGTTAGCCGCTCAGTCGTGTCTGACTCTTTGCGACCCCACGGACTGTAGCCCGCCAGGCTCCTCTGTCCATGGGATTCTCCAGGCAAGAATCCTGGAGGGGGTTGCCATGCCTTCCTCTAGGGGGGGATCTTCCTGACCCAGGGATCGAACCCAGGTTTCCCACATTGCAGGCAGATTCTTTACCGTCTGAGCCACCAGGGAAGCCTGCTTCTTCATTTAAGTGTTCACTATTTTTACAGTATTTCCCTGACGATCCAGTGGTTCAGATTCTGTGCTTCCACTGTAGGGGCTGTGGGTTCAATCCCTGGTTGAGGCAGTGAAGATCCTACATGCCCTGCAGGAAAAAAAACCAAAGCCTAAAATGGAAGCAATTTTGTAACAAATTCAATAAAGACTTGAAAAAAAAGGAATTGATTATCTCGGGCTCAGGCAGTCTGGGTCATTTCCTAATTATGACTTGTTTTAAAATCATGTCCCTCATTTGAAAATGTTCTGCTGTATCTCCCATTGTGTACACTTGATTTCAACTGTTGACTCTGGATTTTTGAGGCTCAGCCTCATTCCTGCAGGTGACACCGTCCCTCTGAATGAAATACACGTCCTTCCAGCCTGCTTTCAAAAGCCCATCTCTTTGTCTGTCTCCCTGGCAGCCTATTGGTAACTCTAAGTGGCTGTGGGTGGCAAGAAAAGCTTCCATTTTCTTTCTTTTTTTAAACTTTTTTTTTTTAATTTATTTACTTTTAATTGGAGGGTAGTTGCTTTACAGTATTGTGTGGGTTTCTGCCGTACATCAGCATGAATCAGCCATAGGACTTATCTTTCTTTCTTTTTTTAAGTAAGGTACAGGAGACTTGGGTTCGATCCCTGGGTGGGGAAGATCCCCTGGAGGAGGGCATGGCAACCCACTCCAGTATTCCTGCCTGGAGAATCCCACGGACAGAGGAGCCTGGTGGGTTACAGCCCATGGGATCACAAAGAGTGACACACAGCTGAAGCAACTTAGCACTTGCACAATGTGCCTAGATTTAAAAAAAAAAAAATTACACGGGGCCTTTTTCTTGTTTTGGTCTGTAAAGTCCCCTATTGTTCTTCCTAAAGTCTGATGGATCCTTGTGATAAAAGAAGTTGGAAATAGAAGTTTGAGTTGCATGAGCTATTCTCTTCAGCCAAAGGCATCCCCTTCAACCTCTTTCATCCACCTCAAGATGGTTAAGGACTTGGCCTCCCTTGGGTTCCTCCAGGTTTCGCCTTCCCCTGAAGAGTTCTACATTCCTTGGGGTACACTTATTTATCCAGCTACAGAGCTCGGAGGCGATGATTTCTCCAGGGAGCCAGCCAACTCTCCATTACCTTTCAACAGTGTGAAATCACTTCAAATATAGTGGCCTGGTTTTGAAGAAAGTGGCCCCGTTTCAAAGTGTAGCATAATTTCAGGATGAACTGTGAGAGCAGTGTTTAAGAGGTTTGCATCTGCAAGTGAGTTCATAGCTTATTCTTATTGTTCAGTCGCTCAGTTGTGTCCAACTCTTGGCAATTCCACGGACGACAGCTCGCCAGGCTTCCCTGTCCTTCACTATCTCCCGGAGCTTGCTCAAATTCATGACCACTGAGTCAGTGATGCCATCCAGCCATCTCATCCTCTGTTGTCCCCTTCTCCTCCCGCCTTCAATCTTTCCCGGCATCAGGGGTCTTTTCTAATGAGCTGGCTCTTGGCATCAGGTGGCCAAAGTTCTGGTGTTTACGGCTAAATGGGATCTGATCCAACATTAAGAAACTAGATAAATGTTTGACAGTGCATCTAAGTGCTCTCATGATACTTAAGGATCCTTCTGATGAGGAAGAGGAAAGCTAATCAGGGTCTCCAGGCGAACAGCTGGAAATATGTTCCTTTGGGGAACATTTAATCCTCTTTGTTTCCAATTAGAGTCTCCTTTGTAGATATTTTTGTTCCCGGGCCACTAAATTTCAGTGAAGAGAAAGAATTTGATGTTCATGGGAGCACCATGTAAATATTCTTTTCTAAGATTGCACGGTAGAAGGGAAAAAGCGCCCCCTTTCCATACGAAACTGTCGATCTTGTATATGTAAGACTCCTCTGTCGCAGACCGAGGCTCCTGTAAGGCCGTTTTCTTTGGTCTGTAGCAGCGGCTGCCCAGAATTTTTGGCACCAGGAATGGGTTTCGTGGAAGAGAGTTTCTCCCCAGATGGGGATCTGGGAATGGTTTCTGGATGATTTAAGCACATTTCATTTATTGCGCACTTTATTTCTGTTATGATTATGTCAGCTCCACCCCGAGATCATCAGGCATTAGATCCTGAAGGCTGGGAACCCCTGTTAGAGTATTTCCGCTTTCTCTGGCTATCCTTGAAATATTGTACGCCATGCATTTTTTCACGGTGGCCAAGCTTCTCACGCTGACGCATATCCCAAAACCAAAATAGAGCTGAAGATACGAGCCGAGGGACAGCATCCTTGTGACATGATCATCGGGCGTCTCAGCTGCAAATCATGTTTTCCTGATGGACCCGTTTCACTTTGCTCCTCCAAGGAATTCTAGACCTCTCTGTCTTACAACTAGAGGGTTTCTCTGGGTCTGGAATACAAATATTTGTGGACATGTCCTCTCCTGTTTTCCTGTATAGTTATTAGCTTCACCCAGAACCTAACTAGAAAACGTAGATTTGAGTTACGTAACCCCGGACGGCTTCTCACCAGTAATTCTCATCTTCCCAGCCAATTCTGCAACTTGGCATAAAAATAATATTTATGCTATTTTGTATGTTAAACTACTGTGGCCCTGTTCCCAGCATTAGTTGGGAGATTAGGGGAAATGAAGTCTAAAAATAGGCTGTTTAGAAAAGACAATAACCGCTTCCCCCCCCCCAAAAAAATGGGGAAACTCTAATCTAGAACATTCTTTTCTCTTTTGAGATAAAGTTTGAAACTTGTAGTAGTAGATTTGAGAATGCAAAATAGCAGCTTTGGATCCATCTCTGATGAAGACTCCTCATATTTGCTGAGGCATTTGTGGCTTTCAAATAGTGTAAGTTAACTGAACTTAACGATCTTCATTTATTTATTTATTTTTCCATTTATTTTTGTTAGTTGGAGGCTAATTGCTTTACAATATTGTAGTGGTTTTTGCCATATATTGACATAAATCAGCCATGAATTTACATGTGTTCCCCATCCTGAACCCCCCTCCCACCTCCCTCATGATCTTCATTTAAACACAAGGAAAGAAGGGACTTTGCTGGTGGTCCAGTGGTTAAGACTCTGGCTTCCAACATGGGGAGTGGGGTTTGGGAACTAAGATCCCGCCTGCCCCTGGGTGCTACCAAAAATATTTTAAAAAGGAAATGAAAACAAGCAAAGATGCCCATGACATTTTGCAAAAAGAAAATGTGCTATTATGTGCTATTAAAAATTCCTCTAACTGCACATTTATCAAACAAAGGGAGCCTATTTTAAAACACCAGATGTATTTTGATATATAGCATTCATACATATAACCTTTTTAATAAGAATAAATGAATGTTAGAAATGAAGTCATGTTTGGATGATGGATTAACTTTAGATTTAAATCAAAAGAAAAAAAAACCGTTACCCAGCACTTTCATCAGACTGGGTTATTGAAACCAATGTGCGAAAGTGTTGGCTCACTTGACTCCCAGAGGGCTTTGGGGGTTTGGGGGCACTTAGTTTCAAAGGGAGCTGTGAAAAGGTTGAGTCAATCAGTCGTGTCTGACTCTTTGCGACCCCGTGGACCGTAGCCCGCCAGGCTCCTCTGTCCATGGGATTCTCCAGGCGAGAAGACTGGAGTGGGTTGCCATCACTTCTTGCAATCAGAGCAACCAGGTCATATCCTGGCTCACCTGACCTGGTCAGTCACAAACCCACGACTTGATCACAGCCACTGGGGCATCCCCACTGAGAACTGTATGTGGAGTGGATGACTTTTTACTGTCTTGGTCTCCTGCACCGTTTCTGTTCCTCCATCTGCTTGTTTCTCGTGTTTGCCAGTATTGACACCAATGGTTTTCATCCAACACTCTTATCTGAAGTATTTGCTATCAGTTGCATTTCTCGTAGGACCTGCCCAGCTTTTTCTTTACAGAACACCGCGCTTCCTGCAAATCAACTCCTATAAATCATAATAGTATAACTTGTGGTCAATTTTGACTTGTACGAAAAGGAAGACTAGAAAGACAGGCTGAGGCCAGATGATCAAAGTCTTTTACTGTCTTGGTAATAAATGTGATGGTGATTTGAAAGGCAGAGAATTTGGTGGTAGTATTGAGGAAGATAAGAGTAAAGGGGAAAGTCTAGTGGGGAAAGGATCGGCAAGGGGAAAAAATAACTTAGGAAGTTAGGAATATCTAATGATGACTGAAGCTTCAATACTTTGGCCACCGGATGCAAAGAACCGAGTCATTGGAAAACACCCTGATGCTGGGAAAGATTGAAGGCAGGAGGAGAAGGGCATGACAGAGGATGAGATGGTTGGATGGCATCACCGACTCGACAGACATGAGTTTGAGCAGGCTCCAGGAGTTGGTGAAGGACAGGGAGGCCTGGCATGCTGCGGTCCATGGGGTCACAAAGAGTTGGACACAACTGAGCGACTGAACTGAATGGTTGATGTTCGGTTGATAGCATGGTTGATGGCTGTCAACGGCTTGGGTCTGGTGGTGTTCTTAGGATGGTGGTCGACAGAGGGAATGCTGAAAAAGAGAGTGAACAAAACAATAGGTGCAGTTAGCTATATGTTGGATGAACAAGAACAGGGGAAGAATCTCAGTTTCCAATCGTGGGAATTTGTGCAGTCATGAGAGAGATGGAGAAGTCATATCTAGGGGTCGTTTTAGGGAAAGAAAGAGGATTAGTATTCAGGAGACTGAGATGTCACTAACAGCATGACATTCAAGTGTCATGGCCAGGAGATAACGAGGGTTCAGTTTCTGAATCAACGGGAGTGAGGTTAGGGCCAGAACCGTAGATTGGAGATGGATTTCCTGGAGATCAGTCTTGGTAAGTTCTTCTTCTTTCCTACATAGTAAGCTGATCCTCAGTGGTCCTGGAAGGGATAAGACCCAGAGATTAATGGTGATTAATTAAAGGTGATTAATAAGACCCAGTAAACCAACTTAAAATGCATAAAATTTGTGGGCTTGCTGACTTAGGTACCATCTTTTTATGCTTGATGAGCTGAGTGTCTTCATTCTTTCCATCTACCGTCCTTCTTATTCCTTGGAATACAGCCATGTTTACTTCGTCCATTAAACTTGCCCCAAGGCTGGTCAAGATACTATATCTCACAACGGGGCCTCTTTGAGCCTTGATTGGGGACTTTTATTTCATCCGGGATCACGATTCTTCACATTGTTCTTATTCTCGTTCAATAGCCACAGACCAGCCTCATAAAGGAGTGTGTTATCCTGAGGGGATAGACGAGAGAGAGCTGTTCATCACGATTTGATCCCAAACATAACCAAAGTATATCCTTAAACGACTTTTAAAACCTCCTTGAAGTTCAGGTCCATAAACCATATTTATTTTTGATGCAGTTCCAGAGAAGAAAGCTGGTAGAAAATGAAAAGATTACTGCAGCTATTTTTCAAATCCTAAAACTTATAGATGATCCTATAAATTTTGGATTCAAGAAGAAAGCTAAGAAATAGGTTACAAAAACAAGTCTCCGCTCTAGAATTGCCTTTTGAAATACTGTGTTGAGGAAATAGGATGGATGTCATTCTTTTCTGCTTTGCAAGGGCATGCTGCTGTTTTTCCAGAGGTTCCTTTTCTGAGATTCATGGAAGTTTTTTTTTTTCTTCCTGAAACAGAAAGTTGCAGTGGAGAGAAAGATGAATCTGAAATTTGAGTTTGTGCAGTTTGGGTCTAGGGTGGTCCCAGCTAAATTTCTTCTTGGCAGCTTGGTCTGAGAGGTAGAGATCTCCACCCCTCTTCCGTTTTGTTCCTTGTCTGGGCCAACAGGTTGCTCTGTCAAGATAAGTGGCAGAGAAACCCTGAAACTTCACTGTAGATGTCTTCAGATAAAAACGGACAACAGAGAAGGAGAAGAAAGTCTCAGATGCTGTTGAGTGTGATACATTGAGGATCTGACACTGAAAACATATATGCTCTGAGGAAACATCTTGGCTGGCCATTCTGGGAATCCCCCTGGGTACTTTGTTTTATCCCTGAGAACCAATAGCTTCCTGTATTGCTTAGGCCAGGTTTTCAAACACGAAGACATTACAAAGACATCATCATCTCCAGTCATCCATCCTCTGGGGCATCTGTGGATGTCACAACTGGTCCCAAACAGTAAGTTTCCATCTTTGATGAATGGCTCAGATGGTAAAGAAGGTCTGCAATGCAGGAGACCCAGCTTCGACCCCTGGGTGGGAAAGATCCCCTGGAGGAGGAAACGGCAACCCACTTCAGTATTCTTGCCTGGAGAATCCCATGGACGGAGGAGCCTGGTGGGCCACAGTACATAGGGTTGCAAAGAGTCAGACACGACTGAGTCACTGAGATACACACACACATACACACACACACACAAGATTGAGAAAATGACTTGAACATAATAACTCCATAGGGTTGGGATAAGGATTAGGGTTAGGGGTGAGGGTTTCATAACTCCGTAATTGGGAGTAATTAGCACTATTGTAATGGATGACCAAACCAACAGAGCTTAATATATTTTAACACAGTTAATTTAGGTGAGTTTGTTTGTTTGGTTTTGGTTCTGTTTTCTGTTGTTGCTCAATCACTAAGCCTGTCTGATGCTTTGTGACCCCATGAACTCAGCATGCCAGGCTTTCCTGTCCATCACTGACTCCCAGAGTCCACCCAAACCCATGCCCATAGAGTCAGTGATGCCATCCCACCATCTCATCCTCTGTCGTCCCCTTCTCCTCCTGCCTTCAGTCTTTCCCAGCATCAGGGTCTTTTCTAATGTGTTGGCTTTCTGCATCAGGTGGCCAAAGTATTGAAGCTTCAGCATCAGTCCTTCAATGAATATTCAGTGTTGAATTCCTTTAGGATTCACTGGCTTGATCTCCTTGCCATCCAAGGGACTCTCAAGAGTCTTCTTCAGCATCACAATTTGGAGGCATCACTTTTTCAGTGCTCAAGCTTTATGGGCCAGCTCTCACATCTGTGCATGACTACTAGGAAAACTGTATCTCTGACTATACAGACCTTCGTCCACAGAGTGATATCTCTGCTTATTAATATGCTGTCTAGGTTGTTTTTTACGTCTTATTTATTTCTTCCTTTTCGGCCACCCAGTTCAGCTTGTAGGATCTTAGTCCCCCAACCAAGGATTGAGAGCATTGAGTCCTAACCACTGGATCAGCAGACAGTTCCCTAGTTTAGGTGTTGATGGGCTCTCAGTGGTATATCAAAACAAAGTTCATGGTTAGACGCTGGAACCAGGCATAAAGAGAGCTACAAAGGGGCCATCTATTTCAAGAACATCTTTTCAAGGACTGTCAAGCATCTGTCTAAGGTTATCAGGTAGACACGGAAGCAGGGTTCTCCTCTGGAGGCTGTTTTTAAACAGGGGCCACTTAGGCAAACCTATGGTTTTTCCAGTTGTCAGCTACGAATGTGAGAGTTGGACCCTCAAGAAGTCTAAACACCGAAGAATTGATGCTTTTGACTTGTGGTGCTGGAGAAGAGTCTGGAAAGTCCCTTGGACTGCAACGAGATGCAACCAGTTAAATCCTAAAGAAAATCAACCCTGAATATTCACCGGAAGGGCTGATGCTGAAGCTCCAATGCTTGGGCCACCTGATGCAAAGAGCTGACTCATTGGAAAAGACCCTGATGCTGGGGAAAGATTGAGGGCAGGAGGAGAAGGGGACGACAGAGGATGAGATGGCTGGATGGCATCGCCGACTCAGTGGTCTCGAAGAGCGCTGACTGCAGTAGGCATTAGGCACAATCCTATGCAATGATTAACCTTCTTCATTCATTTCTTTAATGACAGGATGACAGACATTGCCCCTAGTCCAAAGCTGTTTTACTAATTTGAAACTGTATGGTTGCTGCGAAGAGGAATGGGCAAGTTTTGTTGCACAAGATGGCATAGGAACCAGAAAGATCTTCCTCTGAATCGTGTCTCTCTGCTTCTCAATAAGATCAATACGTTTGCGAGCTTTTCGTTTTCCATGTTCTCACATGAAAAAAAAAAATGGGCACAACCTCACATAAAAGCTGTGAGCATTAAATGAGGCCATTTAGATAAAGAAGCCAAGTGTCGTGCCTGATTCATGGTGAGTACCTAATACCAGAAAATAGCCACGTTTTTTCAGACCAGGTTTTTTCCATCTTTGCATTAGGGATATTTGAGTCTCAGTAATTATCTTTTGTGAGGGTGAAGGGGGCCGTCCCGTGCATTTTAGAACCTTTAGCAGCATCCCTGGTCTGAACAGCTCCGGGAGTTGGTGATGGACAGGGAGGCCTGGCATGCTGCAGTCCATGGGGTCGCAAAGAGTCGGACACGGCTGAGCGGCTGAACTGAACTGGCCTTTCCACGGTAGATACCAGTAGCTTCCTCCTCCCCAGCTGTGACAATCAAAATATTTCCCCATGTTGCCAAATGTCCCATGGTGGGAAGACTGCCCTCCTTTTGAGTATCGTGTGCCTAGGCAACTGTTTATTGGATGGAAAAACACTCTTTACAATATTTAATTATAAGTTATACATTTAACTCCTATATGAAAACATAAGCACTCATATATGTGTATGTGTGTGTGTGTGTTTAACTCACTTCAGTCATGTCTGACTCTTTGCAACCCATGGACTGTAACCCACCAGGCTCCTCTGTCCATGGGATTCTCCAGGCAAAACTATTGCAGTGGGTTGCCGTTTTCTCCTCCATGGGATCTTCCCAACCCAAGGATTGAACCCGAGTCTCTTTCATCTCCTGCACTGGCAGGCGGGTTCTGGGAAGCCCCGTATGTATATATATATTCACACACATAGACATGCTGTCTTATAAACATTCAACATGTAGTCACCTCCTCTCCATCCTTGGAGTGTGGAAAAAGAGTTAAATGTGCTTTTTTTTTTTTTTAACTTTGGTGTTGGCAGCCAATACATACCTGATTTATTCAAGACCAAATTTTAACATCCCATGTTTAACATCACGCCCATGTTTAACATCCCATTTAGTTAGGGGGATATTCTTCTTCTTCTTCTTTTTTGTTCTTAACTCATCTACATTCATTTTGAGGCAATTACCGGAACACACTTATCAGTTTAACTTCATCACATGTGTCCAATCCTATTTTGTTAGAACGCAAATCCAAAATAACAAGAGAATAGAGAAGGCTTATCTTTTCCACTAAAACCTATTACTCCTGCTATTATAAGGGAGCCTCAGGCTGTGTCTGTCTAAAGGTAAACTGCACAGGAAAGCTAAAATACGCTCCGTATTTTAATTAGAGTCTCTTCTTGGGGGGGGCGGGGTGATAATGACCCCATCTTCCGCCTTTGATCTGGGGGAAGATGCAAATTAACTGCTCCAGCAGGCCAGCCAGTGTCCCAATCGGTAGCTCCTCAATGAAATTTCACAAAAATTATACAAATTATCGATTCGATTCACAGTAGGAAGCATTCTAGAAAATGAAACCTCCAGTGGACTTAGCAGATGCGGGCAGTTTTCAGCATTGAAATCATCATTTTGCTGATGGTCCATTTACGTTTGGAGGACCAAATGACGACCCACTCCAGCATTCTAGCCTGGGGAATCCCACGGACGGAGGGGCCAGGCAGGCTACAGTCCACGAGGTCGCAAAGAGTCGGACACAGCTGAGCGACTCAACCACACCACCACCATTTACACTGCTCAAGAAAGTCTTGAAATCCAGATTCCATTGGTTTTCAAGGCAGGGAACTTGAACATCCTTCAATGTGATGGTGCAGACATCAGAAATAAGAAATGGCCAGCTGCCTGGTTGGTGTCCACATGTTGGCTGGGAGCTTGGGATACATCCCATGTCCATGGTGAGTTCAGTTCAGTTTAGTCTCTCGGTCGTGTCTGACTCTTTGTGACCCCATGGACTGCAGCACGCCAGGCCTCCCTGTCCATCCCCAACTCCCGGAGCTTACTCAAACCCATGTCCATCGAGTTGGTGATGCCATCCAACCATCTCATCCTCTGTCATCCCCTTCTCCTACTGCCTCCAATCTTTCCCAGCATCAGGGTCTTTTCAAAAGAGTCAGCTCTTCACATCAGGTGGCCAAAGGATTGGAGTTTCAGCTTCAGCATGTCTTTCCAATGAATATTCAGGACTGATTTCCTTTAGGATGGACTGGTTGGATCTCCTTGCAGTCCAAGGGACCCTCAAGAGTCTTCTCCAACACCACAGTTTAAAAGCATCAATACTTTGGTGCTCAGCTTAGCTCAGGAATAAATAGTCTGGTTTTGAGACTCAGATCCAGAAGTTGATGATTGAGCACCCTCCAGAATTTAGGGAAACTATCACTTTACTGTCAAGATGGAGCTGGGTAAACTTCCAGACTGTTGTCTTGAGAGCATGATGGGGTCAGAGTCACAGTAAGGCCAACATGGATGGACAGTGTGTTTTGATCACAGCAGAGAGACTTAAGCACTTCCCTGGAGGTTCAGCGGTAAAGAATCTACCTGCAATGCACGAACACAGGAGACGTGGGTTCGAACCCTGGGTCAGGAAGTTCCCCCGGAGTTGGAAATGGCAACCCGCTTCACTGTTCTTGCCTGGAAAATCACGTAGACTGAGAAGCCTGACCAGCTACAGTCTATAGGGTTGCAAAGACCTGGACACGACTGAGCCACTAAATAACAAAAAACAACAGAGACTTAAAAGTCAATCGGCTACAAAGTCTTGCTAGTGGGTCCCTATTCAAAGAAGGATCTGCTGTTACCTTCAGAAATTCAAACTGTGCTTTTCCACCTAATGTACATACGTAACTTATTTTTTCAAAGCATGTATAGCCTAGGGTAAGGCTCTGTTATTAGTCCAATCTAGACTGGGGATAAAGCATCCTCTCGCCTAGGCATATAAAAATAGAGAAATCCATACCAACATGGGACTTCCTTGTCAGGGAAATTATTAGTATTATTCTCATCTCTCAAATGAGTGCTGGGATCTGTAAATAGGCCAGAGTCGCTGAACCACAAAATGCATTTAGGAATGAAAATAACCTTTATTATCTTGCCAGAGGAAAGGAACAGTAATTAGTATATGGGTATTTGTCAGGGATCATCTGTAAAGGGGTCTGTAGACCAGCCTAATAATAACAGTGTAGAAAATGAGAAATGAGGAGGTTAAAATGATAATCAGCAGGGGAGGAGACCAGTGACAAATCCATTAGGTTGGAACAAAGGAAGAAAAGTGTGTGTTGGCCCAAACTCATCGACTGGGTTGGCTTGCCCTGCATTTTACGTACTGAAGATGAAACGGCGACCCCACTGCTCCCAGCTTCAAACTAGCAGCCGTGGCTTCCAAGGGGAAGAGGTTCTGAACTGCAGCTTCTCCTAGTAACTTCCAGGAGCTGATGGGAAGAGTTGAGAGGCAAAGTGGAGACACGGCTTTCGCAGGAGTCAAATGAGGTCAGATTTGACACCTGCCTGCCTGTTGGCAAAATCTCCGAGAGTGAATTCCGCAGGTTGGAGGCAGTGTTGGAGGGAGATTTGATGGGGTCACGGTGGCTCCGGTTCACAGTGGTAGGGACTGCGGTCACTGGAGGAGTTGGTCAAAATCACCGTAGTTTTTCCAGACAGGCACCCTTTGTTTAAATCTTAGCTTCTTTAAATGGAAGTGTACGTGCTTTACCGGCTCAGTGGTGAAGAATCCACCTGCCAATGCAGGAGACGCTAGAATCCTTGGGTCGGGAAGATCCCCTGGAGGAGGACATGGCACCCCACTCCAGTATTCTTGCCTGGAGAATCCCATGGACGGAGGAGCCCGGCGGGCTATGGTCCGTGGGGTCGCAAAGACTCAGACCCGACTGAGCAACTTTTCACTTTACCTATGCATTACAAGGCCGGTTTTTTTCACTGGGCCACCAAGAAAGTCCATTGACATATATATTTTTTGCTACAAATTTACAAAAGTAGCTATCTGTTTCAAATCTCTCCTTCCTTTTGCCTTTATTAGCCCACACATATTTGCAAATAAGAGCTTTGCTTCCTTACTTAGGGCGACCCAGTGCCGGGGAGTAAGACTGCTCTGGGTGTCAGAACGGAGTCTTCACTGTAGCTCTTTAATCCCTAATTTTCAGAATAAGAAGTTGGTGTGATGGTCTACAAATAATGTGTGGTTAAACTATGTTTTCAGTATGTAATTTCCTGAGCAATTCTGACGTGGACATCACTGCACATTGTTTCGAATACCCCTTTCGAAATCCGTATGAAGTAACTGTGCTTAGAAAATTAAATTCATTGCCTAGTTGGAACTGAGGTACTGATCCTGGGAAAGATTGAGGGTGGGAGGAGAAGGGGGCGACAGAGGATGAGATGCTTGGATGGCATCACCGACTCCATGGACATGAGTTTGAGCAAGCTCTGGGAAGCAGTGAAGGACAGGGAAGTCTAGTGGGTTCAGAGGTCCCAGCTCGTCACGCTGGAAACTCAGTTCTGCTGGGTTCCAAAGGCTCTGATCTTAACAGGCATGCTGTCCTGCGCCCAAACGCACCTTCCTTCTTTATCCTAATTTTCTTCTCTCTTTAGTGGAGCTGCTAATGGCAGTCTCTACAGCTCCTGTGTGAGTCCACCAAGGCTCCATAGTATTAGTCTCTTCTTCGTGAAAGTGAAAGTGTTAGTCGCTCATTCATGTCCGACTCTTTGCGACCCCGTGGACTGTAGCCCGCCAGGCTCCTTTGTCCATGGGATTCTCCAGCTAAGAATACTGGAGTTGGTTGCCATGCCCTTCTCCAGGGGATCTTCCCGACCCAGGAATCAAACCTGCGTCTCCTGCACTGCAGACAGGACTCTTAACCATCTGAGCTACCCAACTGTGTTAAGCATTAGGCTCCGCTCATGTCTCCCCGTCCTTATACACGAACGTGTCTGTAGAAGGTTGACTGTTTCATGAAATGACATAGCATTCCCTCCCAGCTCTCCCGAAGCTTTTATCACTTCAAAGTGAAAGAAGGTCAGACCCCTGTTTGTCCTCACGGGTCACCAGCATTCCCACTTTCCAGCCTTCATAGACACAAAAGTTCACATAGAATTGTGTGTGCATCATCTTTTTCTCTAATGCCAACTAGTTTTTTTTTTAATATATTTATTTATTTGGCCCTATGAGGTCTTAGTTGCAGCATGCCTGATCTCTTAGTTGCGGCATGTGGGGTCTAGTTCCCTGACCAGGGATGGAACCTGGGACCTCTGCATTGGGAGCACGGAGTCCAAGCCACTGGGCCATGAGGCAAGTCCCTCATACCACCTGGTTTTGCACACTCAGCAGAGATGCTAGAGGATCATTACTCCAAGTTGCCATAGCTACGGATCTACCTCCCAGATGCATGTCCCCTGAGTCTATGCAGTTGTCCCATGTTTTGGTATCACTGTTGTTCAGTTGTTGAGTCCAACTCTTTGAGAGCTTATGGACTGCATCACGCCAGCCTCCCCTGCCCTTCACTACCTCCCAGACTTTGCTCAAACTCATGTCCATGGAGTCAGTGTTGCCATCCAACCATCTCATCCTCTGTCGTCCCCTTCTCCTCCTGCCTTCAATCTTTCCCAGGATCAGGGTCTTTTCCAGTGAGTCGGTCCTCATCAAGTGGCCAAAGACTCGGAGCTTCAGCATCAGTCCTTCCAATGAACATTCAGAGTTGACGTCCTTTAGGATGGACTGGTTTCCTCTCCTTGCAGTCCAAGGGCCTGTCAAGAGTCTTCTCCATGAGATAAGACAATAATATAACATTGGCTTGAAAGAGTCGTCGACTATGGGTAGTCAGTACCTGCTTTGGGTGCGTGTGGGGAAGCGATAGTACTGCTCGTGAGACCTTTGAGCTGGGCGTAACTCCGGGAACACAGCTCCTCTGCGCGGGAGAAAAGGGCCCGACGGGAAGGAGAAAATTGCTCGGTGGATTCTGTGCTGGGTCTGTGCTGCGAGCAGGGACTACTCTCTTGTTCTGGTGTTTATACTGCCCATTACGGCAGTTTCTCTGGTTGCAGAGCTTGGTCTCTAGGGCACATGGGCTTCAGTAGTTGTGACACTCGCGCTTCATTTCCTGGAGACATATGGGGTCTTCCTGGAACAGAGATCACCCCCGGGTCCCCTTGTGTTGGCCAGTGAATTGGAAACCTCTGGAGCACCAGGGAGGTCTCAAACACAACGACCTTGTTTACCGTTGCCAGTGGTCCTTTCCTGTCCCCCAAATGTCTTCCCATCACCCATTCCAGCTGATCACTCAGCTGATTTTTTTTTTTAAATCTGAGATGCAAAGGGAATTATGTTGTTCCTTCTTAGGAACTGTATTCTTACATTGAATTTCACAGGACAGTGAAGTCTATCTACATACACTGTAAAGGTATGGTGTAGGCTGGAGTGAAGGTTAATTTATCGCCTGTGAATTGCCACCTTACTCTTTTCGAAACACTTTTGATGGGGCTTCCCTGCTGGCTCAGATGGTAAAGACTCTACCTGCGGTTCAGGAGACTCAGGGTTCCATCCCTGGGTTAGAAAGGGGCCCTGGAGGAGGAAATGGCAACCCACCCCAGTGTTCTTGCCTGGGAAACCCCATGGACAGAGGAGCCTGGTGGGCTACAGTCCATGGGGGTCGCAAAAGAGTCGGACACAACTGAGCGACTAATATTTCTTTTTTTTTAATTTTTGGATTGGAGACTGGCCTGGTGGTTAAGAAACCTAGGTAGTTTAGAAACTCTGCCTTTATCAGCAGTGAATCTTTGAACTCAAGGAAGTTATCTGACTTCTCTGTCTGTTTGTCCATCTGGATCTCTACCCATAGCTGGACCTCAGAATCTATGAGAAGAGGGTTCACCTGGGTACGTTTGAAGATCTTGTTAGACACGTATGCTCTTTCCCAGTCTCCCAATATTAGAGAGTCACAGAGTGAATGTACATGTGCAAAAAAGCCGTCAGTCTGTGGCTGCCAGGCTCATAAAATTGTTGCTCGTTCAATGTAAAATCAGCACAAGGGTGGATGGATGTCGTTTTCAGAAATGGAGGAGACTTCCTAATAGTACCCAATGCAAACATTTCACTATTGATGCCAGGATCACACTTAGGCAAAATCATGACTAGTTTGATGCAGTGCCTACCTGTCAGTATATGGCAAAAACAAACAAACAAACACAATATTGTAAAGTAATGAGCCTCCAATTAAAATTTAAAACGAATAAATAAATGCAAAAAATGTGTGGATGGCACATGGCAAGTAATGGGGAATGTTGAAATCAGTTCCCCGCAAGACAGTAATGCGTCATGCTTTCATTAGGAGATTTCTGAAATGTCACATCCATAATAACTCTCAGTGGATGTTAGACATGGTTCCTGACTGTATGTAACCCCACTGGGAGAGGCTGGAGATGGATCAGTAATGAGCAGGGTGATGATGGAAGGTAATGTTCGTAGAAACTGTCTTCTAAGAACACAATGGTGGCCCTGGAGAGTTCTAGGAACATTTCCCATTAGACAAGTGGATACTTTTCTCGTTAGTCACCAAAAAAATCCTTCTTCACAGCCCTTTTTGCAGCAAAAGCTGGTTCACTCCAATTTGCTGATTTGGATTCTCAGTGGTGTTTATTATAAACCTGGGGGGCTCTTACTGAGGCTTCAGCAGAGCTTCAGGAGACCTGGAACTTGATTTATAATGATCATTTTGTCCACATATTCTCCAGGGGGCTTTTAGAACAGTATGAAACTTTAGGTTGAATAATTTGACAAAATGACATTCATAAAAAATACATGAATCGAGGACAGTCTTGTTGAACGAGAAGGGTTTATGTTTGTGTGTTTTTCGTGGGAATTCTCAATACTGTAATAGAAGGGAGGAGCTCTCTCGTTTGTCGTGTGTACTCGTGGAGTTATTTAATTTCCACTCAGTTTGTCCCCTAAGCCCATCTTGATTTTACATAACGATTATCCACATATGTCATCACGTGGTATAGGCAGTGATGGTGGAGGACGTTGTATCATTTTGAACTGGTATTTCAGGCTCTAACACACTTCTTAAGAATCTGAATTATTTGGCTTATTAAGAATATGCACCAGGGAATTTACCCCATGAGCATAAAGTCTTTATATCATCTGCTGTTTCCCGAGTGGATTGTCACAAAAGTGAGGAAGCCAAATTCACAGCAATCATACCAGTGTTTGTCTCTGGGTGAGAGAGTTATTTCACATAGCCTGAGACTTCCTTGATGGCTCAAGCAGTAAAGAACCCACCTGCCAATGCAGAAGATTCAGGTTCGATCCCTGGGTCGGGAAGATCCACTGGAGAAGGAAATGGCAACCCACTCCAGTATCCTTGCCTGGAGAATCCCATGGACAGAGGAGCCTGGTGGGCTACAGTCCAGGGGATCCTAAAGAGTCGGACCGAGCAGCTAACACTTTCACTTTCTTTCATACTTGCAAAGCTCTTTTTCCCAAGTAACCAGTGAGAGCTGTACCAGTAATAATTGATGAAGATGGGGCTTCCATGGTAGCTCAGATAGGAAACCATCTACCTGCAACGCAGGAGACCCGGGTTCAGTCCCTGGGTGGGGAAGATGCCCTGGAGAAGGGAATGGCAACCCACTCCAGTCTTCTTGCCTGGTGAATCCCATGAACAGAGAAGCCTGGCGGGCTACAGTCTGTGGGGTCGCAAAGAGTCGGACAACTCTGAGCTCTCTCTCTCTCTCACACACACACACACACACACACACAGCATTGTCACAGATGCAACTATCCAATTAAGGGCATTCGAATGGTGGCAGAAACAAGTTTAACATCTGTGCTGCACACACTTTGGTAATCTCCAGGGAATGAAGACACCAGAGAGACGGGAAGACTGGTCACGCCAACCAAGGTCCTGTAGCATCTAATATTAAAACCTGTGCTCAGGCCGCGGTGACTGACTGTTTCCGTAGAGCTGTCTTCATGCATGTGTGTGTGGCCGCCGTGTGACAGTCCATTGTGACTTCCTTGGTCTGTGTTGCCACGGTGTCTTATTTAAAGAAATCTTATCAAAGCACAAAAACACCCTGAAAAGGAATTCCTTTTTCTTTTTGAACTTTTTGTTTGGCATTGGGGTGCAGCTCCAAACAACATCGTAACCATTTCAAGTGGACAGCAAAGGGACCTGGCCATACATACACATGAGTCCATGCTCTTTCAAACTCCTCTCCCATCCAGAAGGAATTCCATTCTTTGTATCTCTTTAGTGTTGCTAGTCGTGTCTGACTCTCTGTGACCCCATGGACTGCAGCCCATCAGGCTCCGCTGTCCACGGGATTCTCCAGGCAAGAATACTGGAGTGGGTTGCCATGTTCTCCTCCAGGGGATCTTCCTGACCCAGGGATCGAACCTAGGTGTCCCACATTGCAGGCAGATTCTTCCCCATCTGAGCCACGCAGGAAACCCTTGTATCTCTCTAAGAATGCTATAAATCATCCTTTTAATGTTCTTTAGGGACACTTTTACTTCCATGTTTTGGACCCTGTGTTTCTCTCCAAACCATCCCTTCTTTCTCCCATCCCCATTGCATGCTATCCTCTTCTCTCAACTCACCAAATCTATTGAGGCAAAAGAGGAGATGGAACAGTTTTATTAGAATGACACCACACCATTTGGGCTTAGTTTTAGCTTTGCTACATCCCTGTCCTTTGGGATAGAGGTTAAAATCTGCATCCCTGGGAAACTGCGAGGCAAGATGAGAAGAGATGAGTGAAATTAAGCACTGCGGTGTCTCAGAGGGTAAAGAATCTGCCTGCAATGCAGGAGAGCTGGGTTCGATTCCTGGGTCGGGAAGATGCCCTGGAGAAGGCAATGAAAACTCACTCCAGTACTCTCGCCTGGAGAATCCCATGGACAGAGGAGCCTGATGGGCTACAGTCCATGGAGTCACAGAGAGTCGGACATGACTGATTGACTAACACACACAGTAACTCTCTAAGCGATCAGCTCTAAATGGTGTCCATGAACAGACCAAGACAGCAGTACAGGAATTCCTGGATTTCAGCATCTTTAGTCCTGGTATTATTAGCAGTTTTGTCCGGTGCAAGGGCAGGGGGTGTGGTCTGAGATGTAGACAGATCTCGAGTGCCTTCGTGATTTGTGTCAGGGTTCAAATAGCTTCCTACCCGCTGCAATCATTATCAGGCGATAAGGTTCACTAGAACAAGATGAAAGATGCATTCAACGTGAGTCAACATGGCCTGAACCTCAGCATGGAAACTGCAGTCCACTGAGAAGTCCTTTCGGCCACAGGGACCAATGTTGAGTTCAGGACGCCAGGGGCCAAACAGCGATGCTGAGCAGGCCTGGTCCCGGGGCCACAGAGAGGAAGCTAGTCCAAAAAGAGTAAAGGTTAAACAAACAGAAATAGTGCCAAGTCAAGACAACCTCAGAGAAGGAGAGTTATGCCTTTCTTTAAAGGCAAGGTTCCTAGCAGCTAGAAGTTTGTAAATATCACCCACCAAAGTACATTTTTATCTCAGGGTCACTTGGAGTTAGGCTCAGAAAGATGGACTGTGCTGTACTCTGCAAGCATTTTTTTTATTTCTAGCTCTCTGCAGAGAATGTCATGTTTACTCTTAGTTGTCTAATAAAAGTTCCATTTGAACCGTGCCAGTCTCATCTGCCACCAACACATTGGGATCCAGAAAGTGTCCAGAGACAGGAGGACTGAATTCGCCTCACTTCCAAGTTGAACATTGGCCTTCTGAGGTGTCATGGCCTTCCCTTAGTTGGTGGCCGAAAGAGGACTTGAAGAGAAATTAGTGGTTCTGAAGCAAGGAACAAGAGAGACACTGTTTTGTTATTTAATAAGGTGAAGATAAAGAAGGCTGACCGCCAAAGAATTGATGCTTTTGAACTGTGATGTTGGAGAAGACTATTGAGAGTCCCTTGGACAGCAAGGAGATCCAACCAGTCCCTCCTAAAGGATACCAGTCCTGAATCTTCATTGGAAGGACTGATGCTGAAGCTGCAATACTTTGGCCACCTGATGTGATGAGCCTACTCATTGGAAAAGACCCTGATGCTGGGAAAGTTTGAAGGTGGGAGGAGAAGGGGACGACAGAGGATGAGATGGCTGGATGGCATCACTGACTCGATGGACATGAGTTTGAGCAAGCTCCAGCAGGTGGTGATGGACAGAGAAGCCTACCTTGCTGCAGTCCATGGGGTCGCAAAGAGTCAGACAGGACTTAGCAACTGGATATAACAACACCATATAAAGTGACTTCAAATGTAGGCCCTCAGGCTGCATCCTAGGGAACAGTATTCGGAATGAAACACGTATGACCAGGTTACAGTGTGTACAGGTTGGAAGACACCTGGAAGACGCAGTCCCTCATTGGGATGAGGCCCTAGACACAGTTGAACACGTTTGAGAGAGACTGGTTCCATGGTGGGTTGGAGCAAGCTCACGGCGGTGATATTGAGGAACCTGAGAAGCTTGACCTTCAAGAAGAAACAGCCTATGATGGCTTCATGCCATGTGTGAAGAACCATCATGGCAACTATACAGCTTAATGAGGTGGACAATACATTGTCCAGGTAACGGAAGGAAAAGAGATGGGTCTGGGGTCCCCAAAACCACCCTCAGTTCACAGGTCCACGAGAAGAACTCACAGGACTCAGGAGTCGTCATACTCATGGTTACTATTTTTTTCACAGTGAAAAGTCAGAAAGCAAGATCAGCAGAGGGAGAAAATGCATGGGGCCAACTCCCAGGGACCCCAGGCTCATGTTTCTAGGGCGGGGAGCAGCGTGGGGTGCAGTCAGTTCCTCCAGCCTTGGGTCATCATCACCTGAGCAAGGCTGTCTACCAGGGAAGCCTGCTCGCGTCTTGGAACCCGGGGTTTTCATCACGAGTCAGTCCCGTAGGTTCCTGAAGCCCGTGTGTCTGGGTGTGGTTTCGAAACCTCCTTTGCAGGAGAGCAGATATTCACTGGAAATCCTAGGAGCTACCAAAACGGGGAATTTTTGGAAATAGGCAACCCAGCCCTGCCGGCTTAACAATTTCCTGGGCCGGGGGTCAGGCTGGTGCGTCCGCGACAGGGTCTCGTGTAAACTGTGACTCCCCATTTTGTTACTTTCGTTGTTCAGTCGCTCAGTCGTGTCCGACTCTTTGCGACCCCATGAACCGCAGCACACCAGGCTTCCCTGTCCATCACCAACTCCCGGAGTTTACCCAAACTCATGTCCACTGAGTCAGCGATGCCGTCCAACCATCTCATCCTCTGTCGTCCCCTTCTCCTCCCGCCTTCACTCTTTCCCAGCATCAGGGTCTTCCTTAAACACCCCGTGTTCCCCCTTGGCAGGCACCAGTCTCTTTTCCATGTCCCTAATTCTGACAAACTCTATTTTTTTTCCCCCAACATAGGGGTTAATTCTTTCTAGGATTGCTCTCTTTTTGGCTGTGCTTGGGTCTTTGCTGATACACGTGGGCTACTCTCTAGTTGCAGCGTGTGGGCTTCTCACTGCGGCGGCTTTTCTCGTTTTGGAACACAGGATTTAGGGTGTGTAGGCTCAGGACTTGCTACTCCCAGCTCTACAGTTTGAGCTCAGTAGTTGTGACATATGTGCTTGGCAACTCCTAGGCATGTGGAATCTTCCTGGATTAGGGATCAAACTTGTGTTCCCTGCATTGGCAGGTGGATTCTGAATCCCTGGACCACCAGGGAAGCCCTGACAAACTCTATCCATTTAAGCAAATTGCGTTAATTGGAGCTTAACCTAAGAACTGCGGTGTACCTCGCAAGGAATAACTCCGTATGGTTTGACCAGGGAGGCAACCCAGGTCTCCTGCATTGCAGGCAGATTCTTTCATGTCTGAGCCCCCCGGGAAGCCCCATAACATGTACCCAGCAAGCCAGTGGGATGAAATAGATGCTTTGTGAACGTTTGTTTCCTTCTCGTCTGGGTTGGGGAAGGTTGGACACCTCATTAGTCATGAGAGTTAAATCCTGTTTCTCTATTTGGCAGCCGTTTTTAAACTTCACCATGCACAAAAATGAATTGCGGATATTGACAATATACAGATTAGGATGGTTTTGGAGATGGGATGGGCCTGAGATTCTGAATGTTTACCCAGCTTAGGGATGGGGTGAGGTTGGTGCTACAGGGCCTTGGACCATGGGTCCAATAAAGAGAGGCTCTAACAGCCTAGAGTCTTTCCAGTTGTAGCAGCGTCATGTCCTGGAAGAAAAAGAGAGATTATTCATTGTAGGCTCTTCGCGTTTCCACCCTCAACCACCCTCTTCCTTCCCATCCACTCCTCAGTCTGGTGGAACCTCCACGGAAGAGAAGGGAACGAATACTCACATAACATCTACTCCAGAAGGGAACAAATACTCACGTAACATCTACTCCATCCCCATCGCTTCGCTGGGGGCCGTTTATGAACCACGCCAGTTATTCTTTGCAGGTTCCACTAAATACTTTATGCCGAGCTCAACTGAAGGTGAGTAATTTACTTAAATTAAGATGGTACAGAACAGTTCTTTGCAAATATCCCTCATCAAGGAGTTACCTGGCTTTCCAGTTAAAAGTGTCCATTCTTTTGTGTCCATTCTGAGTCCCTACTGCCCTGTGGTTTGGCTGTGACGTGACACTCAGGAATTCCAGGCTTTGTATTTTTTCTTTTTTTAATTAATTTATTTTTTGATTGAAGGATAATTGCTTTACAGACTTTTGTTGCTGTCCATCAAACCTCACCATGAATCAGCCACAGGTGTACATGCTTCCCCTCCCGTTTGAATCCCCCTCCCACCCCTGACAGCTCAGCTGGTAAAGAATCCACCTGCAATCCAGGAGACCCTGGTTCGATTCCTGGGTCAGGAAGATCTGCTGGAGAAGGGATAGGCTACGCGTCCAGTATTTTTGGGCTTCCCTTGTGGCTCAGCTAGTAAAGAATCTGCCTGCAGGGCGTGAGACCTGGGTTCAGTCCCTGGGTCAGGAAGACCCACTGAAGAAGGGAAAGGCTACCCACTCCAGTATTGTGGCCTGGAGAATTCCATGGACTGTATGGGGTTGCAAAGAGTCGGACACAACCGAGCAACTTTCACTCACCCATCTCTTTCCCATCCCACCCCTCTAGGCTGATACAGAACCCCTGTTTGAGTTTCCTGAGACATACAGCACATTCCTGTTGGCTGTCTAGTTCACATATGGTAATGTATTTTTATTTTAGGGGAAGAACTCTGTGTCATTGGATTTGCAACCGCAGACTCTCAGATTTCTCTGTGTAGGAGTTTAGGTGCCCCAGTAAAGAATCCACCTGAAATGCAGAAGACGCAGGTTCGATCCCTGGGTCGGAAGATCCCCTGGTGAAGGGCATGGCAACCCACTCCAGGATTCTTGCCTGGAGAATCCCACGGACAGAGGAGCCTGGCGGGCTACAGTCCATGGGGGTCACAAATGGTCGGATCGGACACAGCAGAAGTGACTTAGCACACACACCCAGAGGACGGAAAGGAAGGCGTGGAGGTTGTTTAGAAGATGTGGTTGAATAGCAGGCACCCAGTTTTGGATGGCTGAGACTGTGTATTTGTCTGGGTGACGCTGGGGGACTTGGTGGAGGCTGGGCATTCTCCTAAGTCACTCCTCAGCGAAACCTCTGGAAGAGGAACCTCTGGAAGTTGTGAACCTCTTTAGAAGGCGCGTGGGGGAAATTCCCAGTGGTTAAGCCACCTTGCTTCCACCGCAGGGGGCCCGGCTCTGATTCCTGGTCAGAAAACTAAGTTCCTACATGCCGGAAGGGGCGGCTGAAGAAAACAATGGCAAAACAAATTATTATTATTTTTTTTAAAAAAGCAATAAGCACTCCTCGTCATTTGCATTAGTTTTGAAACTGTGTGTTTCAGTGTCTTGTCAGTTGCAGCACTTCCTCGAAGGAGGATTTTTTTTCACTTCTGTTGTATTTGTATTGGAGCGTAATTGCTTCCCAGTGTTGTGTTTCTTTCTGCTATAGGACAATGTGAATCAGCTCTAAGTATACACATGTCCCCTCCGTCTTGACCCCCCTCCCACCGCCGATCCCACCCTCTTGGTCATCACAGATCACCGAAGCGATCTCCGTGGTTCATAATAGCAGCTTCCCACTAACCATCTAGTTTACACGTGGGCCTGCATATATGTCAGTCTGCTGTCTGAGTCCCTGCCACCCTGCCCTTCCCACCCTGTGTCCACAGGCCCGTTCTCTATGGCTGGGTCTCTATTCCTGTCCGGGAACAAATGGGACCTAAGTAAACTTAAAAGCTTTTTGCACAGCAAAGGCAACTGTAAATAAGACGAAAGGACAGCTCTCAGGATGGGAGAAAATAATTGCAAACAAAGAATCGGACAAAGGATGGATCTCCTAAATATACAAACAGCTCACGCAGCTCAATTAAAAAAGTAAATAAATAAAACACAACCCAATAAAGCAAACAGGTGTAAGGGGGATTTGATCCTCACAGAGTTCAAGGGAGATGCCCAGGTCATATGTGAGATTCGTTCTCTTATACCTGAATTGAGTTGGGAGTTTCTCAATCCTCCCTGCTGTCTTACTCGTCAAAAATGATCCAGAGAGGTTTTAACTGTGAACTTGGGGAGAAAAAGATGGAAGGCGGGAGGGGAAGGGGGCGACAGAGGATGAGATGGTTGGATGGCATCACCGACTCAATAGACAGGAGTTTGAGTAAACTCTGGGAGTTGGTGATGGGCAGGGAAGCCTGGCGTGCTGCAGTCCATGGGGTCGCAAAGAGCCAGACAAGACTGAGCCACCAAACTGACGGAAAGGAGAATGAAATCCTGGGCCCACGACCACATGGACCTTCCCCTGACTGTGATCTAGGCTAACCGTCACAATGAAGCCGAGGAAGCACTTCTCAAGCCAGGCAAACCTGAGTAGAAAACATCTGTCTGGATGTCTGGTCTCAGGGACCTGGCCCACGCTCACAGGGACACCTGGGCTCTGCATCCTGAAATGGAAGGGACCTTAAGCCCCCATTGTAACCCTTCCTCTGCTCGAGGGGTTGAGGAGACTGAGATAGGAGAGCTTTGATGGTGGCTTTGGGGACAGCGTTCGGACTGCAAACCCGGCTCCCCGGGTCCCAGATGATGGTGACGGGCAGGACACCACCTGCTCCCCTCCAGTTAGGAGCCCGTCCGCTGCTTCCAAACCTGTCCGCCCTGCAGGCAGCTGACTCGAGGGTCGATAACACGCGTTCGTATTGACTGTAGGAAAAGTCAGGCTGCCAGAAGGGTCGATGCTAGCGATCTTTCCCTTGACGTATTTATTAATAATGCAGGCTGTGGGGGGAAATAGGCTGCCTTCTGCAATGGAGGTTAGATGCGGCGTGTCATACATTGGCAAGAACACTGATTAAAACCAGGAGTCAGAATGTTAGGTGGTGACATTAAATTCGTGCTGTAGATACACTTTTGCTGTTGTTTGGTCGCCCAGTCGTGTCTGACTCTCTGTGACCCCATGGACTGCAGCACGCCAGGCTTCCCTGTCCATCACTATCTCCTGGAGCTTGCTGAAACTCAGGTCCATTGAGTCGGCGATGCCATCCAACCATCTCATCCTCTGTCATCCCCTTCTCCTCCTGACTCAGATATACATATATATTACTTTTCATATTATTTTCCGTTGTGGTTTATCACAGGCTCTTGAATATAGCTTTTTGTTTTCTACAGTAGATGCTTGTCGTTCTCCCATTCTACGTATAATGGTTTTGCATCCGTTAATCGCAAGCTCCCAATCCATCTCTCCCATACCTGTCCCCTTTGGCAACTACAAGTTTTCTGTGTCTATGAGTCTGTTTCGTAGATGAATTCACTTGTATTTTATTTTAGATTCCATGTAGAAGTGATATCATGTGGAATCTGTGTTTCTCTTTCTGACTGACTTCACTCAGTACGACCATCTCGAGGTCCATCCATGTTGTGGCAAATGGCATCGGTTCGTTCTTTTTTATGGCTGAGTAATATTCCACTGTATGTACGTACCATAACTTCTTTAGTCACTCATCTGTCAGTGGACTTTTAGGTTGCTCCCATGTCTTGGCTGTTCTGAACAGTGCTGCAGTGAACGCTGGGATGCATGTAAAATTTCAAGTGATAGTTTTGTCTGGGTATTCACCCAGGAGTGAGATTGCAGGCTCATATGGTAGCTCCATTTTTCAGGTTTTTTAGGCACCTCCATACTGTTTTCCATAGTGGCTGCATATGGTGGTGATGTTTTAATTGTCTTGAAAAATGATGCCGAGCATCTTCTGTCCAAATGAGCATCTCCTCCTGAAGTAGTCATCGTTTAAGGCCACTTACTTATTCCAGTGTATGGACAGAGGAGCGTGGCAGGCTGCAGTCCATGGGGTCTCAAAGAGTCAGACTTGACTGAGACACTGACACATACTTATTCCAGTGATGTTCACGCTACTTAAATTATTCTCCTAAAGGCCTGTTTCACACCCAGAGACATTGTCTTTACCTATGAACAATGGACTTTTCCATGGATCTAGGTTGATGTTTGTGAACATACACAGCAGGTGGAGGATGTCCATAGTCAATGATCCATTGCACATACTTTCTCCTCTATATCTGATGCCAAGAAGAGGAAAAGGGGAGGCTAAGGGAAACACTACCCACTCCAGTATTCTGGCCCGGAGGATCCCAAAGACTGTATAGTCCATAGGGTCACAAAGAGTCGGACACGACTGAGCGAGTTTCACTTTAGACGCGGTGTCACGTCCAGACGGAGGCTTCCCGGGTTTTCTGTGACTCAGTGAAGAGGTTGAGTCCCAACCCCCATCTTCAGAGACCCGCCCCAAGGGAGCAGCCGTGATGCCGGGCAGCAGCTGGGCATCGACAGGAAGCCCCGAGGGGAGCATTCTGAAGCATCTGTTCTTTCCTGTGTTTGAGACACCCGGCCCTTTGGTCCTGCAAAGCCTGTCCTTTCCCAGGGTCTGGGTTGTGGCTTCGCTCCCCCCGGGACCCTTCAGAGCCTTTAGATCAAGGCCAGGTTTAAAAGAGAGCCTACTTTGAAGGTCTTTATGCAGCATAGAAACACTGGAGAAACTCGAGCCAGAGCTGAGAGCTGTGAGCGTGCTGATGTAGTCGGCATTCTCCAGGGACTTATTCCTGAAGGAGTCACTCCTTAGGGAAGACAGCTGACATAGAAATCCATAAAGCGCATCGACTCAGTGGAATGAAGGATAGATTCCAAAGGTGGGAAATGATGTGAGAGAGAGAGAGAGATATACACACACATGCATATGCATATATGTACATATATACATGTATGTGTGTATGTGTACATATGTGTATGGATATATGTGTGTATGCATGTTTATGTGTATATGCACACATGTTTATGTGTGTATGCATACATGTATATGTGTACATGTGTGTGCATGCATGTGTTTATGTGTATACACATTGATATATGTATATGTACTTATATGTGTGTATGCATACTGGTATGTGTATGTATATAAACATGTGTGTATATACATGTGTATATGTGTACCTATATGTGTATGTGTGTGAGTATATGTATATATGTGTATGTGTGTTTGTGTGTACATGTGTGTGTGGGGGCACTTTCCTGGTGTGTCTCAGCAGTAAAGAATCTGTCTGCCTGCAAAGCGGGAGACCCGAGTTCAATCCTTGAGTCAGGAAGATCACCTGGAAAAAGGAATGGCAACCCACTCCAATATTCTCCCCTGGGAAATCCTGTGGACAGAGGAGCCTGGCGGGTTACAGTCCGTGGGGTCACAAAGAGTCAGACACAAATGAGCGACTAACCTACATACACAGAGAAGCATGTATGTTTATATGGACGGGGCTCCCTTTCGACTCAGATAGTAAAGAATCTGTCTGCAATTGTGGGAGACCCAGATTCAGTCCCTGGGTCAGGAAGATTCCCCGAGGAGCCTGGCAGGCTACACGGTCCATGGTGTTGCAAAGACTTGGACACCCCTGAGCGACGAACACACACAGACACACACACACACACACACACACACACACACACACACACACTGAGAATATATCGCTTGAGATTTTCCATAAGATGTTAGAGAAAAACTTGAAACAAACTTTTTAGCCAACCCAATATAATGCACTAATTTTTCAGGTGCATTTCATACAGCTTTTTAAAATTTATTAAATGTCATTCAAATTTATTGATGTCATTCAAAAATACAAATGACAGGACAAAATATTAAGACAAAGATTCCTAGTTTAGAATGACAGAAGGCTGACAGGGTGAGATGGAGGAGCCGTAGCAAGATTCCACCTAGGCTTCCCCTATGGCTTTGCTGCCGACTATTGGCCAGGGTTCCTCAGGATTTATCTGTCCTCTCCCTCCCTTGGACAGCAAGGAGATCCAACCAGTCCATCCTAAAGGAAATCAACCCTGAATATTCATTGGAAAGACGGATGGTGAAGCTGAAACTCCAATCCTTTGGCCACCCAATGCAAAGAACTGACTCGTTGGAAAAGACCCTGATGCTGGGAAAGATTGAAGGCAGGAGAAGGGGACGACAGAGGATGAGATGGTTGGGTGGCATCACCGACTCGATGGACGTGAGTTTGATCAAACTCCGGGAGTTGGTGATGGACAGGGAGGCCTGGTGTGCTGCAGTCCGTGGGGTCACCAAGAGTCGGACACGACTGAGAGACAACTTCCGTCTCTCAGAGTCTGCACTTGGCTTCCTCCACGTCAGATGCTGTCTGAATTCCCTTCCCAGCGTACAAGAGTGGAAACTCAAGGATGCTTGGCGCATGTTCTCCAGACCTCTCTTCGCATCTCCGGGCCCCGCATTCTCTTGGTCAGAGCCCATCCCAGTTTTAGCTCCAGTTCAGCCACGTGGAAGCAGACACTCTGTCTTGCCGGAAGGAATGGTATCTGGGACGCTGGTGCGGGGGACCTCATTAGGATGGCAGCTGGCTACATTTCTTCCCACACTGCCTCTGGGAGCGGACGTGAGCTGCATCTTCATTTCGGAGACTCGTGTCAGAAACCCTCACGTGGCTCCTTTCATTACAGTGGTTTCCATCTCCTGGGAGACTAAATCTGCCAGGAGGGCAATATAAAGAAAGATCTACACAAAGCATTTAGTCTTCACTGTACAATTTTTTTTTTTTTATAGAACTTTGACAGGTTTTGGTACCCTGCAGGTAAATTTCTTTATTGCATTGCTTATTGGCTTTTACTTACTTAGTTAAGGGTAGCTCATAAGGAATGCATGTGTGGGGTACCAAATTCAAATATCTACGGGGGCAAGCAGCATAAAGCAAGACTCTCTGCTCTCCTGTTCCCTTCTACCTCCCAGTTCCACCCCTGGAATCAACCGTGTTGCTTAATTTGTGCAAGATTTCCATGTACCCAATTTGATCCCTTTCAAATCAAAATACTCAGGACTGAGGAGAGACCCATAGGGAGAGGGTCAGGGTGATGTTTTTTTGGAGTCAGCAACTGACTCTACCAGTTCCTGCTGCATCCAAGATTAGAAGCGGAGATGGCAGACAGAGAAAGAAGAAAATTGTAGGTTAAATAGAGATGAAAATCCCGGGAACCCCACTACAATCCATCATTGTCAGCTGCAAAGTGCCCACCCCTCCCCAGGGCAACAGTGCGGAGGAAAATAAATTATCAGTCGGGTCTCCCAACGCCTTTGCAGAAGCTGTTTTTTAAAGGACATGTGAAATATTAATAAAGGCCACAGGTTTATTTAGCTGACATGTTATAGTCATGCATGGTATCACGATTAGCGTCACATTGACACTTGCGTGGGACGCTGCCAAGGGACTGTTTTGATGCAAGAAGTTTGAGGAAATAGACTTGAGCTTGTTGGGATGCAGGAAAAATAACTGAAATGTATATAGGATTTGTGATACTTGAGGCAAAAGCTAAGCTGTGGTGCGTTAAGAAGTCATAGAACAAAGGGAGAGAAAGTCATGGACAAGTCTGTTAGTGAATCTGGCTGTGATGAACGAGCAAGAACTAGCTGGAGTCAGACTTCCCAGGTGGCTCAGTTGTAAAGAATGCATCTGCCGGTGGAAGAGACGTGTGTTCGATCCCTGGGTTGGGAAGATCTCCTGGAGTAGGAAATGGCAACCCACGCCAGAGTTCTTGCCGGAAAATTCCAGGGACAGAGAAAGCTGGCAGCTGACAGTCCTTGTGATTGCAAAAGTGTGAGCCACTAATGCGATTGCACAAGAATGCAGTAATCGCACAAGAACAATGTGATCACAGGAGTGACTTTCTTTTTATAGGAAAGAATTGAACGTCTGCCTTCGCTATTGCTATGAGCCAGCTTGGTATGGGGACAGAGAGGGCTTCCTGGAGAATCACAAACACCCCACCGCATCTTCTGTAGATACCCCACCTCCCACAACCGCAGAGATGTCTCAGTGCCTCGTGAGCTGGGTCGGGGGTGACTAGTGGAATTGAGCGGATACATCCCGCCCTAATGTACGCCACCCCATCTTATCACCATAGCAATGCAGGCAGTCCTGGGTGGCTGTTGGGCACAGCAAGCTGAGCAAGCTGAGGTCTAGGGAGTGTGGCTGGTTTTCCGCAGCTCACCGAGGTCGTAAGGGGCCAGGCTGATTTCAGACCTCAAGCAGCAGGGTTACAGAAGCCCACAAGCTATTCCACCCCCGCCTCTGAGACTCACACACGAGAAGGTCGGGAACTAGCCGAAAACGCAGAGAGGGCGTTGATCGTACAGACCAGTCTTGTGAGCATGACGTCCGTGAGTGCAGAGATGGGGTCTGCAGTCTTTTGTCACTGCAGTTGCCTCCCATTGACATACTTCACTGTAAACAGAACCTTCTGTATTTTGGACGTGGAAATGTGGAATCTAGTTCCCCAACCAGGGATGGAACCCTTGCCCCCTGTTTTAGGGGTGTGGAGTCTTAGCCACTGGACCACCAGAGCCGTCCTAAACACCACCTTCTAGTCATCATTTGCAGCTCTAAGAGTCCAGTAATTAAGTGACTTGAGGACCAACTCGAGCTAAGACAGACTTATCCCGTCTCTGGTCCCCGAAAAGCCTCAACCCGGAGAAATCTCTACTCTTCGATACCAGAGGCATGTCTGCAGCTGGGAGACGATCGTGTCGGGTCAAGGTGACAATGAAATTTTTCGTGTGTCTCCAGTTGGCCAGGCTGCAGTGCCCAGGGGTTTGGTCAGACACAAGTGAAGGTGTTGCCGTGAAGGTCTCCCGTAGATGTGAGGAGCGTGGGCCATCAGTGGACTTAGAAGACTTCCCTCTGCAAGGAGTGTGGACCGCATCCCATCCCTTGAAGACCGTGAAAGGAAACACTGAGCTTTCCCGGAGTAAAAGGCACTCGGTCTCACGTCTGTAACGTGGAAGTCCTGAATTTTCAACCAGCCTGACTAACATCACGCTTGCCAGAAGCTCAGTCATACAATGTCTCAAGAGTAAATCTCAGTATATAGATAGCTGGGTGGGTAGAGAGATAGACCTCTAGACCTGTATAGGTATGTCCCCATCTGCCAATCTGTCTATCATCTTTGTACCTTTGTCATCTTTCTATCTCTCTATCTACCTGTTTATCATCCATCCATCATCTACCTGTTCAGCAATCTATCATCTATCTAGCTATCTGTTCTTTTACCTATATTGATCTATCTACCTATGTTTGTAATCTATCATCCATCCATCCATTATCTACCTATTCACTGATCTATCATCTACCTATCTATTCTCTTATCCATATCTATCTATATATCTATTATGTATTATCTGTCTATCTTACTAGTTTTGTTTCTCTGGAAAATCTTGACTGGTACATTGCAAAGAGGTGGACCACATTGCCGAGCGCTTACAGGTAGAATTCCTGATGTTTCCAGCATCAGCTTTCTTTCAAGTTGTCGAAGGCTTGATTACTCCCATCCAGGGCTCCAGTCTGGATGAGTTCACAGTATTTCACCTTTTATTTCCAGTTGCTCTTTGCTGAGTGTTCTTCATGTTCGTCATCATGTATTTCTTTTTCCTCTCTGGGTCTGTTTGCTTTCTTCTCTAACGCTTCACCAGCAATCCTGTTCTTTTCGTTATTTCGACACGTGTCCACTAGAACGTCCCCATGAAGACTCACTATTTACCAGTCACTTTATTTATTTTTTTTTCATTTATTTTTATTAGTTGGAGGCTAATTACTTTACAATATTGTAGTGGTTTTACTTTAATGTGTTAATTAAAGAGTCTGATTTCCTGGGCTTCCTGAAGATGAACACATGCTTTGGCTGTAATGGATTCTGATGAATCGTGTCCAGTGAAATTAATTAATTATGCAGTTACTATCGCAACATGTTCTATGTACCTATCAATCTACTACCTGCCTTATGACCATGTAGCCAGGCACGAATGCTGATAGAGTTGCCTTGTTTACAATAGTGATACGCAAACATCGTTCTGTTCTCAGTTTCATTTGTACCTTCAGATTACAAACCCATCTTTTAATTTAAAAAGGTAACGTCTACAAAAGCAATATGGCTCTATCATTTTATCAAAGGTCACTCAATACAATTTAATAGAGGTTCAGTGCCAGAAAGAAAATCTCTTTATGCAAGCATAGCTCTTGCAATTCATAATTTGAAAGCAAAAGCAATAAACTTTTAATCTCTACAAACATCTTACATTATTTTTATGCAATATTCCCTAGCTAAGAAAATCTTTACTTTTTTTTTTTTCTGTTCTAGTTAGTGAGTGCACTTTAAGTATTAAGTGGAAAAATAGATCCTGAGGGGAGAAAGGATCATATATAAAAAGATAAGTGAATAGTTAATAATAAAAGTATAAAATACATTACAAAATAAATTTCATTGTTTCCTACAATGTGCTCTTTCTTTTAAAATCTTTTCTGTAAATTATTATTATTATTATTATTGGCTCCTTGCATGGCTTAAATTTTCTCTGATATCTTTGCAATGATACTGCTCTGCAGAGACACTTGAATTAATGTCAGATCTAGAGATCACATGAGTTTGTAGTCATAGCAACGGACAGCACAGGTAATGGTTCTGATTTTATATAGATTCATGAGCCCTTAACATTAGGCCTTTTTCATTTTAAGAGGAAAAAAAAAGTGAAAAGAAACATCTCTACCCTTAAGAGTGAGGTATACTGAAAATTTTCACCCAATATAGTCATATGCAGAAATGATTGCTCGAAAGTTAGAGTAAGATGCAGTGAACAACATGTAGATTCTATCTTGAAAATGTCAGGAGTGGAAACTCTAGGTTGAAATAGGAAATCTGCAAGCCTCACTATTTCATGTGAGTGGAAAGAGTCATCGAAATTATGTGACCGTTTGAAGGTATATACGTGTTTATTACTTGAAGGCTTTGCACAGTTTATGAAGGAGAGCTTTGGTTTGCAAAGATAACATGTTGCCAGGTGACGTCCAAGTCTTCATGATTTCTCAGTTAGTGAGGTCAGCAATAATGAGATATGATTGTGCGAGGGGAATAAACTTAATTAATGAGTGCAGCTTAATTTGGTATTTGCAGAAGTGGCTTTTCATCAGGTGTGGGACCTGGGTGAACACCCAGTTTTCCTCTACCTACACTACAACCTTCTGATACATGGGAAACTTCCAGTAGGATACATGGAAATGATGAGGAGCTGATGTAGACTTTTTCAAAATTTGTATTTATTTATTTGTGTCTCTGCTGGGTCTTCGTTGCTGGGTGCAGGCTTTCTCTAGTTGCAGCGAACAGGGGCTCCTCTCTAATTGTGCAGGCCTCTCATTGCAACGTGAGATAAAGTTTTGAAGGCATATATTACGGCGTGCATTTCCCCAAGGAAATATTTCAGACAAAGTTGTTAGCATCAATGAGCTCTATTCTTGCTGTGACCACCTCATTTTCCTCCTTAAAAATTGCCAAGCAATTTCCCTAATGAAAGAAACCCGTCTGAAAAGGCTACTTGCTGCAGGATTCCAACACTGTGACGTGCTGAAAAGGCAAAACGGTGGAGACAATGAAAATATACAGTGGTTGCCAGGAACTGGAGACGGGTATGAATAGCGGACACAGAAACTTTCAGGGCAGGGAAGCTACTCTGTATGATGCTTAATGATTATTTGTTGTTTGCTGTAGTTTAGTCACTCCATCGTGTCCGACTCTTTGCGACCCCATGGACTGTAGCCCGCCAGGCTCCTCCGTCCATGGGACTTCCCAGGGAAGAACACTGGAGTGGGTTGCCATTTCCTCCTCCAGGAGATCTTCCCAACCCAGGGATCGAACCCTTGAACTTGCATCTCCTGTTTGGCAGGCAGATTCTTTACTACTGGGCCGCCTGGGAGTCCGTGTATCATGATACACAGTAGCCAAATCCTCAAAGTGTTCGACATCAAGAGTGAATCCTAATGTCATATGTGGACTTTAGGTTATGATCATGAGTCAGTGTGGGCTCACCCTTGGTTTAAAAAGAAAGGGGCCATTTTGGCGACTGATGTGGATAATGAAAGTGTACGCATAGAAGCAGGGAATGTGTGGGAATCTCTTCCCTTTCTTCTTAATTTTGTTGCAAACTTGCTCTTAAAAGCTGTCCCTAAAAAAAAAAGAGAGAATTGGCGTTCAGTTCTTGCTTCCTCACTGTCCTGTGTATGCGTGCATGGTCAGTTGTTCTGTTGTGTCCAACTCTCTGCAACCCCATAGACTGCAGCCCGCCAAGCTCCTCTGTCCGTGGGATTCTGCAGGCAAAAACACTGGAGTGGGCTGCCATGTCCTCCTCCAGTTCTGTGTGTGGCAAGGACAAGTCTCAGTTCCCGTGCCCCTGGGTCTTCTCAAAGCAAATGGACAGGGGACCTCGCTCAGGCCTCTCGGCGAACAATGCACCACGTCTCTCTCTTCCCGCCTTCTCCGTCACAATCTCAGCCCTGCCAAGACGACGCTCCAGGTTGGTTGCAGCTTCCGTGTAGGAAGGTCTAAAGGTCTGTGTGCGTTTCCCCTCCATCCAGGAGTGCGCCCCCCGTTCCGTGGTTTCAGTTACCCTCAGGCACCCGGGGTCCGAAAATATTAAAGGGAAGTTTCCAGAAATAAACAGTTAAAGAAGTCTTAAATTCTGTAAGGGAGACCTGGGTTTGATCCCTGGGTTGGGAAAATCCCGTGGAGAAGGGAAAGGTTAGCTACTCCAGTATTCTGGCCTGGAGAATTCCATGGACTGCTGGGTCCATGGGGTCGCAAAGAGTCGGACACGACTGAATGACTTTCACGTTCACGTTCATGTTCTTAAGTAGCATGAGGAAGTCTCGTGGGGTCTTGCTCAGCCCCAGCGGGAACATGAATCCTCCCCTTGTCTGGCGTGATAGTCCCTCAGTAGCCACTGTGGAGACTGTGGTCAAGTGACACTCGTTTTCGAAGGCAATCCAGGAGGAATTTTGGGATTTTTATCTTAGGTCATATCTTACGGTCCTTCCATATGTGATGTTCCATGTCAAAGTGTCATCGTGGAAATCAAGTCAAGTGAATCTCAGCTGGAGATTTGGGGAATGGCTTTTCTTGGAGGAAGAAAACCCCATCCTTGTGTCTTTGGCTGGTCTTGTGGGTTGAGGGACACAAGAGTTTGTATGAAGCATGTGAGCAGTGTCTGGGAACAAAAAGCGTCGGGAGTAGAGAGAGATCCTACGGTGTGAAAACACCCTTTTCCCAGGGGATGGATCCCAGCCTCATTTTATCAGGATGCTACTTTTGTTGTTCTGATAAAAAAAAAAAAAAGTAGTGTTTAGTGATGGGGAGTCCTGGATTAAATACATCCCCAAAAGTTTTATGGCTCTATATTTGTCTTATTTGTATATGCTTTTAAATTTTATTTTAGTTATTTACTTTTGGCTGCACTGGGTGTTCATTGCTGTACGCAGGCTTTCTCTAGGTGTGGTGAGTGGTGACAGCTTTCTAGTTGTGGTGTGTGGCCTCTTTCCGGGGGCTTCTTTTATCAAGCACGAGCTCTAGAACTTGGCCTCAGTAGTTGTGTTCCACGGCATATAGGATCTGGCTTCGCTGGTGTCTCGGGTGATAAAGGAATCTGCCTTCCTTGCCGGAGACCTGGGTTCGATCCGTGGGTCGGGAAGATCCCCTGGAGAAGGGAATAGCAACCCACTCCAGTGTTCTTGCCTGGAGAATCCCATGGACAGAGGAGCCTGGTGGGCTACAGTCCACGGGGTCACCAAGAGTCGGACAGGACTGACCACAGAGCACACCCAAATGGCTAAAAGAATGAGCCGATGGCCATCTCTTAGGCCAGCATTGTTGGCAACCCAGGAAGTCAACAAGGAGCTTGCGAAAACCTCATCACCAGATTCTGATTTCACTGGTCTGCAGACACATGGGAATTTCTGGAAAGATGCCCAGGTCGTTCAAAGTGTGAAGTCATGGCTGAGGACCTCGGACCAAACCAGGTTATCTGCTCTCTTTGCAATCGTGCTGACGACTCTCGCGCTGATTTTTGGGGCAGGTGAGACTTGGGTGGAGACTCACAGTGATGGGGAAATGGGTCAAGAGTGTGGTCAGCGCTTGGAAGCAGCCATAAGTGGAAACGTAAAACCACGCGTGGGCTTTAGGAAGACCTGAGGTTTTGATGATTGGTGTGGGTGGTAAGTATGTTTATACTTACCTACATAGCAGTGCAGCAAAGGAGACAGAGCCCTAGAGAATGGACTTGTGGACTCAGTGGGAGAAGCGAGGGTAGGATGATTTGAGAGAACAGCCCTGACACATATACGGTACCGTATGTACAAGAGATGACCGGTGCGAGTTTGGTGTATGAAGCAAGGCACCCAAATCCGGTGCTCTGGGACAACCTGGAGGGTTGCGGTGGGGAGGGGGGTGGGAAGGGGGTTGAAGATGTAGATGACATGTGTGTACCTCTGGCCAATTCATAGTGATGCCTGGCAGAAGCCATCACAATGTTGTAAAGTCATTATCCTCCAATTAAGATAAATAAACACAATTTTTTAAAGACAGAGAAACTTTAAAAAAAAAAATGTGGGAATAGATTTCTGCTCCTGCATTTTTTATTTTTCCTTTCTGCCAGTCCTAGCTGCTCAGGGCCGTGGGAAGCAGGGTGGTGGAGATTTACCTTCTAGAGAGAGAGAGTCGGAAAGCAGGGCGGGGAATTCCATTTTTGTGCGAAGGATGTTGGGTCTGTCATCTGCAGGTATGTCGAAACATTCATCTCGTTAAACACAGAGTCCTGACTTTGAAACCCTGAGTAAACGCTTGATATGAAAGGCATCCATCAAGAATCACTGAGTGCTAGTCGTGGTCATTGTTCAAGCCATTCCAAGCTAGGGTTTGTCCCGCTGTGAGATAGCATACCTCTGGCAGTGTGTGTGTGTGTGTGTGTGTGTGTGTGTGTGTGTGTGTGTGCAGCTACAAAGAACATTCCTTTCTCTATGTGTGTGCATAGTTACCTTCATTAAAATGCATTCAGTGTCTCTTTAATTTGTAAGCCGAAGCAAGCAATCAGTAAGTTTTCCCGAAACCTATTTATTCAACTCGCCTTTGTCACTAGGCTGCGATGCCATCTCTCTCCGGGAAATGTAGATTCCTTTCCAGTCTTCAATAATTAACCAGTGTGATTCCAGTTGTGAACATCCGTCTCATTGCCTCCTATTTCACTTCCAACCCCTTTCTTTGTATGATGAAAGTCACAGGCACATTCCAAAAAAACCATTGGGTGAGATTCATTTTAAAACCCCATCTACTTGTGAAGGAAAAGCTTTGGATTATAAATAGAGTTGACTGAGGGAGAAAATAACACAATCTTTTTTTCCCCTCCTTGCTTTTATGCTTCAATTTTAAAAGTCATTAATTTTTCATTTTCATCCTGGAAGCATTTTCTTTTCCATCTACACAATGCGCAAGTATATCAGGAAAGTTTAAGCAATAAAGACACAAAAGTTTTTTGTGGGTTTTTTATTTTTTGGTCTGTTTGTTTCTTTTTTTATTATTATTCTTTTGATAACAGGGAGCTGAAAATATCTGGTTACAGAAAGGCGTCTGGAACTCTCACACTGTGTATTACTCTGCTTGCTCACGACTCTGCTTGCTCACAACTCTGCTTGCCATGTATTATTTCGTACATCCTGTATGGGGAAAAAGCACTTGGTGCTCGGGGTTTTGAAAGAAATTTTCAAAGGGATGTTTTGAGTTCTGCTTTCTACCAGATCACATTTGCAGCAACCACCGGTAGCTCAGATGGTAAAGAATCCACCTGCAGTTCGGGAGACCTGGGTTCGATCCCTGGGGTTTGGAAGATCCCCTGGAGAAGGGCATGGCAATCCACTCCAGTTGTCTTGCCTGGAGAATCCCCATGGACAGAGGAGCCTGGCGGGCTACAGTCCATGGGGTCGCAAAGAGTTGGGCACGACCGAGCGACTTTGACTCCACTCACTGTATTTGCGGCGACATGGATCTGCAGGTCCCCTGTGCCGAGTGTCCATCGAATGCTCACAGACGCTCACGGTGGCATGCTCTCAACCTGTCCCGCCATCACGGCCGAGTCTGATGGCTTCAGGGGACGTGTCCCCCGCATCCTTGTCCTGCCTGTCCCACTCAGTGATGGAGGGGGCAGGCAGGGACCAGATTTGGGGAACGGACAGCTTAGGAGAAAGGAGGCCATGGACGAGTCCCTAGCAGACTGAGGAGGTGATTGCCTTTACTGTGTTTTCATTCATTCATTTGTTCCCCAGCGCCGTCCCCTCCTCTGGGCCCGGGATGGTGGCACCCGAGGACAGTGCTATAGCTGTCACAGATGTGGGAGGCTGCCGCTGAGCCGACTGCATCTGCGGTACTTGGCTCTCCCCTCAGCGGAAGCACCTTTAATGCTTTTCTGTCCTTTTCTCATCATGATGCTCCCATCCAGATAAACCCGCAGATGAAGACGACGGAAATCGTGAGTGAAAAAGGGGGTAGCCTGTTTCCCAGATCTGACTGAAAGCGCACAATATACCCATTGACTCAGTTTTTAGTGTTAAGCATACAACATACATCGACTCAATTTTTAG
>JADEYB020000024.1:5246212-5285548 GCA_015832495.2 Alces alces
TGCAATCCTTTGGCCACCTGATGTGAAGAGCTGACTCACTGGAAAAGACTTTGATGCTGGGAAAGATTGAAGGCGGGAGAAGGGGACGACAGAGGGTGAAATGGTTGGATGGCATCACTGACTCGATGGACATGAGTTTGAGTAAGCTCGAGGAGTTGGTGATGGACAGGGAGGCCTGGTGTGCTGCAGTCCATGGGGTCACAAAGAGTTAGACACGACTGAGCGACAGAATGAAAACAGCAATGCTCTGAACATTAGGGTACATGTAAATTTTCTTTCTTTCTTTTACTTTTTATTTTGTATTGCAGTAGTTTCAGTTGAACAGTGAAGGGACTCAGCCATACATATACATGTATCTACATACCCCCCCCCCCGCCAATCTCCCCTCACATCCTGGCTGCTACATGACATTGAACAGACTTCCCTGAGCTGTCCAGCAGGTCCTTGCTGGTTCTCCCTGTTAAGTCCAGCAGTGTGTCCATGTCCATCCCAGACTCCCTGATTATCCCTTCCCCCTGTCCTTCCCCCCTGGGAACCATAAGGTTATTACAGAGTATTGAGCAGACTTCCCTGTGCCGGCCAGCAGGTCCTTATTCATTCTCCATGTTAACTATAGCCTTGAGCACATATCCATCTATGTATTGATGTGTGACCTTCAATCAGGACTATTTCAGTAATCAAAAGACATTGGAGGAAAGAAATGAATGACATCCAGCCTTCTAAACCACTTGCCCTTCAGAAGTATGTACACAACCAGATTTAAAGCGGGATTTCCCACAATGATAGGCTCTTTCCTCATTGAGAAGGAATCCTGTCAGGTTTGTTTTCCAGCAGTGTGTCTAGCTTGCAGCTCACCCCAACCACGTGGGCCGGGGTTACACAGGGAGGGATGTAGGAAAGCCGTCCGTTTTAGCCTGGATTTAGAAGGTCTTTGTGAATATAGATACCCTGCCTTATCATCCATTCTGCTGTGTCTGGGAGCAACTTCTTCACTTGACCTCCGCTTTAAGTGACAGGAACAGTTCTCTTTCTGATCTTGAGCCTGTGAAGGGTTCATGCAAGAACACGCGTCTGCCCTATGATAAGGGCGACCGTTGAGGTCAAGGCTTGTTCTCCGCAGGGACTCTTACTCAGAGAGTCTTTCTTCTTTTATTTTACCTCGTACACTTTCTCCTGAACCACACATTATAGCCTTATGGTAAACATTTAACTGAATACTTGGTGATCACAATAAAACATGCAGATATCCTATCTCAGTGTTTCAGCCCACTCCAGGATTCTTGGCTGGAGAATTCCATGGACAGAGGAGCCTGGAGGGATATAGTCCATGGGGTCGCAAAGAGTCAGATAGGACTGGGCAACCAAATAAGTGTTTCGTAGAAATGACAGCATCACACATTCAGGTAAAAAGTAAAATAAGTAGGCTATAGAAAGGTTTTAGGGGATCTTCCCTGGTGGCCCAGTGGCTAAAACTCTGTGCTTCCAATGCAGGGAGCCAGGATTCGACCCCTGGTCACGGAACTAGACCCCACATGCTGCGACTAAAAAAGATACAGCTTGTGACAGGGAAGATCCTAGGTGCTGCGCTGTAGGGAATGAGGGAAGGAAGGAGGAAAGACAGAAGGAAGGCTGGTTGGATTTTGAGCAAAACATAAAAAAGATGAAGTAGGTTGGATTTCCCCAACCAGCAAGCTCAAAACCAGTGACTGTTTTTTTTTTTTTTTAATATTTGCCAGTTCATCTTCTTTATAAATGTGGACTTGCATGGTAGCTAAGTTGGTAAAGAATCCATGTGCAAGGTAGGAGATGCGGATTTGAGCCCTGGGTCAGGAAGATCCCCTGGAGAAGGGCATGGCAACCCACTCCAGTATTCTTGCCTGGAGAATCCTATGGACCGAGGAGCCTGGCGGGCTACAGTCCATGGGGTCGCAAAGAGTTGGACACAACTGAGTGACCAAACATATGAAGCCTTAACTGAGTAAGTGCAGTCCCAAAAGAAGGTCAGGGATAACACTTGGCTCTGATCTGACTGCCCAGAGGAGCTTGGAAATGTAACTGCTTTATTACATTTTTTTTTTTTTTATTACGTTTTTAATGGTACAACTGTTTTTTTTTTTTTTTTTTAATGTTTGGCTGCTCTTCCGATCTTGTGGACCATAAGGAAGGCTGAGTGAGGAAGAATTGATGCTTTTGGACTGTGGTGTTGGAGAAGACTCTTGAGAGTCCCTTGGACTGCAAGGAGATCCAACCAGTCCATCCTAAAGGAAATCAGTCGTGAATATTCATTGGAAGGACTGATGCTGAAGCTGAAACGCCAGTACTTTGGCCATGTGATGCCAAGTACTGAGTCATTGGAAAAGACCCTGATGCTTGGAAAGATTGAGGGCGGGAGGAGAAGGGGGCGACAGAGCATGAGATGGTTGGATGACCTCACCGACTCAATGGACATGAGTTTGAGCAAGCTCCGGGGAGATGGTGATGGACAGGGAGGCTGGCGTGCTGCGGTCCACGGGGTCGCAGAGAGTCAGACACGGCTAAGCGACTGAACAGCAACAATCACTGCATATGGTTCCTTAGTTCCCCAACCAGGGATCCAGCCCATGCCCCCTGCATTGGAAGGCAGAGTATTAAACACTCCACCTGGACAGTCTCGAAATATCACTGTTTTAAAGCCACAGAAGATATATTTTATTTTGACATCACTTCGAAACCTTCCCTTACCACCCGCATCAAATTTTCAAATTCATGAATTGTCCAGACATACACAGTTAGGCTTCCCTAGTGGCTCAGACATTAAAGAAGATGCCTGCAACATAGGAGACCCGGGTTGCATCCTTGGGTTGCGAGACTCCCCCTGGAGAGGGAGTGGCAACCCACTCTGGTGTTCTTGCCTGGAGGATTGTGTGGCAGAGGAAGGTGTGTGCGTGATAGTCCATGGGGTCCCAGGAGTCAGACACGACTGGGTGACTCACGCTTGACACCGTTACCAGCCTTTTATCCCCAAAGCTTTCCTTCAACAGGAAATCTTCCAACAAGGGACTTGTGCCTCTGGAGGAAGGAACTAAAAGCGTTGCTTTTAGTTGAGTCAAACGCTGAGGCTGACATCTGAATAGGTATGATAAACGATGGTGGATCCTCGCTTAGCTGAGCTACGTGCCACTCCATGGCCAAGTGTCTTCATTGTGTCTTACCTTTGTGTAAGCCCGTGAACTTTAGCAAAATGCCTTACAGAGCCCAGCTGTCTACTGATGAAACACTTTAGGCTCTCATCTCCTTTGTGAAACCTCTAGAACCACCACTGAATTGTACATCCGTTAGCAGTTCCTGGGCCAAAGGCATTAGGGATGTTGCAAGTTGTCCCCGCCGCGTTAATGACCCATTTTGAACTTGAATTAAAAAATGCACTCAGGGACTTCCCTGGTGGTCCATTGGTTAAGAGTCCATCTGCCCATGCAGGGGAACACGGGTTTGATCCCTGGTCACGGAAGATTCCACCTGCCACGGGGCATCTAAGCCCCACAAGCCACAACTACTGAAGCCTGCCTGCCTAGAGCCCATGCTCAGCAACCAGAGAAGCCACCACAGTGAGAAGCCCGTGGCTGCAACTAGACAGTAGCCTTCACTGGCGACAACTAGAAAAGCTGTGAGCAGCAGTGAAGACCCGGCACAGCGAAAAATAAATAGATAGATACATAGATAGATAAACAAATAATTGCTTTTAAAAAATCGCTCGACTTTGCTTTTTGTCTACCATTATTTCTGTAAGAGTCTAAAATAAATTTTTAAAAATGAAATAAGATAAATGTAAAATAAACAGCTAGTCATTAGCAAAAAAAAAAAAAAAACACCATAAAGCAAGAATGTGCATTCAAATGACAATATACTATAACCACATTTATTTAAGAATGTATTCCAGTATCAAACGGCAAAGCTCAACCGTGCAAATCGGCGATTACTTTTGCACCAACCTGATAATTTTACTTCAAAATCTTACACAAACTGTTGAGTGGCCGAGGTTGTGGATCTGAGCCTTTCAAACAGCCAGTGGCAGGGGGACTTGGAAAGAAGCTGCCAGTTTTCAGGGTCTGGGTTCTAGCCTGTCATCATGACGTGATTGTACTCTCGGTCATCTTGTGACCAGGTGACATCTTGGTGGCTTTGTTAGCATCCATAGCCCCGTATGCCACCCTAGGTGTGAAGAGCAACCGTGTTCTCGTTTTCTTAAGAAAACAAGATTCCACCACGTTTCCAGTCGCAGGTGGGCAACAGGTGGTCCAGTGTATCATTCTCATGAAACCTCATGGTTTCCAAATTGAAAGCACCTCGTGAGGTCTGGTGAGGGCTAAGGTATGTGGACCCTATTCAGTCAACACGTGATTCACTGTCTTCTTTTGTCCCTAATGATCGAAGGAGAAGTCAAGACTTTCTAGGAGCATTGGAGCCACAGAAGAAAGAGAGACAGAGCCGAGGTGAATCTATTTTCTGGAGGGAATACTAGCCAGGCTTCAGATGGATCTGTACCTTGGCCATTTCTTTTTTCCCCAAACAAATCTGTTTTTCTCAATCCATTCCTATTGCTCAAGTCAAGATTCACAGGACGATATGGCTTTTATGGGTCTATTTACAAGCTTACATGTGTTTCTTAACCTTTACCATGTTGAGCTGAAATTTCCGATGCTGTGGAGCTGGTTTTATTACACATTCAGTCCTTTCTGGGGGCTTCCCAGGTGCCTCAGTGGTAAAGAATCTGCCTGCCAACGCAGGAGACGCAGGTTCTAACCCTGGATTGGGAAGATCCACTTGAAGAGGAGATGGCGACCCACTCCAGTATTCTTGCCTGGGAAATCCCATGGAAAGAGGAGCCTGGCGGGCTGCAGTCCATGCGGGTTGAAAAGAGTTGGACAGAAATGAGCATGCACACACGTTTCTCACTGCCTGGCACCCTGTTAAATGCTTCAGTTCAGTTCAGTCACTCAGTAGCTTCCGACTCTTTGAGACCCCACGGACTGCAGCACGCCAGGCTTCCCTGTCCATCAACAACTCCCAGAGCTTGCCATCGAGTTGGTGATGCCATCCAACCATCTCATCCTCTGTCGTCCCCTTCTCCTGCCTTCAATCTTTTCCAGCATCAGGGTCTTTTCCAGTGCCTCAGTTCCTCCCATCAGGTGGCTAAAGTATTGGAGCTTCAGCTTCAGCATCAGTCCTTCCAATGAATATCCAGGACTGATTTTGTTTAGGACTGACTGGTTTGATCTCCTTGAATTCCAAGGGACTCAGATTCAATCAAGGAGAGCCAGATTCAATCGCTGGTTGGGGCGATCCCCTGGAGAAGGGACTGGCTACCCACTCCATATTCTTACCTGGAGAATCCCATGGACAGAGGAGCCTGGCAGACTATAGTCCATGGGGTTGCAAAATTGGACATAACTGAGCAACTGATACACACATCTTGACTTTGAAAAGGAGAGGCATTTAAAAGAGATTTCCTCCCTAAAGTATCATTTGGAAAATGTTCTAGGTTTTGAGCTTCCTAAGTAATTGGGATTTTTATTTGGGAATTTAAAGTATTTAGACTTATTTTATTCCTCCAGTTGTGCAAAGACAAAGACATTCATGGAATCTAAGAACAGAACAGAATAAGATTAACATGGACATAGCTTAAAAACAAACAAACAAAAACACAAAACTCGATGACCAAATTTAAATTTGCAGCAAGATTATGTAAGAATGGAACTGCCAAAGAAAGCAATCAGTTTTCTGGCTTGTAAAAAGATGGGACATGTTCCCAGAATGCAGAACAATCGGAAGAAGTAGATGTAAATGGTAAGAGATTAAAATTATAAATGAGAAAGGAAAGGATCAGCTTCTAATTAGCGTTCCTGAAGATCATTTGAAAGCAAATGGGGCAGAAACAATAGTCAAGGTTCGTCCACAGAAGAAAATTTTACCAAAGTGAGAATGGGACATGATTCTAGCTTGAATGGCTTCACTTGGGTTTCAGGTGAACTTAATAAAAATGAAATCAAATTGAGACCTGCTGTGCTGAAATTAAAGTAAAGAAGCATCTCTAAGTTCCCTGGAAGATAAAGCAGGTGACAAAGAGAGCCGTATGGAACTGGTCTCAAGATACTGGGCAGCACCACCTGCAAAAAGACCTAGTAATATCTATAGAGGCCTAGACAGTGTATTAAGAAGCAGAAATTTCACTTTGCTGACAAGGGTCGGTTTAGTCAAAGCTATAATTTCCCCAGTAGTCACATACAGTTGTGAGAGTTGGACCATAAAGAAGGCTGAGCGCCAAAGAATGGATGCTTTTGAACTGTGGTGTTGGAGAAGACCCTTGAGAGTCCCTTGGGCTGCAGGGAGATCCAACCAGTCCATCCTAAAGGAGATCACTCCTGAATGTTCACTGGAAGGACTGATGCTGAAGCTGAAACTCCAATCTTTTGGCCACCTGACGCGAAGAGCTAACTCATTGGAAAAGACCCTGATGCTGGGAAAGATTGAGGGCAGGAGGAGAAGGGGACGACAGAGGATGAGATGGTTGGATGGCATCACCGACTTGATGGACATGAGTTTGAGCAAGCTCCAGGAGCTGGTGGAGGACAGGGAAGCCTGGCATGCTGCAGTTCATGGGGTCGCAAAGAATCAGACACATGGAGACTACCCAGGTAATGCTAGTGGAAAAGAATCTTCCTGCCAGTGCAGGAGACCTGGATTCAATCCCTGGGTGGGGAAGATCCCCTGGAGGAGGAAGTGGCAACCCACTCCAGTATTCTTGCCTGAGGAATCCCATGGACAGAGGAGCCTGGCAGACTACAGTCCATGGGGTCACAATGAGTTGGACTCAACCGAACGCTCGCATGCACATACAAACAATGTCTATAGAAAGTGGGAGTGTAACTACCTCTTTGAGATCCTGATTTCAGTTATTTTCGATATATCCTGAAGGGGGATGCTGGGTACTATGGTAGTTCCCTTTTTAAATTTTTTGAAGATAGTATGTTTTCCATAGTGTCCACCAGTATACATTCCCAATTGCGTTCAAGAGTTGAGTTTCTCAAAATCCTCATCCACATGTCATTGTTTGGGTTGGTTTTGGATCAGTAGCCATCCCAACAGGGGTGAGATGATATCTCTCTGTAGTTTCGATTTTTATTTTTGTGACAGTTTTACTGATGGTGAGCATCTTTTCATATTAATTTCAGTTCAGTCGCTCAGTCATGTCTGACTTTTTGCGACCCCATGGACTGCAGCACGCCAGGCTTCCCTGTCCATCACCAACTTCCAGAGCTTGCTCAAACTCATGTCCATCAAGTCGGTGATGCCATCCAACCATCTCATCCTCTGTCTTCCCCTTCTCCTCCTGCCTTCAATCTCTCCCAGCATCAGGGTCTTTTTAAATGAGTCAGCTCTTTGCATCGGGTGGCCAAAGGGTTGGAGCTTCAGCTTCAGCCAGTTGGCTCTTTGTATCTCTTCCTTGCACAAACGTCTGTTGGATTGAAATAAGCCAAAGTTATAGGACAAATACTGCATTCCACTTAACGTGAAGTATTTTAAGTAGAGACACATAGAAGCAGAGAGTGCCGTAGTGGTGGCGTGCTTGAGGCTGGGGAAATGGAAAAATAATGTTTCAGTTGTGCAAGGTGAGTAAGATCTACAGGTCCTCTGTAAAATACAGCACCTGCAGTTAACAATACAGAATTGTGCGCTCAAAAGTCGTTGAGAGGAGATTTCACGTCAAGTGCTCTTACCACAAAAGCAGACAGAAGATGGACAGAAATAGGAGGAGGTCGACATGCCTGTTATCTTGATTGTGTGTATCCTATCACAGGCGTTTGCATATGTCCGAGCTCATCAAATTATACACTTGCAGGATGTGGAGGTGTTTGTGTGTGAGCCATGTATTAGTAAATACACCGGGAGAAGTTTGTCCACTGAAAGCATTTAGAGTATCAGAACTGGAATGACTTGGGAGAGGATTAATTAGGAGATTGCGATGAATATATACACGTGACTCTATTTAGGGCTTCCCTGGCAGCTCAGACCGTAGAGTTTGCCTGCAATGCAGGAGACCCAGGTTTGATTCCTGGGTCGGGAAGATCCCCTGGAGAAGGGATTGGCAACCCGCTCCAGTTTTCTTGCCTGGAGAATCCCATGGACAGAGGAGCCTGGCGGGCTACAGTCCATGGCGTCACAAAGAGTGGGACATGACTGGGGGACTATCTATAAAAAGAGGTAAATAACAAGGACCCACTGTGTGGCAAAGGGAGCTATAGTCAATATATTGTAGTCGATTATAATGGAAAGAATCTGAAATATAAGTTTTGCTATACGTTTGTGATCAACATACATATACTACCGTACATAAAATTGCTAAACAAGAAAGACCTACTGTATAGGAAACTATATTTAATATCTTATAATAAGCTAGAATGGAAACATATAATAAATTAACATTGTAAATTAACTCTACTTCAAGTTTTTAAAAGTAGAATGAAAAACAGCATATTAAATTCAAGGCAAAAAAAGATATCAAATAATGTATATGACAATCAATAGCATGGATTTTTTTTTCTTTCATTTCTGAAAGCTATAATATGATCTCTCAAGGAAACATTGGGAAAAGTATTTTAATGAAGAGAGCTTGCCTATTTAAAAACTCTCAACCAAATAATGGGACTTTTTTTTTTTTTTTTCTATTTAAAAACTGTTAATCTGTATCAAAGGAGTCCTGCCAAGAAAGAACTGGGAATCTTTCATGAATTTATAGGCACCGTTTGCCAACCTGATCCTATTTTTCTCTTGTTGAAGCCGTTTCATTAATTTAACGTGCAAGAAATAAATATTTGATGTGCAATTAGTTGGAGATTATTATGGCCATAATGGAAACTTTCCAAATAAACAGCTGCTCCAGCACTTTAAATGCATGAAAAGCAAGGCACAGAATGGAAAAGATAATAACACTCCAGCTCTACAGAGGAAGAAAGTTAACATATTCAATTAGTTTGAAAGATGGGTGCTCATCTAGAAGTTTGGTGACGGTTTATCAAAGCAGAACAACAAAAAAAAAGCTGCCAGAGATGCGGCCAAATGCCCATCCACCTGAATTTTCATGGAAGTGTTTGCCTAAAGATGTAAGACATTTCCACCCAAGAAGAAAATGTTATGGAAATAGATATGGCCCAATTCCAATAGTTCTTTCAGCGTAGCCATTTTATACATACATGTGTGTGTGTCATTAGTCGCTCCGTCGTGTCCGACTCTTGTGACCCCATCGACTCTAGCCCACCAGGCTCCTCTGTCCATGGAATTCTCCAGGCAAGAATACCGGAGTGGGTTGCCATTTCCTTCTCCAACACGTACATATATGTACACGTACACACACATGTGTGTGCTCAGTGATTCTTTGCAATCCCGTAGACTGAAGCGCTAGGCTCCACTGTTCATGGGATTCTCCAGGCAAGAATACTGGAGTGGGTTGCCAGGCATTCATCTGGGGGATCTTCCTAACCCAGGCATGGAACCCAGGTCTCTTGTGTCTCCTGCATGGGCAGACGGATTCTTTACCACTAGTGCCACCTGGGAAGCCCCAGCAAAAGAACAAAGGGAATTTCCGGAGGTGGTAAAAATCCGGCTTGTGATTACACATCTAAGTATCCAGAGAGTCACTGGGAAGTGTTTACAGTATACCAGCGTTCTGGTGCAGACCTCTAGAAAACTGACTTGGGGTGAATGTGTGCGTTGTCGGGGCTCTGTTGCATTCTGAGATGAAAGTCTGCAGTCCATTGCATTTTACCTTTGCTCCGCTCTGAAACACCCCTTTGGTTCAAGGGAGGTCAGAATCGATTATTGTTTCTTTCAGGTTCCCTTCTGCCTCGTATGAGCCAGACGCACATACTCAAACCAGACGCAAAAGAAGAAAAGCACTGATTGAACACTTTTTTGTCCGGGTGGAAGTAAACACTGTCTTATGATATATTGATGCAGACTGTCTTCGGTAATGTTCTCATGACATTCAGTCTGGTTAATGTACCCTCTCCCCTATTTGGGTGGCTCGGTGGTAAAGAACCCGCCTGCCAGGGCAGGAAGTTTGGATTTGATCACTGGGTCAGGAAGATCCCCTGGAGGTAATGTCAACCCACTCCAGTGTTCTTGCCTGGAGAATTCCACGGCCAGAGGAAGCTAGTGGGCTACAGTGCATGGGGTTGGAAAGCGTCAGACATGACTGAGTGCAGCATAGCAAAAAAATAAATGATGTCAGTTGCTTTCAGCCCATTCCTATCAGAGCTGATCGTTGGGAAGTTAAACATAACACACACAGAAGTGCCAGAACTGAGGCAACTTACTCAATAAGTGTATTTCTAGCTTATACGGTACAAAAGCTCCTCGGACATGTGGCCTTGTTGCCACCGTATCCTACTGACTGTCCATGACGCAGTAGGAAAAGGAGATGTAGTATAAACATCTTGGCGTGAAACTGGAGCCTAAGTCATTCCCGCTGCCCAGGAGCTGACATTCTTAAAAGGAACATCGGGACAGAGGCATAAATTAGCCCCATAAAGTAGCACCCAGGGGCACTCTGCAAGCTGTTCATCACACACTTGTATATTGGGAACTGCTGAGTGCTGGGCTATGGTTTTTCCAGTGGTCATGTGTGGATGTGAGAGTTGGACTATAAAGAAAGCTGAGTGCCGAAGAATTGATGCTTTTGAACTGTGGTGTTGGAGGAGACTGTTGAGAGTCCCTTGGACTGCAAGGAGATCCAACCAGTCCATCCTAAGGGAGATCAGTCCTGAATATTCATTGGAAGAACTGATGCTGAAGCTGAAACTCCAATCCACTGGCCACCTCATGCGAAGAGCTGACTCATTTGAAAAGACCCTGATGCTGGGAAAGATTGAGGGCAGGAGGAGAAGGGGACAACAGAGGATGAGATGGTTGGATGGCATCACTGACTCAATGGACATGGGTTTGGGTAAACTCTGGGAGTTGGTGATAGACAGGGAGGCCTGGCGTGCTGTGGTTCATGGGATCGCAAAGAGTCAGACACGACTGAGCAACTGAACTGAACTGAACTGACCTGAGCGCTGGGATGAGTTAGGGAGGTCAGTGGAGCAGGGAGACTTGGGGGAACAAAAGCTGTCAGAATTGAGGGAAGGAACTGAGCAAGGAAACTTTTCTGGGGTCCCTCCAGGCTTTGGAAAGATTCTGGAATCGTATTGCTGTGATTCCAAGAGGACGCGGCTGGCAAGTGTTACAGGCAAGAGTCTCAGTGATTCTTGGACGTCCCTTAGCCATGACCTGACTGCCGGGTGCATGGTGGCTGGACCAGAATGGAAGGAAACGGGGAGACTAGGGAGCAGACTGCAGATCGCGCCTCGTTATTCTTGGGTTCTATATTTGCAAATTCATCCGCTCCGCTACAATCTGTTCTTAACCATTAAGTCAATCCTGGAGGTTCTTTTGGGGGTCATTCCTGGACTTTGCTCAGCTGGGGGTTGGACATTGCAATGGCCTGCCTTCTGATTTCAGCTTTCGGGCTGTAAACCGGTGCCTTTTTGTGGTCTATGTAGGGCTGTGTTTTTCTCATTTATGTGTCTTTTAGCAATGGTGTCCCTGTGGGAAATGGCCCCTAATCATGGTGTTTTAATGCTGTCTGGTGTAGGGAAGGAAGCCCGAGAAGACTGCGATGTACCTTAGGGGGACAATACTTGACTTAGGGAAGCTCCTTGCAGGCTTGAGTTGCCCCGCTGACGGCCTCGAGTCCCAGGTGGATGACTCAAAAATACATATGAAATAGTTCAGTTCAGTCGCTCAGTCGTGTCTGACTCTTTGCGACCCCATGGACTGAAGCACTCCAGGCCTCCCTGTCCATCACCAACTCCCGGAGGTCACTCAAACTCATGTCCATCGAATGGGTGATGCCATCCAACCATCTCATCCTCTGTCATCCCCTTCTCCCCCTGCCCTCAATCTTTCCCAGCATCAGAGTCTTTTCCAATGAGTCCGTTCTTCACATCAGGTGGCCAAAGTATTGGAGCTTCAGCTTCAGCATCAGTCCTTCCAATGAATTTTCAGGACTGATTTCCTTTAGGACGGATTGGTTTGATCTCCTTGCAGACCAGAGAACTCTCAATAGTCTTCTCCGGCTCCATTAAAGGCATTATTTGATTAAATTCTTTTTTCTTTAATTAGAAGTAATTCACACACTCCTCATAGCCATCAACCAACAAAGACCTTGTTTGACTTTCCTTAAACAATCTACCATCTTTCCTCAAACAATCTACCGCCTTTCCTTGTACTGTTCAATAACATCTTCTAATATATCATAGTTACCTCTTTTTTAATTTAGTTAATTTTTTAAATTGAACAATAATTGCTTTACAGAATTGCGTTGGTTTCTGCCACTCATCAACATGAATCATCATGGCTTTCCTTTTGCAATTCATAACTTATCTGGTGGCCGATCAACCCGAGCGGCCCTAAGCAAGAATTACAGGTACTTGTCTCAAGCGTTTATCGATTTTATTACTGATGACCCTAAAACTGGCTGACAGCTTTTTGCCTAATCATATTTCAGATGTAGTATTCAGTGAAAACATACTTTTTAACCTCCAGGGAAAACATATACAGCACACAAAAATACATGTAGGTAAACCTTTATTCTTTGGCAGTCTAGGGTTCCTCTATTAGAGATTTGTGTTAAAAAAAAAAACCCAAGATAAATCATGGTACTTAATACTGTGCTGTCAGATGTGCATGTCAGAGCATTGTTATAACTGCCTCTGTTGACTTATGTCTTGTTTGCTTATTATGATAACATTTTTCCTGTGCCCTGGAGTAAGGAATCTGGTTATATTTTCATTAGCTTACTTTAATGCACTGTTGATAATGGACATACTTAATATACCTTTATTGAATATGTAACACAACTAGGGCTTCCCCAGTGGCTCAGACAGTAAAGAATCTGCCTGCAATGCAAAAGACCTTGGTTCGATCTCTGGGTCGGGAAGATCCCCCGGAGAAGGGAATAGCAACCCACTCCAGTATTCCTGCCTGGAGAATCCCCATGGACAGAGGAGCCTTGTGGGCTACAGTCCATGGGGTCTCAAAGAGTCAGACACGACTGAAGGAATAATGCAACACCATCACGAGTAAAACTGCATTTAAACATATTTAAAATACCATTTTGCATGTAGTATATGAGTTAATGATTCTAATTCCTTGATATGTAGGTATGTGTACATACTTATGTAAATAAACATGTATGTATGTATATGCATACACATAGGACATCTGTATAACTTGAAAAATTATATATACATATATAGTACATGATAAAATTTTAAATTATATGGCACCAGGAAGCTATGAGCAATATTAGTGTGGACTGCTGCGGCTAAGTCGCTTCAGTCGTGTCCGACTCTGTGCGACCCCACAGACGGCAGCCCACCAGGCTCCCCCATCCGCGGGGTTCTCCAGTCAGGAACACTGGAGCGGGTTGCCATTTCCTTCTGCAATGCATGAAAGTGAAAAGTGAAAGTGAAGTCGCTCAGTCGTGTCCGACTTTCAGTGACCCCATGGACTGCAGCCCACCAGGCTCCTCCGTCCATGGGGTTCTCCAGGCAAGAGCACCATTAGAATGGACTATAAAGGGTTAAATTTATACTGTCAAACCAGCCAATCCTAAAGGAAGTCAACCCTGAATATCCACTGAAAAGACTGAAGCTGAAGCTCCAATACTTTGGTCACCTGATGCGAAGAACTGACTCATTGGGAAAGAGCCTGATGCTGGGAAAGACTGAAGGCAGGAGGAGACGGGGACGACAGAGGATGAGATGGTTGGGTGGCACCACCCACTCAGTGGACCTGAGTTTGAGCAAGCTCTGGGAGCTGGTGATGGACGGGGAGGCCTGGCGTGCTGCAGTCCGTGGGGTTGCAAAGAGTCAGGCACGACTGATCAACTGAGCAACAAGTACATAATTTACTTAAAGACTCGCCATTTAAATGAATAAACAGTGAGTACATTCCAGTCACAGAGTTTAAAAGTGGTCCATGATTTTAAGCTTTAATTCCCTTAATACACAGCAGAAATCCACTGGAGATTGTCTTATACTCCTGTGGTTAATAGAACAGTTTTGAAAACCCAATAAAACTTAATGAAGTAATATCTTACAAACAACAAAATGAATGTCTATTAACTATTTATTTGTACCGTCCGTGGCTCCTCGCAACCACACAGAAAAGAGACAGACTCATAATATGCCCGTCCTAACCTTATTTTTTATTACCTGCCCTTCCCTCTGGATAAATACAGTGTTTGAATTAATGAAATCGGCGGGTAGTACTGATTCCTTGCATTTGAAATGAAGAGGCAACTCTGGGTGTGCAAGAATGTAAATGGAAAGTAAAAGTCGCTCAGTCGTGTCCGACTCTTTGCGACCCCGTGGACTATACAGTCCATGGAATTCTCTGGGCCAGAACACCGGGGCGGGTGGCATTTCCCTTCTCCAGGGGACCTTCCCAAGCCAGGGATCACACCCAGGTCTCGCATTGCAGGCGGATTCTTTACCGGCTGAGCCAGCAGGGAGGCCCTAGGAGACGGGAAATTGGAGTGTCATTTCCGGAGGCCAAGTGAAGACAGAGCTGAGGGCGGTTTGTGACGATGGTGGGTTTCAAGCGTGGGCAAGGGGGTGGGCTGCCTGGGCTGAGGAGCTGAAGGAGGAAAGCTTAGAAGCCGTCCCCTGACATGTTTGCTGCAGAACCCAAGGGGGACGTGGGGTACCCAGGCTGACTGCTGAATGCCCCCCGGGGGCAGCTCACGAACCGGGGGAGGCGTCTAGACCCTTCCAGAACGTGGGTGAGTGTGGCTGTGCTGCGTGCTTTTTTAGTGGCTTTGTTCGAAGACTGGGAATTGATGCGTTTGCAGCCTCCTGGGCGAAGCCATGCCTTTGACAGACTCTCCTCGTCCTGGACAAGGTTGCAGGTTCTTTCAGCTTCCCTCCCCCTGCCCCAGGATTTCCTTTAGCTGAGACATTTCTTAGAGAAGTGAGAAGCTGGAATTCGTCTGTATTGAAAATGTTGTTTCATGTGCAGGCGTGCGTGCTAGAAGCCCCATCAGGTGGAGAAGTGAATTCCATGATGACCGGACTGTAGCCATGACATCAGCGGCCTCATTTCCGAGAACTGGCCTCAAAAAGACGGGAGAAAAGTGGCCCCGGAACTCAAGATTGTTCGCTCAGTCGCTTCACTCGTGTCCGACTGTAGACTGTAGCCCCAGCAGGCTCCTCCGTCCGTGGGATTCTCCAGGCGAGAAGACTGCAGTGGGTTGCCATTCCCTCCTCCAGGGGATCTTCCCCACCCGGGAATCAAAACTGCGTCTCCTGCATTGCACGTGGATTCCCACCGAACCATCTGGCAAGCCACCCTCCTAAACTTCCTGGATATCAGTCTCTCTCTCTTCTTGTTTGAGACGTATCTACTTTAAATTTCGGCAAGGGAATTCCCTGGCAGTCCAGTGGTTAGGATTGTATGTTTCCACTGCAAGGGGCACCAGTTTGATCTCTGATCAGGGAGCTAAGATGCCACAAGCCAAAAGGTGAGGCAAAAAAAAAAAAATTAGGCAAAAATTGCATTTGTGAATATGCAAATGATATTAAACCTATTTTGTACACCTGTGGCTGATTCATGTCCCTGTATGGCAAAAACCACCACAAGATTGTAAAGTAATTAGCCTCCAATGAAAATCAATTGATTTTTAAAAAATTTTTGTTTTGGGTTGGCTTTGCCACCTGACTGTGCATCTAGCTGAACACTGAATTCGACCATAAAACAGAAGAAAATCCTAAGAGTTCCACAGGGAGGCAGTCCATGAGGCACTGGAACATTCTGAGAGCTTCACAGAAACTAGTGATTGGGTACCGCTAAGAAGAGAGGTCAGAGAAGCTGATGGAGATGCTGTAAAATTTCTCCTCTCTCATTTGGCCTAAGAACGCCCCTGATGGTGGTCAAAGTCATAAACATTAATTAAATCTTCAGCGAAGGTCCACACAGAGGAAGAAGAGTGAGCTTCCGACCCCGGCGTCACCAAGGGGTTCCCAGTTACAGAGGTAAAGGGCAGAGCCATCAGGTGAGCCTGGAAGCCTGTTTAGAAGGATGAAAGATGATTCCGTGAGGCTCGAGTGTCAACAGTGCTAATTAAAAGTGCTACCGTGATGGGACCAGTCAGACTGGTCAGGAGCCTCAGGGTGGAGTCAAAGTGCCTGAAATGACTCTAAGATGAGGTTTCCTCAAGCATTAATGTGGGTAATTTTCCAAGCACGAGATCTAATCTATGCAACAGCACTTTGTCGTTGCTGTCGTTTTAGTTGCTAAATTGTGTCTGACTGTTTTGCAACCCCGTGGATTTCAGCTCACCAGGCTCAGTTGCTGCAGTCCTGTCTGACTCTTTGCAACCCCATGGACTATAGCCCGGCAGCCTCCTCTGTCTGTGGGATCCTCCAGGTGAGAATACCGCAGTAGGTTGCCATGCCCTCCTCCAGGAACTCAAGATTAACTGTACCCGAGACAAGAAAGATGACGCCGGGCAAACCCCCGATGACCCATTTCAGGATGACTGTCAGAGCTGACTGTGGTGTTGCCGCATGAAGCCCCCCTCCCCGTCTGTAAAAGCTCTTACCCTGATTGTCAGTGACCGGGAGCCAGGTTTTGGATAGAAGTCCATTTCTACCCACCCAACCCCACCACTCCTGGTATCCAAAATAGAGCTAAGTGTCCTTTCCACCAGCCTTGCTCTTTATTGGCTTTCGAGCAGCAAGCCGCCAGATCCCCACTGTCAGTTACACTTTGAATATTACTCTAGTCTTCCTCGTCATCTATGAATGCGCCAGGTTGTCACCGCGGCCAGCCACTCCCCCTTTCTCTCCATCTGCTAAAGAAAGGCTCAGATATTCCTGGAGTCATTACATAGCAGTCTGTCAGCTCATTTCCTACAGTGGCTCAGGTCCCAAGGTTTATTTCCAGTTTGTCATTCCCCGCTCCACATTTAACAGAGTTCGGTTCTGTGCATTCAACTACAGTAAAATGATTTCCTACCACCTGGTCTGGAGGCAGAGATCTGTACCAATTTTTCCCTTCTTTAAAATTTAAAAAGAATTTTTTTAATCAGTTCTTCCCAGAAGGCAGTTGACTGAGGCTTAGAGAGTCTGGTCTCTCACAGACTAATAATATGTGCTTTGCATGAGGCCATGTTTATCCTTGTTCCTGATATTAATGCTCTTGCGGGCTTCGGGGGCCATGCCAATGACACAGAGCTTGAGGAATGAGTCATTTCCATAAGAATTTTTTTTAATGCATCAAAGAAGGACAAGGAAGTATTGTGGGGCTGCTGATGAAACCAAGAACGTGTACAGAAGATGTGGATAAGAGTGTCCTCGTTATGTTCTGTATTCACACAGAAGGGGACGTTCGGGGGGTGGATATCATTAATATTCTGGCCCTGGCTGAGAAGAGCAGTTTGAATAAGGAAGGGACTCCTCGGAGCAAGGACAGAAAATCAACCCCCCTTGCAATCACGTGGAGTCGTCAAGAATGAGTCACCCAGCTCACTGTTGATGGAGTCTCTCCGAAGGGATTAAAGAAGAAAGAAGGACACTCAGAAGTTGTCCTGTTACTCTCCTTCCTCCCTGGCAAACGGCTTACCCAAATATCAGATAGAGAACATGCTGAAACAGAGGCAAGATTGGACTCTGTTGTCGCCAGGGGAATGTTGCATCTGGTTAGACAGGTGTGTCTGGAGACTGAAAAAAATAGGCAAAAAAAAAAAAAAAAAGGAATAGGGTGAGACATTGCAGATGCTTGGGGGAAAAGTGTGCAGTCTTTTGTGGAGTCAGCAGGCTGTCTCTGGATCCCACCGATGAACGCTTCCTGGATCGTCAAGACTGTGTCAACAGAGAGGTTGATATTCTACACGCGTCTTATCTTGTTCTTCAGTCGCTAAGTGCTCTCTGACTGTCTGCGACCCCATGGACTGCAGCACGCCAGGCTTCCCTGTCCTTCACCATCTCCCGGAGTTTGCTCAAACTCACGTCCATGTAGTCGGTGGTGCCATCCAACCACCTCATCCTCTGTCGCCCCCTTCTCCTCCTGCCGTCTCTTTCCCAGCGAGATCCCTATTTCAGTGGAGTTTTCGTAACTTTGCCAGTGAATCCGTGTCCAGATCATCTGTCACTCATAAAAGCTCCCATAATAAAACGTTCCTAGAATTTTAGCTTGGAAGGTGGCAGGGGGTGAGGGGATGGAAGAGATAGGTGTCTTTAAATAAACATGTATATTTCCTCTTATGAGCAAACCAAATACGAGCTCCATGAGTGTCTCTTTAGGGCTTCCCTCGTGGCTCAGATGGAAAAGAATGCCGGAAAAAAGTTCCTACAATGCCGGAAACCTAGGGTCATTCCCTGGCTCAGAAAAATCCCCTGGAGGAGGAAATGGCAACGCACTCCAGTATTCCTACCTGGAGAATCCCCTGGACAGAGGAGCCTGGTGGGCTACAGTCCCCGGGGTCACAAAGAGTCGGACACGACTGAGCAACTAAGACTCTACTGTGCTGTAATCTCTCTCTGGCTTAGCAGGCAACAGATCATTCACACATGTCAGCCTAAATTCAGAACCCAAGCTTCTCAGGTAACTGAATCTTTGTTCTTAGGAGCACTGAATTCTGCACGGGCTTCTGATGAATTGCATCCTGATTCATTCTTTACAAAAAAAAATAATTGCCACACGACCCAGCAATCCCACTACTGGGCATACACACCGAAGAAACCAGAATTGAAAGAGACACGTGTACCCCATGTTCATCACAGCACAGTTTACAATCGCCAGGACATGGAAGCAACCTAGATGTCCATTGGCAGGCGAATGGATAAGAAAGCTCTGGTCCTTATACACAATGGAGAATTAATCAGCTATTTAAAAACACATTTGAATCAATTCTGATGAGGCGGAAGAAACTGGAACTTCTTATACAGAGTGAAGTAAGTCAGAAATAAAAACACCAGTACAGTATACTAACACATATATGTGGAATTTAGAAAGACGGTAACGGTGACCTTATATGCAAGACAGCAAAAGAGACACAGATGTAAAGAACAGACTTTTGGACTCTGTGGGAGAAGACGAGGGTGGGATGATTTGAGAGAATAGCACTGAAACATGTAAATTATCATATGTGAAACAGATCACCAGTCCGGGTTCGATGCATGAGACAGGGTGCTTGGGGCTGGTGCCCTGGGATGTCCAGGAGGGGTGGGATGGGGAGGGAGGTGGGAGGGGGGTTCCGGATCGGGAACACATGTACACCCATGGCGGATTCATGTCAGTGTGTGGCAAAAACCACTACATTATTGTAAAGTCATTAGCCTCCAATTAAAATAAATAATTTAAAAAATAATTGCATTGAGTTATTTATTTTCTGCTGTGCGGGGTCTAATTGTTACTGTGAGGGCTTTTCTCTAGTAGGGGTGAGCGGGAGCTACTCTTTTAAAATTTAGATTATATTCATATTTAGGTTATATTTTCATTTCCACTTATAAGTGATCATATGGTATCTGTCTCTCTCTGAGATATCTTCACTCAATATGATAATCTCTAGGTCCAGCCATCTGCTGCAAATGGTATTATTTTGTTCTCTTTAGTGGCTGAGAAGTATTCAGCTCTCTCTCTCTCTCCATATATATATATATACACCACAGTATCTTTATGCATTCCTCTGTCAATGGACATTTAGGTTTCTTGCATGTCTTGGCTGTTGTGAATAGCGCTACTATGAACATAGGAGAGTGAAAAAGCTGGCTTAAAACTCAGCATTCAAAAAACTAAGATCATGGCATCTGGTCCCATCACTTCATGGCACATAGATGGGGAAAATGTGGAGACAGAGTCAGATTTCATTTTCTTGGGCTCCAAAATCAATGCAGCTGGTGACTGCACCCACAGAATTAAAAGACACTTGCTCCTTGGAAGAATAGTTATGACAAACCTAGACGGATATTAAAAAGCAGAGATATCGCTTTCCCGACCAACGTCTGTGTAGGCAAAGGTACGGTTTTTCCAGTAGTCTGTATGGATGTGAGAGTTGGACCATAAAGAAAGTTGAGTGCAGAAGAATTGATGCTTTTGAACTGTGGTGTTGGAAAAGATTCTTCTTTTTTTTTAAAGAAATCAATTTATCTTAATTGGAGGCTAATTAATTTACAGTATTGTGGTGGTCTCTCGAGAATTCCTTGAACAACAAGATCCAGCCACTCTATCCTAAAGGAAGTCAGTCCTGAATATTCATTGGAAAGAGTGATGCTGAAGTGCCAATACTTTGGCCACCTGATGTGAAAAGCTGACTCATTGGAAAAGACCCTGATGCTGGGAAAGATTGAAGGCAGGAGGATAATGGGTCGACAGAGGGCAGGATGGATGGCATCACCGACTCGATGGACCTGAGTTTGAGCAAGCTCCGGGAGATGGTGATGGACAGGGAGGCCTGGTGTGCTGCGGTCCACGGGGTCATAGAGTCGGACGCAACTGAGCGACTGAACAGCGAATGAACATAGGGGTGCCTGTATCTTTTTGAATCATAGATTTATCTGGATATACGCCCAGGAGTGGAACTGCCGGATCATATGGTGATTCTGTGTGGTTTGTGGAGGAACCTCGAAACTGTTTTCCATAGTGGCTGCACTGATTTCCATTCCCAGAAACAATGTAGGAGGATTCTCTCTTCTCCACACCATCTCCAGCATTTATTACTTGCAGACTTGTTAATGAGGGCCATTCTGACTGGTGTGAGGTGGAATGTCATTATGGTTTTGATCTGCACGTCTCTAATAAATAGCAATATTGGGAATCTTTTCATGTGCCTGTTGGCCATCTGTATGTCCTCTGTGGAGAAATTTCTCTTTAGGTTTTCTGCCAACTTTTCTATTGTTTTCTTTTTTTTTAATTATTGAGTCGTATGAGCTGTTTGTGTACTTTGTAAATTAAGCTGCTCTCAGTTGCCCCTGACTTCTAAACAAGCCTTGCCATTTTCCCATGCACTAAATCTTCCTCTTAATCGTAGACCTGATTGACATGGGTTTGAGCTGTTGAGAATCCTTCATTTTTTTTTTTTTTCCTAAGGGTGAGCACTGGTTCAAAACATGAACATGCATATGGGCTTTCCTGGTGGCTCAGACGGTAAAGAAGCTGCCTGTGGTGCAGGAGACCTGGGTTTGATTCCTGGGTCAGGAAGATCCCCTGGAGAAGGGAAAGGCTACCCCCTCGAGTATTCTTGGTGAGTACTCCCCTGGTGGCTCAGCTGGTAAAGAATCCGCCTGCAATGCAGGAGACCTGAGTTCAAACCCTGGGTGGGGAAGATCCCCTGGAGAAGGGAAAGGCTACCCACTCCAGTATTCTGGCCTGGAGAATTCCATGGACTGTATAGTCCATGGGGTTGCAAAGAGTCGGACGTGACTGAGCGGCTTTCACTTTTCACTTCTTCGAATCCAGCGAGCGCTGCTGTAGACCGGGTCATTCCTGCACACCGGTGACGTGGTGTCCTTCTGCGTCTCCCCGAGAAGTGCCTGATTTCCCGTCTGTCCGGGAGAACGGCCACGTGCACTTGGGGACACGTGTCGGGAAAACGTTGCTATTGTTGTTCAGTCGCTAAGTCGTGTGAGATTCTCTGCGACCCCCACGAACTACAGCGCGCCAGGCTCCTGGGTCCTTCACTGTCTGCTAGAGTTTGCTCAGAGTCATGACCGCTGAGTCAGTCTAACGGTTGAAGGCAAAAGAAAAAGAGGGTGGCAGAGGATGAGATGGTTAAACAGCATCAGGTAAATACCGGTCGTTGAATCTGTGGCTTAACGGCATGCCCAAAGGATTCTGTTCTTACACAGCTTGTGCTGATCTGTACAGTTTTTTTATCCCAAGGTGGTGCTTTAGCAGGAAAGTTAGATGATGTTGACGACACTTTAGCAAATGCATAATTGTCAGGCAGGCCCTCTTGGGGCCCCTCTGTGATGTCTTCCAGCAGACTGAGTTGCCATCTGGCTTTCATTTGACATGGTCACCCGGGAAACCAAAGGCAACAACCCACCTGGCAGTGAATCGGGTAACAGGGTACCATTAGATATCAGGTAGCCTCTCTGGACTCGCAGCAAAGAAAGATGAACTTGGAAGGTGTAGAGACGATGGCGGGGGGTGGCTTTGAAAGGACGACCTTGCCCTTGACTTATTTCTGTCGGCTCCAGAAAATAAAGACACCCGTTTCATAACTTCAGTCTCTCTCTTTGGAAAGCTACCAGGAAAATTAGACTCCTCATGCTGCCCCAGTGAGAGAGACTTTTTTCAAGAGCTTTTCAAATAGTGGAGGTTCTTTTCTTTCATACACACACACACACACACACACACACAAAACACCAACCCAAAACAGAGATGTATATATATTTTAATGTTATGCTTTTGACTTCTATTTGGTTAAATCTAGGGAATTTATTTTTAAAAAGCATCTTAAACCCATGGAATTCTCCAGGCCAGAATACTGGAGTGGGTGGCCTATCCCTTCTCCAGGGGATCTTCCCAACCCAGGGATCAAACCCAAGCCTCCCGCATTGCAGGCGGATTCTTTACCAGCTGAGCCACCAGGGAAGCCCTCAACATTTACTTATCTGGCTGTGCCGGGTCGTCTTTGCTGCGTGAGGGCTGTTGTCTATTGTGTTGCGTGGGCTTCTCATTCCAGTGTCTTCTCTTGTTGCGGAGCACAGACTCTAGGGTGCGAGGGCTTCGGAAGTTGTAGCATATGAGTTCAATAGTTGTAGCCCACGGGCTTCGTTGTCCCCCAGGCGTGTGTGGGATCTTAGTTACTCAACCAGGGATCGGACGCATGTCCCCTGCGCTGGAAGGCAGATTCTTAACCGCTGAACCAGCGGGGAAGTCCTCTTAAACTCTTCAGCTGCTATGCTGTTAAGTCATGCCAGTCGTGTCCAACTCTGTGTGACCCCATAGACGTCAGCCTCCCAGGCTCCCATGCCTGGGATTCTCCAAGCAGGAATACTGGAGTGGGTTGCCATTTCCTTCTCCAGTGCTGCAGTTCTGATTAATCCTCTTTTCAGGAATCCTTTTCTGTACTGCACACATTTTCCCAGCTCCAGTGGTACCACATGCTTGCATAGCTTTTTCTCAAGTCCTTTGCCATCTCCTCCTCTGTCCGAGTTCTCATGGTGGACTTCTTAGCGCTTCAACTTTGTCCTTGTCTGGGTGTTCAGAGACAGAACATTTATTGTGATAGCATAGCATTTATCGTGATAGTGAAAGTGTTAGTTGCTCAGTCGTGTCTGACTCTCTGTGACCCCGTGGACTGTAGCCCACCAGGCTCCTCTGTCCATGGCATGCTCCAGGCAAGAAGACTGGAGTGGGTTGCCAAGCCCTCCTCCAGAGATCTTCACTACCCAGGGATCGAACCTGCGTCTCCTATATCCTAGGCAGATTCTTTACTGTCTGAGCCACCAGGGTAGCCTGATTTCCCCTTTGTCTGTTCTGTCTCGGCAGGCAGTGTTATATATAGTATTGACATCGTGAGAACGCCCAAATTCTCGTCTCTGTTTCCCACATCCTGTATGCAGCCACTTATTTGATCTCAACCCTCGGAGTGTCTACGGGGCAACTCAACAGGAAGACGTCCGAAACAAAGCTACGGGACTTTGTAACTCATAGACACTCAAGCGCTCTTTTCCCCGGAATCTCTGTGTCAGGTGGGAACCCAGACTCACACGCTGGATTCCTTTCCTTGGCTGTCGCCACACCCGTCCGTAGACTCCATTCACCAGCCCTGTCCACTCTACTTTCAGACTCTTCCTGGTTTTCTTCATTCTTGGGTTTCTTCATTCCCTCCAGTGGCATCGTTTCCATCTTTGTCTTTAGGAGAACTCCCTGGGGGTCTCTTGTCACCACACTAACACAACCCAGTATCAGTTTACCAAAAATTACCGTTGGGGTGACTGTATCACCCTTGCTACCAACCCTCTGATACTTCAGTCACACTTCCGTGCAAGGGAACTCTCATCCTCAAAGCCCTTCCGGGACCTACCTGCACTCACCTCTGCAAGCTCACCACTCCACCGTGATGTTTTCGCTCCACTCACGGCTCCGAGATGTTACACTGATTCCCGTGCATAGGCCCCATCACCAGGGGCTTCCTCTGCCTGGAATCGTCCAGGCGTCCGCCTGTCTGATTCCTGCATTTGTTTATATGCACTCCCCAAAAGCCAGCCCAGTGAAGAGGAGCTACAGAGCCTCTCGAAGAGGGTGATACAGGGAGACTGAAACAGCTGGCTGAAAACTCAACATTCAAAAAACTAACGTCATGGCACCCGGTCCCATCACTTCATGGCAAATAGAAGCGGGGGAGAAGAAAAGCTACCCTCGGGACTGCAGGAGTTCATACACATACGTTTATCAGAACAGTATTCACACAGGCAATCAATACATTTATTTGTACTCAGAGCCTTCAATAAGTGGCTAATATTAAGTATCATATTATCAAGGATAGGAACTAACTTTTTTCTTGGAGTACAGTTGATTAATAACATTACATTAGTTTCAGGTGTGTACCAGTGATTCAGCATTTTCATAGGTCATACTCCACTTAAAGTCATAAAGTATTAGTGCTATGCCCTGCATTGTATATTACATCCTTGTATCTTATTTATGTTATGCCTAGCAGCTTGAATTTACTTCCATCAAATCACACCTAATAATTGAGCAATAATTCTGCCATGAAGGTCCCATATCTCATTTCCAAATCATGCTCGCTGCCTCCAAACTCAAGCAGGTCACATAGGCAAGGCCTTAACATTATTCTCAAATGTCTGTAGCTTTTCAGAAGTTTTTTTTTTCAAGTTTTAAAAAATTTTACTTAGTTTCTGTTATACAGCAAAGCGAATCAGCTGTATGCATACGTAAATCCTCTCTCTTTTTTTCTTTTTCTTTTGGATTTCTCTCCCACTTAGATGACCAAAGGTCATTGCATAGAGTTCCCTGTGCTGTCCACCAGGTTCTCATTAATTATCTGCTTTATACATAAAAGGGTGTGTGTGTCAATCCCAGACTCCTGATTCATCCCACTCTCCTTCCCTTTCTGCCTTCATGCCCATTCCTTCCATCTCTATGTCTGTGTCTCTATTCCTGCTTTGTCAATAAGGTTGTCTATACAAAAAAATTTTTTTTCCAGATTTCACATATATGCCTTAATATACGATATTTGTTTTTCTCTTTCTGACTTAACTTCACTCTGTACGACGGTCTCCAGGTCCGTCCACGTCTCTCCAAATGACCCAATTTCATCCCTTTTTTATGGCTGAATAGTATTCCATTGTATACACATGCCACGTCTTCTTCATCCATTTCTCTATTGATGGGCATTTAAGTTGTTCCCATTCCTTGGCTGTTGTAAATAGGGCTACTATGAGCATTGAGGTACATGTGTCTTTTTGAATTATGGTTTTCTCTGGGTATATGTCCAGAAGTGGGATTGCTTGGTTGCCTAAAACACTACAGAACAGCACTCTTAATAGACATTCCTGCGCATGTCTCCTGGTGAAGACACATTAAAAAACACATTGGATATTTACCCAGAAGCGGAAGTGCTGAGTCAGAGAATAAGCATGTCTTCAGGTTGTAGAAAGCTCCCCATAGTTTCCCAAAGTTTATTTTCCAAATTACATGTTTATATATTTTAGGTTCAGTCAAGCGGTTTTCACATGAGCAATGTTGAGAAATAATTTCTCCAGAATCTAGCCCAGATGACAAAATGTATTCCTATTAGCTCAGAAGCTTATTGTAATTAGGAAGAAAGGTATCAGCATAAAAATGATAAAGGAATTACAAATTACATATCCCTCTGCATTTGTATTGCATGTAGCGTTATTTAGAATATCTCATTATTTTAATTGCAACCAATTACTCCAGTTGGAATAGTCACAGCAAGCAGTGTTATATATTTTAGGAATAAATTAAATATATCATCTCATAGGTCATCCTAACATCCTGCTCTTCCATTTGTTAAAGCATCGAAGGTTCTATTAACGCTCATAGGAATTTTGAATCCACATAAATATATCATTAGGCTGAAGGTGAACATCTTTAACGTAGATTTGCCAGAAGGTTGGAATGTCACAATGATAGCTACTGCACATTTCCCCGTTTAATGTATCACATCCAGTGATGATATTGCTGCAAAGCTCATATTGATTGTACCATCTGTAAGGTCTAAAGCTAACCAAACGAGAAGGTGATATTCTATAGTTGTTTTATTGGGTTTTGATTGTATGTGGTCCATTATCACGTTCATTTGGCTTCAATATTGATTCCTTAGGTTAAAAAAAAAATTATTTTCCATTTGCTTCACGTAGACAAATACTTTTATTCAGTAAGAGAAATGAATATTTTGAAAACAGTTATGAATAATAGTATGGTGTGTTTTGAAACAGAATTTCAAAACCTGTGGTATAAAATAACCACTGACTCTCATAAAATGACTTTCCCCCCTACTTTTTCTCTATCTCCCAAAATAGAATTCCTTAGATACCTCTATGATTTGGAGCTAGAATGATCAATTTTATTACTGTGTTATATTCAAATACGTCCTCCCTGTTTGCCAACACAATATACTTGACTTGAGTTGCACGCAACATGTTGTGTAATCAACCTGCTGTCCCAGTTAATGTGTATGTTGGCTGATTATTTTTAGTTTGGCGCTTCACTTTCACTGTTTAATCAGATTCTAACTACATCAACTGCCCACCTTTAGCTAAATTCATTCTCTTCCTATTTTCCAACTACTTTTTTTTTTTCTTACCGTTCTGTCTGCATTGTTTTTTGTGCGTCTTTAAACTGGGGTACATGATTCACACAGATGAAGAAATAAGTCTCACAAAAGTAAAAATACATTTTCCCACAGGCTTAAGTGTTTAGAGAATTAACCATTTTAGCTTTATTTTCGGGAATTTGTGCCTTTCTTTTCCAATATGGATTTAGACGTGGAGAGAAAGTACGTCCATTTGGAACATATGAGCCCAGTGTTGGTCTAAACCTCTTCACAGATGGTTTGTATCCTAACCCATGAAAAACCCAAACCCTTTGTCTTAGTTCATCTGGGCTGTTATGAAAGAATACCGTAGACTAGGTGGCTGATAAACAATGAACATTTATTTTTCAGGTATCTGGAGGCAGAGGTCCAAAATTGGATTGTCAGCAGACCCAGAGTCTGATGAGAACCTGCTTCCAAGTTCAAAACCTTCTTACTGTGTGAGAAGATTTATTCTTCTGTTTATTAAGGACACTCATTAAACAAGGCACTCAATAACAAGGTCTGTTTATTAAGGGCACTCATCGCATTCATAAGGGCCCCACTTTCTTGACCTCACCACCTCCCAAAGGCCCCATATCCTAATCCATATATACATAGCAGGTTAGGATTTCAACGTTTGCATTTGGCTGGGGGCAGGGATGCAAACGTTGTCTATGGAACACATTTCAATAACAGAAAGCATTATTATCAAGGAATCAGAATGCCATGACAACACTCAGCTCCCCATAATGTTGTCATTTCTTGTTGTTGTTGTTTGGTCACTAAGTCGTGTCCAAATCCTTGGGACCCCATGGAATGCAGCACGCCCTTCTCTTCTGTCCATGGGATTTCCCAGGCAAGAAAACTGGAGTGGGTTGCTATTTCCTTCTCCAAGGGGTATTCCAACCCAGAGATTGAGCCCTCATCTCCTGCATGGCAGATGGGTTCTTTACCACTGAGCCACCTGGGAAGCCCTATCATTTCTTAGATGAATACAGACCATGATATTTTATATTATTTTGGCATATAATAGCTATTCCTAAAAATAGATGTGCATTCTAGTGCCTAGTTTTTGCATGATAAAAAAGTCCCATTTTTATATAAGCAAACCTCAAGCCTGGTAACACTGTGTACTTTATATTTGTCTCTTGGCTTTGGTGGGAGGGAGGTGCAAAGAAACAGGAGCTTGGGAGCTAGGCAGGTGTGGTTCAGAAGTGAGCTCTGACGTGGGCCTTTAAGTCGACCCATTTACCTCCCTAAGCTGCCTTTCCATCCTCTGTGGGACAGAGAGAAAAAGACTTCACAGTTCAGTTTAGTTCAGTTGCTCAGTCATGTCTGACTCTTTGTGACCCCATGGACTGCAGCATGCCAGGCCTCCCTGTCCATAACCAACCCCTGGAGTTTACTCAAACTTATGTCCATTGAGTTGGTGATGCCATTGAACCATCTCAGCCTTCGTCATCTCCTCCTCTTCCCGCCTTCAATCTTTCCCAGCATCAGGTCTTTTCAAATGAGTCAGCTCTTCACATCAGGTGGCCAAAGGATTGGAGTTTCAGCTTCAGCATCAGTCCCCCCAAAGAATATTCAGGACTGATTTCCTTTAGGATGGACTGGTTGGATCTCCTTGCAGCCCAAGGGACTCTCAAGAGTCTGCTCCAAAACCATAGTTCAAAAGCCTCAATTCTTTGGTGCTCAGCTTTCTTTATAGTCCAACTCTCACATCCATACATGACTACTGGAAAAACCATAGCCTTGACTAGATGGACCTCTTATGGTAAAGTAATGTCTCTGCTTTTTAATATGCTGTCTAGGTTGATCATAACTTCCCTTCCAAGAAGTAAGTGTCTTTTAATTTCATGGCTGCAGTAACCATCTGCAGTGATTTTGGAGCCCCCAAAAGTAAAGTCTGCCACTGTTTCCACTGTTTCCCCATCTATTTGCCATGAAGTGATGGGACCGGATGCCATGATCTTAGTTTTCTGAATGTTGAGCTGCAAGCCAGCTTCTTCACTCTGCTCTTTGACTTTCATCAAGAGGCTCTTTAGTTCTCCACTTTCTGCCATGCTGTAATTCAGATTGCCTTTCAAAGTAGCAGTGGTGATTGACAACCTTCCTGGGCCACGGGGCAGGGGTGGGGATTCCGCTGAAGCCCCGCCCCCTCTGGCCATCCCAAAGCAACTGCCGAGCTCCTATTGGTGGATGTGGAACCACAGTCAGGAGGGGCTGTGTGGCTGAAGCTCAGACTGGGCAGGTGGGTGGGCGATGAGAGAGGATGCTCAAAGATGCTGAGAGCCTGGCAGGGTCTAGTTTCTGGAGCGCCCACGGGTCATATTCAGTTAAAGTCAGTCTTCACCCTAGAGTGGAAGTCCCAAAACTTTTTGACTCCAGGGACCACTTTCATGGAAGACCATTTTTCCACAGACCAGGAGTAGGGTGGGGATGGTTTCGGATGACTTGAGCACACTGCATTTGTTGTTCACTTTATTTGATTATTATGACATTAGCCCCACCCCAGACCATCAGACCGCTGCCCTGAAGGGCGAGACCTTTGAACAAGGTCTTCCCTTTGTCTAGAAGTCTTTGCTCCTGTCTTCATTCACTCCTTCCTATTCTCTGCCTTGTCACACGTCTCATGCCAGCTTCCTGTTTCCTCTCTCAATGGAGCATCATCTTCCCCAAGAGGGGAACCTCTTTCATTTTTCTGTGACGCACTTCCATCTCGCCCTTCTCAAATTCCTGGTGCATCCCAGACAGACCTGGCGTTCTCCACACTTGGCTCATGCCTGTAAGCTGACGTTGGGGCCTCTGAGCGAATCCATATAGACTTCCGCTCAGACACTCATCACACAATATCTTTATGAGAATCTCTTTCTCCCATGCTCTTAGCATTCCAAACAGGAACAACTTCACTACTCTTCACCAGCCTCTTACCACGCCTCCATCACTCTCACTGGATAATCACTGCTCCCCTCTTCCAAGACCCCCATCCTAGAAGCCTTGGACTTCTCTTTAACAAACCCGCTCCCCTACTTGAAGACTCAAGGGTCCTTGCTCATAGGAACAAGCCAACAAATGTTGACCAGATGATACATGAATGTGAGAAATCTCAAGGGACCCGTGGCTGTCCTTCCCATGCCTCGGATGGGCTGTGTGTACAACTCACTTTTTTGTTGTTTTCAGCTACTGTTTACAACTTCGTCTATCCTTGTTTCTGCCACTGCTTCTTAGAATTTGCTTCCTCTTTCTTCCATTTCCTTTTTTCGTGACTTTTCTAGTTCTCCCTACAGACGTATTTAATCATAGATATTGTAGCACTTAATTAATTTCTATTGACTGTGGTCTCAGAACAGCCGGCACGTCAATGCAGGGTCTACCGTTTCCCATCGATGGCTTCCTTGGCAAATATTGAGTTATTTACCCGCAGAGCAGGAAATATACACAGCCTCATTAATCTCTACTCTGCCTGATCCAGGGCCCTTCTCTTCCCAGAGCTCACCGTGAGACTTATTGAGCCTCCAGTCTCATATATTATTTACAGGGTACCATTGATTTATACAACTTTTCCTAGGTCAGAAGTCTGGTGATTCACTGGCCCCATATTCAGTCTGACCGCAGGAAGAGGTACCGTTTGCAGGAAGAGTGTTTCCCCGTGCCTGAAGAGGCTATACTGGGTTTTATCTGGTTGGGCCAAACACAAATGCTAGGGAGGTATAATAGCCCAAAGCAAGAGGGGATGGTTTGGCGAATCCATTCTCTAGGTATAGGGGAAGAACTGAAAAGAAACGGTAACTAACTATTACAAAGTGAAATGGCTTAGAAAAAAGTGAGAAATAGAAACTCTCCTAGTGGTCCGGTGGCTAAGACTGCGGTCCCAATGCAGGGGCCCTGGGGTTCGGGCCCTGGGGTTCAATCCCTGGTCAGGGAACTAGATCCCATACACTTCCATCAACTATCCACATGCCACAGCTCACGAATCGATAAAGAGATAGATCTAGATACATAGAGAGATAGAAACAAATGATTTCCTCACCAGTGCCAACATGAAGACATTTGAAGGTGTTGTAGGTGTTTCTAGAATTTTTGACAATGGAGATAAAGAAGTAGGATACATCCACAAGTACGTCCCATCTCTTTGTATTCGAGAACGTCTATTCCGTACTGAGATATCCATTTGTTGCTGTTGTTGAGTTGCTAAGTCGTATCTGACTCTTTGCAACCCCGTGGACTGCAGCATGCCAGGCTTCCCTGTCCTTCACTGTCTCCCGGAGCTTGGTCAAACTCAACGTCCATTGAGTCAGTGATGCCATCCAACCATCTCATCCTCTGTCACCCCCTTCTCCTCCTGACTTCAGTCTTTCCCAGCATCAGGGTCTTTTCCAGTGAGTCGGCTCTTCTCATCAGGGACCCAAAGTACTGGAGCTTCAGCTTCAGCTCAGTCCCTTCAATGAATATTCAGGGTTGATTTCCTTTAGGATGGACTGGTTTGATCTCCTTGCCGTCCAAGGGACACTCAAGAATCTTCTCCAACACCACAGTTTGAAAGCATCAGTTCTTTGGTCTTAAAATACAGTAGCTCATCTATCGTCCTGAAGTTATCTGAATACTAGAATCTTGGCTCATTTCATATTTTTTGATGTCCGCCCACTTAAAAATAAATAAAACTAAAATACTGCAGTAAAAATAAAAGTCAAATTCTTAACACAAGTGGGTAAAGAAGGGTTAGTGGCAGTCTGGGAATCCCTTTTCTTCTTTTTGCTGGTTCAAAATCAGAAAGAAAGGTGATCAGGGTATTTCTCCCTGTGAGCTTGTCAAGGTCAGACCTCTTGGCAAACACTAGCTCCTTGTGGGAGGGTCCCTATCCATTGATCTTTAGCAAAACATAACTAGTCTACCTGGTATTGTTTATGGGTTTCGGGACATGGCTCCCCAGAAGATGTTGCGTAAGAGATGTAAATTTTGTTGTTGTTATTATTTAGTAGTAAAGTCGTGTAGGACTCTTTGTGACCCCATGGACTGTAGCCCCCACCCCCACCCCCAGGCTCCTCTGTCCATGGGCTTTCCCAGGTAAGAATACTGGAGTCGGTTGCCACTTCCTTCTCCAGGGATCTTCCCAACCCAGGGATCCAACCCGCATCTTCTGCATTGGCAGGTGGATTATTTATCGCTCAGCCACCAGGGAAGCCAGAGGTGTAAATATCTCGGTGTAAGTGGAGATGGCTGATGAACACAGCTGCTCCCTCCTGTATCAAGGTTGTTTTCACAAACGTGGCTTAGAGCCCTATGTGTCCAACCTGGGTCAGAGTGTCAAGTGAAACTTTCTTGTTTCTAGAGGGCTCTAGAGGAGTTAATGATCTGAGACCTGCTTTGCCTGTGTGAAATGATCAGTGAAATTTGACAGTAGGTAAGATATCGGGATGGATTCTCATTTGATAATTCAATGCATCTTATCTTTATGCTGATATTATTTTAGTTGGTATTTCTCCTTCAGTGTTGTCCATAAACACAAGTATGTGCAATTTTAATATTTCAGACCATAATGTTCACTTGCGTGCTAAGTCAGTTCAGTCGTGTCCGACTCTTTGCGACCCCACGGACTGTAGCCTGCCAGGCTCCTCCATCCCTGGGATTCTGCAGGCAAGAATGCTGCAGTGAGTTGCCATTTCCTCCTCTAGGGGATCTTCCCGACTCAGGGATGAAACCTGAGTCTCTTACACCTTCTGCATTGGCAGGTGAGTTTTTACAACTAGCGCCACAGGGGAATCCCTAATGTTCACGAAGTTCTGTCATTTTTTTTTGGGGGGGGGGTAAAAGAGACTAAAAATTAATGCACAGAGCACCCAACTTTAGAAGATCGAAGAAATAGTAGAGACATGTTTCCCTGAGAGTACATTTCCCTTTCTTCAGAGTTCCTTTTTTATCTCCTTTTTGTTTGTCTTGGTTTATTCGTCACGTTGAAACTTGGGCTAACTCTTCAGTCATTTTGAACTGTCCAATTCATTTGGAGAGTGACACAGTAAAATGTCAGCTGGTAGCTCTTGTTGGTGCTGGAGAAGACTCTTGAGAGTCCCTTGGATGGCAAGGAGATCCAACCAGTCCATCCTCAAGGAAGTCAGTCCTGAATATTCATTGGAAGGACTGATGCTCAAGCTGAAACTCCAATCCTTTGGCCACCTGATGTGAAGAACTGACTCATTAGAAAAGACCCTGATGCTGGGAAAGATTGAAGGCGGGAGTAGAAGGGGATGACTGAGGATGAGACGGTTGGTTGGCATCACCGACTCGATGAGTTTGAGCAAACTCTTGGAGATAGTGAAGGACAGGGAAGCCTGGCGTGCTGCGGTCCATGGGGTTGCAAAGAATCGGACACAACTGAACGGGTGAACAACAGCCACCAGTGGACTTTACAATAGGATAACTCAGGAGAGACCATGAACTTTCCCTGGGGGTACTAGCACGCACAGAATCTCAAGCTCTTCCCCCTGTGGGTTGGTCAGTTTCTTGAGAAAGGAATACTGGCTATCTGCAGTGGGGGCACTGGAAGCTGGTGGGGAAAGAACTGGACAACTCAAGAGTTTTGAATCAATGACTTAGCCTAATTCACTATTTCAAGGTCAAGAAATGCCACGTTGATGATAAAAATAACCAATAATCATATTGGAACTTTGCAACAGAAATGCTTGAGATTACAAGTCAATACAGCAACACCTTCCAAAACTATGTGAAGGGACTTCCCTGGTGGCCCAGTGGCTAAGCCTTCTCCTTCCCAATGTAGAGGTCCTGAGTTCTATCCCTGGTCAAGGAACTAGATCCCACATGCTCTAACAGTTCACATGCCACAACTAAAACCCAGCACAGGCTAATAAATACTTAAAAAAAAAATAAACTTTGGGAAAATTATGCCTCACATATAGTGCAGTACTGAGCAAAATTATTAATCAATTATGAATGTGAAATACTAATATTTGTAGATACTGAAAATCTCCAAAATGTACCTCTTTTCTGAAGACAGTCCTGAAGACTGTGCCCAACCCAAAGAGAAGCAATGGCTGGTAAAGATATAGGAATGCCAAGATGACAGAGAAGTGAAAGGGATTCTAAGAGTTACTGCGAAGAAAAATATTGGGGTGGAAGGTATATAGCATGTCTGGGGAGAACCAGCCCAGTGTTTCAGGATGACATGGGGATTCAAATGTTGCTGAGGACACAGGTTTGATTCTATGCAAGAGGCTGTTGTCCAGTCCACAACAGCCTTCATCATAAGGGCTTCCTGGGTGGCTCAGTGATGTAAAGAATCCACTTGCCATGCAGGAGACGTGGGTTTGATCCCTGGATCAGGAAGATGAAGCCCACTCCAGTATTCTTGCCTGGGAAATCCCACGGACAGAGGAGCCTGGTGGGCTACAGTCCATGGGGTCGCAGAAGACTCGGACATGACTTTGCATCTAAACAGCAGTGACCTTTGTCTTCTCTGTATTCCCAAGTTCAGCGGAGCACAGTAGCAGGCTCTGAGCAGAAGCGCAGTCAGTGAAAACAGAGTAAGTCCGTATCCGATAAGTAGGTGACCAGGCTCCACATAGTGTAAGAAGAGAGGGGTTGTCACTCTTCTTGTACCTGTAATTCTATCCAGGCAGTGTCCAGAAAGAAAACATGAAGAAAGAAAAAAACAAACAGTGCTACAAAGACACTCACAAACCATTCATCAAAGACTGTTTTTACAAACACAGAAATAAATTAGCTCCTTAATCGATTCTCAAAACATGCAATTTGCTGCTAAAACATCATGCCCTTATAATGAGATGGTGGTCACAGTTGAAGTAATTGTGTCTCTCCACAGAATGAAATTGTTTCTGTCATGGAAATCAAACAAAATGCCACAAGATGTGCGTGTTCACTGAGACTGAACTTCCCGGAATACCTTTCCTGAGACGTCACTGGTGCCTTTACAGTTGCTCTGTCTCCGCCGTATAATTATTCATTACAGAGATGGAATATCACTGATAGAAATCGTTTCTGAACATTACAGGGAAATACCGTGCAAAGTTCTTCCAGTTGGTATGAGTTATTGTGACAACTGTCTGATTTTTTTTTTTTTAATGGGTGGAAGGGAATGTTGAGTGGTGATAAAAGCGCGCTTGTTTACGTGGAGTTCCATGCCCGTCTCGTCTTAGCAGCGGGAGCAGAACTGTTAATGCTCTATCTTTCCCCCCTTTGGTTCACATCTTAAACGCACTGACCAGGGAAACTGAGTCTCCACTTATTTTTATACACTCATGTGCTTGAGCTCAGTCGCCCAGCTGTGTCCGACTCTGCGTTCCTTTGGACCGTAGCCCCGCCAGGCTCCTCTGTCCACGGGATTTCTCCAGGCAAGAAAGTGCAGTGGGTTGCCACGCCCGCCTCCTGGGGCATCTTCCCCGACGACCCAGGGATTGAACTCGCGTCTCCTGCACCTGCAGGTGGGTCCTTTACACTGAGCCGCCAGGGAAGCCGTGTACAAAGGGGACAGCTATCGAACTGACCTCAGGGGACAAATAACTGACCGATAACTACCTGACCTTCGGGGAACTAACTCACAGGCTAGTTATGCGCCACTATACACACTGCGTGTGCCACCATCCACACAGGAAAGGGCTGTGAACCATTAGTTTGAAAAACATCACTCCAACAGGTTTTATCTTTTAAAATAAAAATTTTACTGGAGGATAGTTGCTTTCCAATGTTTTGTTAGTTTCTGCTACCCAGCAGAGTGAGTCAGCTACATGTGTACATATATCTCCCGTTTTTTGGATTTCCTCCCCATTTAGGTCACCTCAGAGCATTGAGTAAAGTTCTCTGTGCTAGACATCAGGTTCTAATGAGTGATCCGTTTCATTCATAGCATCAATATTGTCTACGTGTCAGTGACAACCTCTCCCAGTTCATCCCACTCTCCTCCTCAGAGAGTCATTTCCTAGGCAGGTTGATAAGAAGTCTAGGGGTCCCCAAGGAGAGAAAGGTCTGGAATAGTCAAGGAGGAAGAAAGGACAAACTTTTTACTTTTTTCCTCTACATTCCTTAGGATTATATAACGATGATGGATCCTGCCTGAGGACAGTCTCTGGATTAAACCTTCTGGCTAATTCTGTTATCTTAAAACATAAATTATGAGAGTAGGTCTGGTCTTTACAAGGATGTAGTGTATATGTGTGTGTGTGTATACATGTGTATACATGTGTATGTGTGTGTGTATGTATATATACACACCACAGCTTCTTTATCCGTTCATCTTTCCATGGACATTTAGATTGTTTCCATGTCTTAGCTATTCTAAGTACTGCTCTAATGAAGATAGTGGTGTCTCTGTCTCTTTGAATTAAGATTTCCTCCGGCTATCTGCCCAATAGTGGGATTTCTAGGTTATACTATTGTTCTGTTATTATTTTTTTTTTTTTTTTAGTTTTTAAGGAACCTCCATATTTTTCTCCATAGCGGCTGTAACTTTTTTGAATATGTCGCAAAATGTGTCTCCATTTAAAAAAGATGTTCTTGATGTCTCTAACAGCTCTTTCGGTTTTCTTAAATTCAAAAGACTGGGACATACTTGGTGGAAAGCGTGGCTGCCTATCCTCGGGCCACGGAGGAGGTCACGTTTCAGACAACCCGGGAAGGTGGTGAAGAGGCAGCCACGTGCTTTCTGGGGAAGAGACTCCTGAGCCAGCAGCCCACGTCCATGCCTTGGATGGGCGACTGGAGCATCCAGGTAGGTCCTGAGTCTTGGTCTGAGTACAGCTGACACTGAGTAAGATGAAGAAAGCTTAAGCAGAATGCAAGAGAAGCAAGGACTTCTTTCCCATGCGTGCGTGTGTGAAGGTTTGGTTGCAGACTGAGTTTTGCATTGCCAACCGCACCACAGATGTCAATGGGGACCCAGAAAAGGCCATTGTCAGTACAGAGATGTGAAGAGATCCTGCCTTAAGAGGAAGACGGAAAAGAAGAACTGAAGGATGAGAAAGTGAATCTTATTTTTCCTGAGGTGTTTTAATGCCAGGAGGGAGCTTTGGGGGCAGTCCCTGAAAGAGAAGACAGAAATAGAGATTTATGTTTTCCCTCCTTGGTGGTGGGTAATGCTGGGAGACACATAGCCTACTTCCATTTAATTTTCTTTTAAACTTTTTCATTTTGTACTGGGGTATAGCCAATTAACAATGTTGTGATGGTTTCCCGTGAACAGCAAAGGAACTCAGCAATACATATACATGTATCCATTCTCCCCCCAATCTCCCCTCCCATCCAGGCTGGCTCATAACATTGAGCAGACTTCCCTGTGCTGTCCAGCCGGTCCTGGGTGGTTCTCCACATTAAATACAGCAGTGTGTCCATGTCCATTCCAGACTCCCTGAGTATCCCTTCTCCCATCCTTCCCCCCTGGGAACCATCAGGTTATTACAGAGTATTGAGCAGAATTTCCTTCTCAGTAGTATCCCTTCCTCCCATCCTTCCCCCCTCACCACCATGAGATCATTCGCTCGTCTGGGAGTGTCTGTTTTGTGAGAAGATCATTTGTATCATCATGTCCCTTTTGAGTCCATATGTAAAGCGTGTCATATGATACTTCTCTTTCTGTATCTGACTTAATTCACTCAGTAGGACAATCTCCAGGCCCACCCATGTTGCTGCAAATGGCATTATTTCATTCTTTGTAACGAGACATAGCCTACTCCTGCCTGGAAGGGTTTAGTTCAGCCATGGCTATGGATAATCATTGAGAGAGGGGGGATAATTGTGGGGGTGGCAAATAAGTCCATTCTGGGGATTTCTTTGGGTGGTGTGCAGCTGCAAGACAGAAGGGTGGATGTGTAGGCTTGAAGGCTGGTATTGGTAAGTGGGGAGCTTGCCAAGCGAAGCTTGTGGAATCCTTGTACTGAGAGCATGTGTTTTCCACTGAGGTATGAGTGGCATGAACTGAGACCCAGGCTGGAGAGAAGGAATGTCGCCTTAGGAACCTGCAGGAGAGAGGACAAGGTCGGATCTCCAAGTCCCCTGCCATTCGGAAATGTGGTCTGCAGAACAGCAGCATCAGTAGGAGCCGGGAGTTATTTACTTATCACCACCCTCTTTGGCTTCCCAGGTGAAAAGAAAGTGAAGTCGCTCAGTCCTGTCTGACTCTTTGCGACCCCAGGGACTGTAGCCTGCCAGGCTCCTCTGTCCATGGCATTTTCCAGGCAAGCGTCCTGGAGTGGGTTGCCATATCCTTCTCCAGGAGACCTTCCCGGCCCAGGGATCGAACCCATGTCTCCCACATTGCAGGCAGATGCTTTACCATCTGAGCCACCAGGGAAGCTAGTGGTAAAGAAGCCGCCTGCCAATGAGATGCAGGTTCGATCCTTGGTTGGGAAGATCCCCTGGAGGAGGGCATGGCAACCCACTCTAGTGTTCTTGCCTGGAGAATCCCATGGACAGAGGAGCCTGGTGGGCTGCAGTCCCTGGGGTCGCAAAGAGTCGGACAGGACGGAGCGACTTAGCATGCTAGCACACAGCCTCCCAGGCGGGCAACACACCAGAATCTGCACTTCCTCACCATGTCTGGGTGAGTTCTAAGCCAGCTCTTCTCAGACTTGCATACCCGATTCCACAGTGTGGATGCCCAGACCACACTCCAGGCTATTCCCCGTGAGAATGTTTCGATGGTGAGATCCCAGCGTCGGTACCCCCTCCAGGCCCCCAGAGGACCGTCGCGTGAAACCAGTTGTGACAATGGAGGGTTCTGGGTCTGTAGGCAAGTGAATGAACGCGGGGAAAGCCCATGGAGGGGAATGACCCTGGCTTTCAACGGACCATTCTGCCGCACTGTGGGTTTTCTGCGGCTGGAGAGCAGAATACACAATCACGTGGATTGAACGGGACTTGAGGTTTCTGCCGAGTAACTGAGAACAGGGTGGGGGTGGGATTCCACTTGCTCCTTGGCATGCTCTCTCCCCTTCCCAGGGGAATAGCTCCATTTGTAGCTGTTCTGCTCTTTAGTTTTCTGAAAGAAGATAAAAAAGGACTTTTTTTTTTCTTTTCCAAAGTTGGATATACTGTTTTGAACTCTGCTTTCTCCTCTGTATGCATCGGATTTTCCCATCAGAGATATGCAAACCTCTGATAATATAGTGGAATACCCCTGTCCTCTGTGTGTGTCTGTTTATTACATGTAGTCAGGGGACTGATTTTATTTACTGTTTGAACTTGAAGGAACTCAAAGCCTCATCAGTAAATCTATGTGACCCCAGGGCCTGAACCATTATCCCCTCCCCCCCCACCTTTTGGGTTTATTTCCCTCTAACCCCCCCCTTTTTTTTTAAATTTGCACATCTGTGTCTCTTTTTCTGTTTTGCATATAGGGTTATTGTTACCATCTTTCTAAATTCCATATATATGTGATAGTATACTGTATTGGTCTTTATCTTTCTGGCTTACTTCACTCTGTATAATGGGCTCCAGTT
>JADEYB020000024.1:5293311-5306954 GCA_015832495.2 Alces alces
CCAGAGTCAGGCCTCACTGAGGACCAGAGTCAGGCCTCACTGAGGACCAGAGTCAGGCCTCACTGAGGACCAGAGTCAGGCCTCACTGAGGACCATGGTGAGGCCTTACTGAGGATCAGAGTCAGTCTTTACTGAAGTCCACAGTTAGGCCTTAGTCAGTACCAGAGTCACTTTCTCAGTTCCAGAGTCAGGTTTTACTAAGGACCACAGTCACGCTTTACCAAGAACCAGTGTCAGGTTTTACCAAGGACCGGAATCATGCTTTAGTGAAGACCGTATTCAGGATTTACTTAGGCTCACAATCCAGCCTCTTTCAGACCAGAATCAGGCTCTACACAGGACCAAAATCAATTTTATTGAGTACTAAAGGCAAACTTTACTGAGTTTCTGACTCAAATTTACTGCGGACCAAAGTTAAGGTTTACTCAGGACCTGAGTTTTTCTCAGGTCCAGTGCAGACTTTATTGACGACTGGGGTGTATCTCGCTTTCAAGCTTTACTGAGGACCACAGTCCAGCTTGCCTGTGGGTTGCAGTCACACTTACTGAGGACCAGACTGAGGCTTTATTCAAGACCAGAGTCAGGCTTTACTGAGGATCAGAATCAGGCTTTACTGAGGACCAGAACCAGGCTTCACTGTGGACCACAGCCAGACCTTACTGGGGACCACATTCGAGCTTCAGTAATGTCCAAATGAGGCTTTATTGAGTACCGGATTGGGTAAAGCCTGACTCTGGTCCTCAGTGAGGCCTGACTCTGGTCTTCATAAAGCCTTCTGTGCTCCTCAGTAAGGCCTGACTCCGGTCCTCAGTGAACCTGCCGTAAGCCCGATTCTCCTCCTTACTAAATCTCTCCGGACCGAACTACCCTCCCACTGCGGTCCACACTCATGCCTGACTGTGGCCCTCACTGCGTCCTGACTCTTTTCGTCACTGCAAACCAGCTCTGGTCCTCACTAACAGCTTCCATCTGGTCCTTGTGCATGTCTGACCCTGGGCCTCACGGTAGCCTGAATCTGGTCCTACTAAAGGTAGCCTCTCATCCATAATAAATCCTGAATCTGGTCCTCACAAAACCCACAGGCTGGTCCCCGCTAAAGCCTTGCTCGTATCTCATGAAAGCCTGACTGTTAGTCTATACTAAAGCCTGACTCTGAGGCAATATAGCCTGTGCTACTCATTACAGCTTCAACTGGTCTTCGTAAGATTTACTGCAGTCCTCACTAAAGCCTCCGCTTAGTTCAGTCACTCAGGCGTGTCTGACTGTTTGGGACCCCATGGATTGTAGCACGCCAGGCCTCCCTGTCCATCACCAACTCCCGGAGCTTACTCAAATTCTGGATGGACACCGACTGTCCATCCAGTCGGTGATGCCATCCAACCATCTCATCTTCTGTTGTCCCCTTCTCCTCCTGCCCTCAATCTTTCCCAGCATCAGGGTCTTTTCCAATGAGTCAGCTCTTCGCATCAGGTGGCAAAGGATTGGAGCTTCAGCTTCAGCATCAGTCCTTTGAATGCATATTCAGGACTGATCTCCTTTAGGATGGACTGGTTGGATCTCCTTACAGTCCAAGGGACTCTCAAGAGTCTTCTGCAACACCACAGTTCAAAAGCATCCATTCTTCGGCGCTCAGCTTTCTTTATAGTCCGACTCTCACATCCATAAAAGCCTCATTCCTGCCCTAATGAAATTGTCTCTGGCGCCTCCTAACGGCTGACATTGGTCCTAAATAAAGCCTGAGTCAGGTCCACACTGAAGCCTGACTCTGGTGTGTCCTAAAGAGTGACTCTGGTCCTGTATGCAGAGCCTGTCTCTGGTCCACACAATCCTGACCCTCGTCCTCAGTAAAGCTTGCATCTGGCCCGCACTAAAGCCTCACTCTGGTCTTCGTATAGCCAGATATTGGTCCACCATACATCTGAACCATTATCCCCAGTAGTTTGACCTTGTCTTCAATACTGTCTGACTCTGAGCTTCTCTAACGCCTGACGCGTCCTGAATAAAACCTGCCACGTTCCCCCGTAAAGACGGCTCTGGTCTACACTGCAGCCTGTGGACCTCAGTAAAGCCTGACTCTGGTCCTCACCGAAGCCGGACTCTGATCCATGTGTGGCGCGCTTAATCGCTCAGTCGTGTCCGACTCTTCATAACCCCATGGACTGTAGCCCGCCAGGCTCCTCTGTCCGTGGGATTCTCCAGGTGAGAATACTGCAGTGGGCTGCCACGTTCTCCTCCAGAGGATCTTCCCGACCCAGGGATGGAACCCACGCCTCCTACATCTCCTGCACTGGCAGGCGGGATCTTGACCACTAGCGCCACCTGGGACTAGTCTCTTGAGAGTCCCTGGGAAGCCTGGTGCCTTTAGTAAAAGCTAACGTGATTCCAGTTTTGCAAGCTGGAGGTTCTAGAGCCTCACGGGAAGTGTTCTGTATTCCCCATGCTGACACTGCCTGCTCACATCCATGTCACGGTTAGACTGAAAGGCCAGGGCAAGAGCTTCATTTTTGTGCTTTCTCTCTTATTTTCTTTTAGCCTGTAGTAGTAATCAAATGAAGCGCACGTCTCAAGTTGGCAAAAAGACTCCTAGATAGTGACTTCCTGTAGGCATCATTGAATTTTCTCATTTAATCAATGATTTCATTATTTTACGTGGGGCTTGGCAAGGCACCCCCTTCTCTCTCTGTGTGTTTCTATCTCTCATCTTCTTGTTTAAAAAAAAAAAATTAGCTCCTGTCAAAACTATTCGTACAATTTTAAAATATTATACAGCTCCACGTTTATTTCCTGTTAGCACGCTCTCTGGACCACATTATGTAATGTCATTATTGAGATCTGAGATTTTGACAAATGACCACAACAACGCCATTGATTCATTCTGGCGTGTTATAGGGAAAGACATTATTGCTAGCAGGGAATGCTCAGCTTCAAAACAGTGTTGAGTAAATATGAGTGCAGACTTTGCCTCTGTTTTAGCAGTGGGTGTTGGAATAATGGGGCTTTCCCTGGTAGTTAAGACAGTAAAAAATAGGCCTGCAATGCAGGAGACCCAGGTTCGATCCCTGGGTGGGGAAGATCCCTGGAGGAGGGCATGGCGACCCACTCCAGTATTCCTGCCTGGAGAATCCCATGGACAAAGGAGCCTGGCGGGCTTCAGTCCCTGGGGTCGCAAAGGGTCAGACAGCTGAAGCGACTTAACCATAACCCACACCTAAGATATCACAGGAGGAAATAAATGATAACATGGAATCTCCACTTGAGAAAGTCAAGAATTTTTTTCTTTTAGGAGGAAAATGTAATTTTCTCATCTCTAACTTTGGTAAGAAAGTTTCAACATAGGAAAAAGATGATGTTCCCTTTTCTGTTTGAAATATTCCTTATACTTGTGCCGAGTAGGGTGTCTGTGTATGTTTGTGTGTGTGTGTGTGTGTGTGTATACATGTCTATATAATCCTAGAGAGGATGGAGTTAAACGGGTAAAAATAGCAGTCATTTTAGAAATCTAGATTTGAAATAGGTATAGACATTCAAGGGATTCCCTGGTGGCTCAGACGGTTCAATCCCTGGGTCAGGACAATCCCCTGGAGAAGGAAATGGCAACCCACTCCAGTACTCTTGCCTGGAGAATCCCATGGATGGAGGAACTTGGTGGGCTACATACCACGCGGTCACAGAGAGTTGGACATGTCCGAGTGACTTAACTTTCACTTTCATAGACACACAAGGCAAGATGTTTTACTATGGTACATAATGGATTCCCGAACTACTGTGCACAAACACACACACACACACATACATATATGATGCAGGGAAAGATTGAGGGCGGGAGGAGAAGGGGACGACAGAGGATGAGATGGTCGGATGGCATCACCGACTCGATGGACATGAGTTTGAGCGAGTTCTGGGAGCTGGTGATGGACAGGGAGGCCTGGCGTGCCGCAGTCCTTGGGGTCGCACAGAGTCAGACACCTCAGAGCGACTGAGCAATAAGAACAACAAAATACATACACACACACATTCGCTAATAAGCCAGTCTGTCTCCCTCCTGAAGTAACGTTTGGACAAGCCCACTTCATTTGTAGAGGTCACAAAAACCTTTTCCATTACAAATCATCTTATACTTGAAGGAACTTTAAACCTGTTTTCAGGTTCCATTCTTCTCCTATCCTCCTTATGTCACGGTGACTTCAACAGTGAAGTCTGTATAGATAATTAATTTCTGCAAGAGAGAAAAATGTTGATCGGCATTTTGGCCCCTCAACGTCCAGTTGAGGGGATTTATGGCATTTATGGCATTATGAGGATGGCATTTACGATTGGAAAACATACAAAGGCACTGACATGCATTTTAGGATGAAAGGCAAAGGAGGCCGTGTCTGCCCTCATTGGTGCCCCCTCTCTGAAGAGGAGCCTGAAAAATTCACTGTTTTTATGGGAAACATAACAAGTCTGTTGGGGCTTACCAGGCTGCTCAGGAATAAAGAACCCATGTGCAGGAGACGTGGTTTCCATCCCTGGGTTGGGAAGGTCCCCTGGAGGAGGAAATGGCAACCCACTCCAGTATTCTTGCCTGGGAAATTCCAGGGACAGAGGAGCCTGGCGGGCTACAGTCCACGGGGTCGCAAAGAGTCGGACACGACTGACCGACTAAACAACAAATCTGTTGGGCTGTTATCCTTTCTCATTTTGTCATCCTCATAACAACTTCAAAATAACTCTTAATATTCGTCACGAGATGAATAGACTTTGTTTTGGGAGATCAGTGTCTTACCAGCTAAGAGAGGATTAGAATCTAGGTTTGTCTGTCCATAAAAGTCTGGGCTTCTGTGTCCATCTTCTCTCTTGTTTCCTGTCAGAAAATCACTATGGTTAACTGGGCAACTCACTCCACTTGGCTGGCTCCAAGGCCCTGAGATCTCTCTCTTCTTCCAGGAAAACCAGAGAGGATGCAGTTAAAACAGGTAAAAATAGACCAGTCGTCTTAGAAGTCGAGATAAGAAACAGGAATAGACGCACAAGGCAAGATGATGTTTGATTACGATACATAATGGATTCCTGAAATGCTTAAGTGTAATTAAAGATATAAAAAGGACAGAGGGAAGCTTGTAGAACCATTATGATTACCCAGCACTGTAATGAGATGCTTTTTTGAGACATAGCACTACTTGGAGACTCTCCTCCCATAGCAAAAAAAAAAAAAAGAAAGAAAAGAAAGAAAGAAAATCGAAAGAGAAGGCAGCTTAGGAGGACAAAGACGATGCAGATGTGCAGCCGGTGCTGACCGATGGAGTTCGGGTAGAAGGGAGGAGGTGAGGGAGCCTTAAAGACCACTCTGGGTGGTAGAAACATTTTTCTGGGGTGCCACATAAATGTCCCAATTTTATTGGCAATTGAATAAAACGGAAAACAAGTCAACGGCAGCCTATATCCTGGAGATTCAGTATATTTAACTTTATTTTGCAGGGAGTAGCACATCCAGAATTTGTTTGGCAATACCTGAAGGAAGCCATATTGCTCTTGATATATACCGCAAGTTAGGTTTGCATGCATGCATGTGTGTGCTCAGTCGTGTCCGACTCTTTGCGACCCCATGGTAGCCCTCCAGACTCCTCTGTCCTTGGAATTCTCCAGGCAAGAATCCTGGAGAGGGTTGCCATTTCCTCCTCCAGGGGATCTTCCCGACCCAAGGATCGAACCTGTGACTCCTGTATTGGCAAGCAGATTCTTCACCACGGGCACCACCTGGGGTGCCTGAAAATGGGCCCTACGTTGAATTCTTTCTCGGCACCCTTCCCCAGGACATTTCTCGAGGGCAGGTGTCTTTGACAGGCCTGTGGGCCTTTGGAATACAAAGCGTCCAAAAGGCCTGGTTTCAAGTTGTTGTTACAGGCAGTGGCCACAAGAGGCAGCATTTCCTAACGCTCTGCTGCGGTTACCTGGGAAACCAGAGGTTGGGGAATGTCCTGTTACTGGGTTGTGGATCCCAGCGGAAAGGACCGCGATGAACACCCACGGGTTACGACTAATTACCTGAGTTCTAATTTTATATTGGAGTGTATAGTGGATATGTGTGCTACATATGTGTGGATGCAAGTGGCATCATCTCATTCACTTCTTGTGCATTAGTCTCTCAGTTGTGTCCAACTCTCTGTGACTCCACGGACTGTAGCCCACCAGGCTCCTCTGTCCATGGGATTTTCCAGGCAAAAATGCTGGAGTGGGTTGCCATTTCCTTCTCCAGGGGATCTTCCCCAACCCAGGGATTGAACCCGGGTCTCTTAATGTCTCCGGCATCGGCAGGCGGGCTCTTTACCACTAGCACCACCTGGGAAGTCCATTTATTAACAGCAATATAGCTAAAATTTGCAATATTAATTCAAATATCACATCATGCTTATGAGTTTTGGTCATATCTACACAATCTGAATTAATATATTGGGTGGGACAAGAACTTTGTTTGGAGTTTTTCCATAAGATGGTAGAGCAAAATCAAAATGAACTTTTTGGCCAGCCCAATAGGAGACTCTCCTCCAGTTGGCCACCTTTGGAGTACAAAGAAATTCAATACTGTGAAATCTCACAAATGAGATTAATCGTGTACAAGCACAATTTTTGACTCACACATTTTCAGGATCAGGGGTGACAGCAATTAAGAGAACAAGAGATACATGCTAAAGTGCAGACAGAAGATCCGCATAAAGTCTGTATCTCTGAATTGCAGGATATCTTGTGCATCTGAAGATGACTTAGCCTGGAAGAATCTTCCCACCTACCCCCCCAGCACTCCCACCCCATTTAAACTTTAGAGTCTACCTCTGGCAAAACAGGAGCCAGCAGGGGAAGTTACCAACACAGCTGCTGAAGCTGGACACGTGAAAACTCAACGGTCCTTGTGACTTCCTTCACGCAACAAAGTGAACCAGAAGGGGGTGGTCCTTGTGTGCCTGGACGCGGAAGGAGGAGCTAGGAGTCAGCCTCTCTTTGCAGGCAGGGTGAACTTCTAAGAGAGAGAAAAGGAATGACAATCTGAACCTGGGGCCACGCCAAATGTCTGCCTGGAGGTCCCCTTGGAGAAACTTCGCTCATATGTGAAAGGAGGAAAAACAAAGAGGCAGTCAAGCCTTTCCCCCAATACCCACCCCTTTTAAACCCTGGAGCAGAGGTGTTGTTACATCAGCTCTATCTCAGTTCATCAGGCATTAGATCCCGGAGGTGGGGAAGCCCTGGCTTATGAGTTTCTGAATGTGGACAATGTGGATCTCTACCATGATAAAACAAACTCACTTGAAGATTAATATGTTCTCCCATCAAGACAAGGTACGGTTCCCATTTATTTTTGCCTTCCTGATCACCAAAATTGAAAAGATTGATACTGTCCACTGTTGATAAAGGTGGGGAGAAAAATGTTCTCAGAAGCTCTTAAGAGAGTGTGTCTTATTGCAGCTTTCTCTGCAGGGGAGTTTGCCTAGAATCTTTCAGAGTTTCAACTGTGCATCCCCTTTGAGCCAGCAATCCTTCCTGAGGTGCTTTCTCCCATGGAAATACTTGCAGTGTTCAAAGATGGCTGCAAAGAGATCAATCTAAGGGAGCATGAGTAGGAAATGATCCCATGAGTGAGCACGTTCTTCAACAAGGGCAACGTAAAGGTAGTAATTCAAGAGACTTATTTCTTTAACAACAACAACAAAACCACCCAACTGAAAAATGGTTGTGCTGGTGCGCTTAGTCACTCAGTGGTGTCTGACTCTTTGTGACCCCATGGACTGCAGACCACCAGGCTCCTCTGCCCATGGGGATTCTCCAGGCAAGAATACTGGAGTATGTTGCCATGCTCTCCTCCAGGGGATCTTCCTGATCCAGGGATGGAACCCAGGTCTTCCGCACTGCAGGCAGATTCTTTCCACACTGAGCCATTACAAGACTGAAATAGACATTTGTTCAAAGGAGACAAAGAGTTGGCCAATAGGCACATGAAAAGGTGCTCAGTACCGCTATTTATTAAGGAGGTGCAAATCGTCAAATCTACAACAAGCTACCATTTGTAGTACCTCACACCAGTCAGAGTGGCTATCATTTAAAAAAAAAAAATCTTCAAATAATAAATGCTGGAAAGAGTGTAGAGAAAAGGAACCCTCCTACAATGTTGGTGGGAATGTAAGGTGGTGCAGTCACTTTGGAAAACAGGATAGCAGTTTCTCAGAAAAAAAACTAAAACTAGAACTACTTTGTGATCTTGCAATCCCACTCCTGGGCACAGACCCAGAGAAAACCATAATGTGAAAAGATACATGTCCCCCAAGGTTCGTAGCAGCACTATTCCCAATAGCCAAGACATGGAAATAACCTAAATGCCCACCAGCAAATGAATGGATAAAGATGTGGTATGTGTATCACAATGGAATATTACTGAGCCAAGAAAAAGAATGAAACCATGCCATTTGTATCCACATGGATGGACCCAGAAATTATCAGACTAAATGAAGTAAGTCAGAAATAGAAAGATATCACATGATTATTACTTATATGTGGAATCTAAAATATGACCCAAATGAACTTATCTATGAAACGGAATTGGACTCATGGAGAGCAGGTTGGTGGTTGCCAAGGAGGGGGAGGGGACAGATGAATTGGGAAGTTGGGGTTAGCATATGCAAACTATTATGTATAGAATAGATAAATAAGAAGGTCCAACTGTGTAACACAGAGAACTATAATCAATATCCTGTGATAAAGTATAAAGGAAAATAATACAGAAAATATGTCGATATATAAGTGAACCATTTTCCTGTACAAGAGAAATTAACCCAACCCTGTAAATTAACTATCTTCAATTAAAAAAACCTTAAAGAATTATTTCTTTGATTTGCTACTGAATGGGGAATATTCTAATATAAATTATGAACCATCTCTCTTTTTGTACTTAAAAAAAAATGATGTACTTTTTGCATCTGTATTTCTACTCTCAAAGAAACAATCAGATGCCAAATGGATAGTAATGACTATTCTTAATATATGGATATGGGGGATGACTTGAATAATCTTTCCTCTGTTTTTAAATGTACATACACATTTTTTACTATGTGCCTATACCATTTTCAATGAAAATACCACACACATTTTCAAGTAAGCTTTGGTGCCAGAGACGTGAAGGTTCTAAAACACTCAGAATTCATGTTGTAGAAGGCAACTACCCATTGCAAAATTTGTGGCTTGATGGTTTCAGAGGTTTTCCTGTATGTTTTGTTTTATTCTTAATAAGTCTTCTGGCTTGTGTGAAGGAACTAAACTCACCTGAAACTAACGTGTGACGTGTTGACAGGCTCAGAAACTTCTCTTATCTTCCAAACAACGCTGAGGGGGAAATATTTCAGCCCACATAATAACAGTTTGGAAGTGATTTTGCATGTAAAAGGGGAATGTAAACATAAATGACTTTTTCTCTGCAAAATTTCAGAAACATAATATTTTTGTGGACGTTGTCACAGATTATCTGGTGTTAGAAAAGGTAAAAGGAAACAGCATGTGGACCAGACTTGAAATGAGCAAATCCATCAGGAGTATGAAGATACCACATTTATGAAAATGCCATCACAATCAAAAGGCATTACCGGTACACAACTAAGGGTAGTTGTTCAGTCGCTCGGTTGTGTCCAATCCTTTGTGACCCCATGGACTGCAGCACGCCAGGCTTCCCTGTCCTTCACCATCTCCCAGACTTTGCTGAAACTCAAGTCCATTGAGTTGGTGATGCCATCAACTCACGTGAATTATCTACGTGCAGTAATTCAGTACCCTCCCATTACTTCTGCTTGGTATCATCCTGGATTCAGTTTTTTTACATTTTCAAAAGCCATAAATAAAAGTTTGTCTCTTCCCCTTTTTTCATGCCTGTTCTGCCATCAACAGCCTTCTACAGACTTGTAGATTATTCGGGAAGGACAAGATAATGGGAGCTAAAATAGTAGGTGAGGAGCATTTTTGCACTATGCTAAACTTTCCATCTGTCTATCTGTATTTATGGCTTGTACAGAACCTGTTTTTATTTTCCACGGACCAATCTGATTCTCCAGTCACGGCTGGTGGTCTTCTGTGAGGGTATTCAGCTACTATTTCTTGAGCTAAGCAGATGGCAATCAAAATGCAACTTCATAATTTTATTTTTCTAGCCACCATCCAAAAATTTGGACAGACTCCTGGGGACAGAACTGGTGGTACTTCAAGTTGAAACGGTGTGGGACACGTGTTGTTTGTACACGTGAGGGATAATCACAGGCATGTACTAGTTGGCAGGACCAAACACTGAGAACAACAATCTCATCATTATAATGGTCATCAGTCACAGAACTCAATCAGTTCAGTTCAGTTCAGTTGCTCAGTTGTGTCTGACTCTGTAACCCCATGGACGGCAGCACACCGGGCCTCCCTGTCCATCAGCAACTCCCCGGAGCTTACTCAAGCTCATGTCCATCAAGTCGGTGATGCCATCCAACCATCTCATCCTCTGTCATCCCCTTGTCTTCCCACCTTCAATCCTTCCCATCATCAGGGTCTTTTCTGACCCTCATTTGAAAAATGAGTCAGTTGTTCGCATCAGGTGGCCAAAGGACTGGAGTTTCAGCTTCAGCATCAGTCCTTCCAATGAATATTCAGGACTGATTGCCTTTAGGATGGACAGGTTGGGTCTCCTTGCAGTCCAAGGGACTCTCAAGGGTCTTCTCCAACACCACAGTTCAAAAGCATCCATTCTTCGACACTCAGCTTTCTTTATGGTCCAACACTCACATCTATACATGACCACTGGAAAAAGCATAGCCTTGTCTAGATGGATGTTTGTTGACTAGATGGACCTGCATCGGAGGGAAGACAGAACTCAGTCCCCGGGACTAAATGGCAGACGGGCAAGCGTGGTAGGAATTTCCAAGAGCTGCACTGACCTAGACTCTCTCTTCTGACTGGAGGTGACAAAGGCGCCCTCAGGACCAACGAAGGCGGAGAAGGCAACTCTGGCCTGTGTGACGAATGCACGTGGTACCAAACGAAGCTTATAATGAACTGTGTTATATGAAGAAGCTGAGGTGTCCAGATGAGGTGACAGCTTGGGAGAAAAGCTAGGGTTACCAGAAAATAACACTGACCAACTGTCAGAAGCAGTGATTTTGGACCCTTCACTTATGTCAAGGACGGCAGAGCACTGTAAAAACAGGACCTCTCTTGTTGAATCATCAACTTTGGAAAAATCATCTTGGAAGGTGCAAACAATCCCCATGACCTAGATCAGGAATAAATACTCTGGTTGGTGAACCAAATCCTTCAACTGTGGGCAGCTCGAATGCACCTCGGGCAGCTCGAATGCACCTCATCTTTACGGTGTGTGGGACCATCGGAACACTGGACATGTACACAGGGGGTAAAATGGATGAAACCCAAGACAGCCCTAAAAAGGAGGAAGAGGGGGGATTTCCCACGTGGTCCAGTGGCTGACACTGTGCTCCCAACGCAAGGGGTCTGGGGTTCGATCCCTGGTCAGGGAACTAGATCCTACATACTGCAACTAAGAGTTCACCTGTCACAATTAAGACCCGGCACAGCCAAATACCTAAATGAACATACATATTATTTTTTTAAATGAGTAAGAGGGAAAAGTCTTCCTGGTAGCTCAGTTGGCCAAGAATCTGCCTGCAATGTGGGAGGCCTGGGTTTGAGTTGGGAAGACCCCCTGGAGGAGGGCATGGCAACCCACTCCAGTGTTCTTGCCTAGAGAATCCCATGGACAGAGGAGGCTGGCGGGGTACAGGCCACGGGGTTGAAAAGAGTCACCAGACACGACTGAGCAACTATGCACAGCACACAGGAGGGAAAAAGAATATAGACCGTAGAGAAACATGATTAAATTTACTAGCACTTTTGGCCTGATTAGCCTAAGTGAGCCAATCTAATTTTCAATAAGTTTAATATTCTGTGTGTGTTGTGCTTCATACAGTGCTTAGAAGCATTTAAGAAAATCAGATATGTCAGACTGATTTGAATTAAACAGAAAATTCATTAGGTGTGTAATCAATATTGAAATGCCTATAGAAGTCGAATCAGTTTAATTAATAAGCTTTTGCTGTATTGATTATATCAATGAAATATGGCTACTTAGAAGAATGCGACACAAGTGAATCAGGTATCAAAGTAGAAACAGTGGTATTTCTCATGTACATAACTGTTTTTATATTAAGGAATCTAGCAAAATGAAAAAGGACAGATGCATCAATATCTCACATTGTCTTTAGCTAGTAGAAATGGTCAGGATTAAAATTAAACTCTAGAAACGCATGGTGGTAAAGGATACAGTGTTCTCTGGAATATGGTAAATATGATCTGGAAAATACAGAGGATGTCATCAGTAACTGAGAATATGGGATCTAAAAATATTTAAATTAGGTAATAGGAAGTTAATAAGGTCACTCCATGGAAGTATTTGTTGGTTATTAATAGAATTAAGTCTTGATGGAGATTGGAGAAGGGCATGGCAACCCACTCCAGTATTCTTGCCTGAAGAATCCCACAGATAGCAGAGCCTGGTGGGCTATAGTCCATAGCATTGCAAAGAGCTGGACACAACTGAGCAACGTAAGCATGCATACACTTAATGGAGATATGCACCATCAAAAGGAAAGTACGTGGTATAACTCAGCAATTGAAAGAATAATGTGAAAAAATCAAAAGATGAGGCACAATAAGTAAAATTAAAACCTATATACGCTTCCCTTATAGCTCAGTTGGTAAAGAATCCGCCTGCAATGCAGGAGACCCAGGTTCGATTCCTGGGTCAGGAAGATCCCCTGGAGAAGGGATGGGCTACCCTCTCCAGTATTCCTGGGCTTCCCTGGTAGCTCAGATGGTAAAGAATCTGCAGGCAATGAGGGAGACCTGGGTTTGATCCCTGGGTTGGGAAGATCCCCTGGAGAAGGGAAAGGTTACCCACTCCAGTATTCTGGCCTGGAGAATTCCATGGACAGTATAGTCCATGGGGTCGCAAAGAGTCGGACATGACTGAACAACTTTCACTTTCTTTCTTTTTTTTTTACTTTCTTTCTTTCTTTCATGCTTAACCCTACATCTGGATGGGAGGCGGGAGCCACTTGAAACAGAAAAACATAACTGAGGGTTTCAAAGTGATGGTGGGAATAAAGAAGTTTGAAGGCGCCTCAGAAACCAGCATGTTGAGGCATTCAGTACGTGGTTGGACCCATGGGCCTAGGAGTCAGACAATGGAATGTCTGGACCAGAGATAGAGCTTGGGGGTCATCAGCCAACAGAATCCAGTTGTAGATCCTTTGTCCAACTGGAAAGAATGAGTAAGAAAGCATAAGGGTTGGCAAGATGATCTGAGATGACCCAACGTTCTAGAGGGAGGGGACATGTGTGTAACTATGACTGATTCATGCTGATGCATGCCAGAAACCAACACAATATTATTGGAAAGCAATTATCCTCCAATTAAAAAAATTAAAAAAAAAAAAAAAAAGCTTCCTAGCTGGCACGAGTGGTAAAAAACATGCCTGACAATGCAGAAGACACAAGAGATACAGGTTCGATCCCTAAGTAGAGAAGATCCTCTGAAGAAGGGCATGGCAACCCACTCCAGGATTCTTGCCTGG
>JADEYB020000024.1:5324640-5351640 GCA_015832495.2 Alces alces
ATTCTTGGGCTTCCCTGATGGCTCAGCTGGTGAAGAATCTTCCTGCCATGCAGGCGACCTGGGTTCGATCCCTGAGTCGGGAAGATCCCCTGGAGAAGGGAAGGGCTACCCACTCCAGTATTCTGGCCTGGAGAATTCCATGAGCCAAGTTCATGGGGGTGGCAAAGAGTCAGACATAACTGAGCGACTTTAACTAACAGGTATGTAACTTCTTGCTGGAAATTAGCGGGGGGCCCTCTTTCTGGCCCCTTCTGATGTCTGTGTCAGAAGCTTTCTCTCTCTCTTTTATACTCTAATGAAACTTTATTACACAGAAAGCTCTGAGCAATCACACTTCGTCACTGACCCTGGATTGAATTCCTCTCTCTTCTGGGCTGGGCGTGGGTTGGAAAAGAATTTCCAGACATGAGACAGAATGAGAGGGAAATAAACTTTATTAGAGTAGGAGACGCTGTTGGAACAGTGGGCCAGCTCAAGGGAGAACTGATGTTGAACAGGGGTCCTTCGTCCACTTTTATGCCCAGGGTACAAGGAGTGGGGTAGGGGTCTCGCAGGTCATTTGCTGAATGGATGAGGCACGTATACTGGGCGGAGGGAAGAGAAGGGCAAATACCTTCTCCCTGTGGGCTAGGAGGGGAGACAGGTTATACCGTTCCATTAATAGTTACAACAGGCGGGGGCGGGAAGGATGACAAGGGTCTGGTTTTTCCCCTTCCTGCATCCCAAGACCCTCCTTGGTTTTATCTGCTCTTCCGTCCTTGGTTCACCACACTCTCCTCTGGAGGCCAAGAATGCCGGCATCGTTCACGGCCCATAGCAGCAACCTTTGAAAGGCCCGGGGCACCGAGGTACGGAGCCCACGCTCTCTGAGGCTCACTCAACCACAACCACAAGCCCACGTGGTCTGCAGCTGACGTATCGCAACTAGTGACAAGCCCGCACGCTGCAGCAAACAGCCCACGGGCCTCAACTAAGACCCCGCCCAGCTATAAGGCATACATATAATTTTTTTTTAATTAGAAAAAAGATAAAAATTTTAAAAATAATTTTAAAAAATCCACCTGTCTAATAATCAGGGAAATAGAAATGGAAGCAAAAATAGAAACGGAAGCAAAAAAGAAAGAACCTGTCTTCTAATACTGATGAGAAGAAAATCAGTACGTCTGAGGAAACCGAGTATGATAAAAATGAGCGGCGACAGGACTCTGTGTTCGGTTCTGCACGTGAGGAAGAGGTACCGATGTATTGGAGACAAGTTTTGCAGTCTCTGCTTGAGTTGAAGATGTGCAACCCGTGATGACCCAGCAAGCCACCTGTGCAGAGGGCACCCCGGGATGTCCACACATTGCACAGGAAACATGGGTGAGGAAGGTCGTAGCGACCTTGTCTGTAAGGACTGAGGGCTCGAGATGACCGAAATGTCCACGGACAAGAGTCACGGATAAAGAAGTCCTGACAGGTTGATACAGTGGTTGAAATGTTTGAGCCTGACCTAGATTTATAGCCGGGGTCCATGCTGAAGATAAACGGTCAACTGAGAAAAATGAATGAAACGACATCCATTGACTGATGACAATATGCAAATGTGAACAGGCACTCAAAGTTACTCGGTTGTGTTATAACTGTGTTTCTGTATATGTATGAATATGTATTTAGTACAGGCCTACTTTGGTAAAACTGTTACCCTTGGGAAACGGGAGAGATACAGAATAAAAGGAGAGGAGCTTTAGATTTAAAGTTTAATATTTTTGACTGCTTTTAAAATGCCAAAACAAATATGCTAATTGCCAACAGTCATATTAAGGCATGAAACCTGAGGCTGTCCTTTTTCGATGCTTTTCAGGTTTTTCTTTTTCAAGTGTTGAAAAATACTATAAAAGCAAACAGAGTATTTTATTAACAGAAACGTCATTTTGATAAAATAAAGCAAACGAAAAGGGTAGGATTCTCAGGGATCCAAAGATTCTTCAGGACACGCAAATTAATCAATATGATACACGATATTAACAAACTGAAAGATAAAAACCACGTGATAATTTCAATAGATACAGAAAAGGCTTTCGACAAAATTCAGCACTCATTTGTAATTAAAAAAAAAACACAAACTCTTCACAAAACGGGCACAGAAGGAACCTACCTTAACATAATAAAGGCCATAAACAACAAACCCACATCCCTGGGGGCTCAGACGGTAAAGCGTCTGCCTGCAATGCGGGAGACCTAGGTTCCATCCCTGGGTGGGGAAGATCCCCTGGAGAAGGAGATGGCAACCCACTCCAGTATTCTTGCCTGGGGAAGCCCATGGACGGAGAAGCCTGGTGGCTTACAGTCCTTGGGGTCACAAAGAGTGGGACACGACTGAGTGACTAACAGACAGACACACAACAAAGCCACAACCAACAGGTTTTTCAATGGGGAGAAGCTGAAAGCATTCCCTCTGAGATCAGGAACAAGACGAGGACGCCTATGGTGAAAACAGTCTTACGGGCAAGGGTAGAAGAGCAGAGGGCCGGGGTGAGACAGATGGAGAGGGCTACAGGGATGCATACACACTAACATATGTAAACACAGAGCCAGCGGGAGCTTCTGTACGTCCCAGGAACTCACACTGGGGCTCTGTGATAAGCTAGAGGGTGGGAGGGGGATTCAACAGCGAGGGGACGCAGGTTCACCTGTGCTGAACTCATGTGGATGTATGGCTGAAATCAAACCAGTAATGTCAACCAGTCAATCAATTAAAACTAAACATGCTTTTTTAAAAAGGTAGGGTTGTGCCATGAAAGGAGAGATATATGCAACACAGACATGGATAAAGAAGACGTAGTACACATATACAATGGAATATTACTCAACCATTAAAAGAATGAAACAGTGCCATGCATAGCAACATGGATGCACTTAAATACTATCATACTGAGTGAAGTAAGTGAGACAGAGAAAGAGAAATATCATGTGACATCCCTTACATGTGGGATCTAAACAGACATGATACAAATGAACTTGGAAACAAATCAGAAACACACTCACAGACTTAGAGAAAAAACTTAGGGTTCCCAGGGGGGAAGGATGGGAGAAGGGATAGTTAGGGAGTCTGGGATGGACATGGACACACTGCTGGATTTAATGTGGAGAACCAGCAAGGACCTGCTGGACAGCATAGGGAAGTCTGCTCAATACTCTGTAATAACCTGATGGTCACCAGGGGGAAGGATGGGGGAAGGGATGGTCAAGGAGTCTGGGATGGACATGGACACGCTGCTGGATTTAACATGGAGGACCAGCAAGGACCTGCTGGACAGCTCAGGGAAGTCTGCTCAGTACTCTGTAATAACCTGATGGTTCCCAGGGGGGGAAGGATGGGGGAAGGGATAGTCAGGGAGTCTGGGGTGGACATGGACACGCTGCTGGATTTAACATGGAGGACCAGCAAGGACCTGCTGGACAGCTCAGGGAAGTCTGCTCAGTACTCTGTAATAACCTGATGGTTCCCAGGGGGGGAAGGATGGGGGAAGGGATAGTCAGGGAGTCTGGGATGGACATGGACACACGGCTGTATTTAACAGGGAGAACCAGCAAGGACCTGCTGGACAGCCCAGGGAAGTCTGCTCAATGTCACGTGGCAGCCTGGATGGGAGGGGAGTTTACAGGAGAATGGATACATGCATATGGATGGCTGAGTCCCTTTGCCGACCACCTGAAATTATATTTTTCACTGGCTATACCCCATTACAAAATAAAAAGTTACAAAGGGAAGACGTATGGATGAGAACGCCCCTAAAATATAGCACTCAGAATATTTCTGAGCACACTTACAACACAATAAAGAAGTGTGTAATTATTACTCATGATTTCGCATTATCTGTGCCAAAACCTTATCAAGTTAGCCCAAGAGGAAAAGCATCCATGAAGATCCACCACAATAGCACCGTCCTAACAGCAGACATAGCCAAACCCCTGCATTGCAGCATCTCTAACAAGGTCTACACAGCGGCGCCTGGGGTGGGTGAGCAAACCAGTCCATCCTAAAGGCAATCAACCTTGTAATATTCATTGGCAGGACTGACGCTGAAGCTCTAATGCTTTGGCCCCCTGATGCGAAGAGCTGACTCACTGCAAAAGACCCTGATGCTGGGAAAGATTGAAGGCAGGAGGAGAAGGGGATGGCAGAGGATGAGACAGTTGGATGGCATCACCCACTCGATGGACATGAGTTTGAGTAAACTCCAGGAGTTGGTGATGGACACGGAAGCCTGGCGTGCTGCAGTCCATGGGGTCACAGAGTCGGACACGACTGAGCGACTGAACAACAATGGTTGGGCGGGTGTTGTGCATAACAGAAGCGTGAAAGGTCAGCAGCACAATGATAAAAATACAATAATTTCCCAGCACAGGACCATAAAACACCTTGAGGAAAGGAAGCCATGTTCTGAACTCCTAGGAGAGCACCCAGGGAAGAACCAGTGACGGTTTATCTGAGGCCATTGATGTTTTTCTGTAGCACAACATTCTACCTGTTTTAGTAATGTAATACTATGAGCATTTTTGAAACCTTGTAATTATTTGCTCATCTACTATCTTCTATATAAAGAAGGCTGAGCACCAGAGAATTGATGCTTTCAAACTGTGGTGCTGGAGAAGACTCTTGAGAGTCCCTCAGACAGCAAGGAGATCAAACCAGTCCATCCTAAAGGAAATTAGTCCTGAATGTTCATTGGAAGGACTGATGCTGAAGCTCCTTTGGCCACCTGATGTGAAAAGTCAGTGCACTGGAAGAGACCCTGATGCTGGGAGGGATTGGGGGCAGGAGGAGAAGGGGACGACAGAGGATGAGACGGTTGGATGGCATCACTGACTTGATGGACATGAGTTTAAGTAAGCTCCAGGAGTTGGTGATGGACAGAGAGGCCCGGCATGTTGCCATTCGTGGGGTCGCAAAGAGTCAGACACGACTGAGGGAGTGAACAACAGCAATACTATCTTCGATTGGGCTTCCCTGGTGACTCAGGGGTAAAGAATCAGCCTGCCAATGCAGGAGATGTGGGTTGGATCCCTGGTCGGGAAGATCCCCTGAAGGAGGAAATGGCAACTCACTCCAGTATTCTTTCCTGGGCAATCCCATGGACAGAGGAGCCTGGTGGGCTACAGTCCACGGGGTCACAAGAGTCAGACATGACTAGAAGACAAGCAACAAGTATCTCTATTATCTTACTCAGTAAAACAAACGTTCCATGGAAGTAGGGACCTACTCTGTTCACTTTTGCAGCTTGAGTATCTATCAGATGCTGGCACAAAACTAAACTCTAAATCAATAATGATGGCATAGAGCCAAGAGCAACAGATGAAATATCTCTTATGTGGTCCTTCTAATGAGTATAAACATCTTGCAAACTGCTGGTACTCTGAAATGTACATTAAAACCACCCTGGCGCCCGTTTCAATCTTCCTGGTGATAGCCAGTGCTTCAGTGACACCGCTAAAGGAATACGGATGTCAAGGAATGAATTATTGCCTCTGAGCAAATGGGACAGATCAGCATAAAACTTGAATTACAGAAAGATCTTTAAGCAAAGGATGTCACCATACTGCATATGGGGTTGATGCGAACTCCGTATGTGTTCATGTTTAATAGCAAGTTGATTACATGCTACTGACAAGGAGAACAGAGGCATTGTAAAACGTAACCGACACATTGCATATTCTTGGTGCATTAGATAAGAAATGACAATGAAACCAACTGTACTTTTTAATACAGAAAACTGTATGAGCTTGGAATACTAAATGGTTCAAGACAAAAATCTCTGGCACTGGCAGAAAAACAGAAATACAGATCCACAGAACAGGTTCTATCCTGTTCTCTCCCAAAGCAGAACCCATGTACCTATGGTCGCCTAATCTATGACAAAGGAGGCAAGAATATACAGTGGATAGAAGACAGTGTCCTCTATTAAGTGGTGCTGAGGAAAGTGGACAGTGACGTGTAAAAGGATGAAATCAGAACAGTCCTTGACACCACACACAAAAATAGACTCGACATGGATAAAAGACCCACACATAAGATCAGACACTGTACAACTCTTAGAGGAAAATGCAGGCAGAACCCTCTTGACATAAATCACAGCAAGATCCTTTTCGGCCCATCTCCTAGAGTAATGAAAGTAAGAGCAAAAATAAACAAATGGGACTTAGTGAAACTTAAAAGCTTTTCACAGGAAAGGAAACCATAAACAAAAGGAAAAGGCAACACTCCGAATGGGAGAAAAGTATATTTGCAAACAAAGCAACCGACAAGGGATTATTCTTCAAAATATACAAACAGCTCATGCAGCTCAGTATCAGAAAAAAACAAAAAATGAGTGGAAGATATAAACAGACATACACATGGCCAAGAGGCACGGGAAAAGATGCGCAACATGACTCATTATAAGAGAAATGAAAAATCAAAACCACACTGAGGAATCATGTCTCACCAGTCAGATTGGCCATCATAAAAAAAAAAGAAAATTTACAAATAATAAATGCTGGAGAGGGTGTGGAAAAAGGGGGACCCTCTTGCAGCGTTGGTGGGGATGCAAATTGGTGCAGTCACTACAGAGAACAGGATGGAGTTCCTCAAAAAACTAAACAGAGAATTATCATATGAGCCAGCAATCTCACTCAATACTCACCCTGGGCATATACCTGTCATTCAGTCGCTCAGTCGTGTCCAACTCTTTGTGACCCCATGGGCTGCAGCACGCCAGGCTTCCCTGTCCATCACCAACTCCTGGAGTTTACTCAAACTCATATCCATGGAGTTGGTGATGCCATCCAACCACCTCGTCCTCTGTCGTCCCCTTCTCCTCCTGCCCTCAGTCTTTCCCAGCATCGGGGTCTTTTCCAATGAGTGGGCTCTTCGCATCAGGTGGTCAAAGTGTTGGAGTTTCAGCTTCAGCATCACCACTTCCAATGAGTATTCAGGGTTGATTTCCTTTAGGATTGGTTGGTCTGATCTCCTTAGAGTCCAAGGGACTCTCAAGAGTCTTCTCCAACACCACAGTTCAAAAGCATCAATTCTTCAGCACTCAGCCTCCTTTATGGTCCAACTCTCACATCCACTCGTGACTACTGGAAGAACCATAGCCTTGACTAGACGGACCTTTGTTGGCAAAGGAATGTCTCTGCTTTTTAATATGCTGACCTGGTTTGTCACAGCTTCTCTTCCAAGGAGCAAGCGTGTATACCCTGAGAAAACCATAATTCAGAAAGGCACGTGTACCCCAATGTTCACTGCAGCGATACTGACAAGAGTCAGGACAAGTAAGCCACATAAATGCGTACTGACAGCGGAATGCATGAAAAAGACATGGTACCTATATACAATGGACTATTTCCCAGCCTTAAAAAGGAATGAAATTGAGTCATCTGTAGAGACGTGGATGGATCCAGAGTCTGTCACATAGAGTGAAGTAAGTCATAAAGAGAACAACAACTTCCATGTGTTAATGTGCATATATAGCACCTGTAGGAACAAGTGGTACAGAAGAACCTGTTTGCAGGGTAGATTCTCTACATCTCTACACAGATGTAGAGTGTGGTCACGTGGACACCGAGGAGGAAGGAAGAGGGTGGGATGGACTGAGAGAGTCGCAGTGACATATACACACGATCACGGGCAAAATCCACAGCTAGTGGGAAGCTCCATACAGCCCAGGGACCTCAGCCTGGTGCTCTGAGATGACCTCAAGGGGTGGGATGGGGGTGGGAGGGAGGCTATATCTAAAGGGAAGCGATGTATGTACACATATATCTGATTCACATTGTTGAACGGCAGGAAGTAACTCAACACTGTAAAACAATGAGACTCTAATAAAAAAATCAGAGAGAGAAGGTAGCCCACTGATTATACAACCCTGCCTCAAAGGTGACCAGGACTTACAGTACCAACTGTTTACGTCTTTAAAGCTAAAGTCAGTATTTGAAAATCCACGGCGCAACTGAAAATTAAAAGTTACTTTTTGAGTTATGTAATTAATCGACTGGGCTTCCCCGGTGGCTCAGAGGTTAAAGCGGCTGCCTGCAATGCGGGAGACCCAGGTTCGATCCCTGGGTCGGGAAGATCCCCTGGAGAAGGAAATGGCACCCCACTCCAGTACTCTTGCCTGGAAAATCCCATGGACGGAAGAGCCTGGTAGGCTGCAGTCCATGGGGTCGCAAAGAGTCGGACATGACTGAGTGACTTCACTTCACTAATCAATCAATTTATTAATTATATTAATGTTTAGTTAATTATTAATTAAAATTAATAATTATTAAAGACTTCATCATGGGATTATTATCATCACTGCAGAGTTTTACAGATGAAATCAACTACAGACTATTATTTATAGCTTTGTCACAGCAGGGGAATAAAATTAAAATATTAATAGAAAATTACTGTGGTTTTGGAGTAGAAATGAGCTCTGTCTGATGTTCTGTAGTCATAAGGTGTGATTTGGAGAAGGCAATGACACCCCACTGTGGAACGTCTCACCTGAAAAATCCCATGGACAGAGGAGCCTGGTCAGTTATAGTCCATGGGGGTCACAAAGAGTCAGACAAGACTGAGTGACTAAGTGCCAGGTTAAATAAAATATATTTACTAACTTATGCCGAGAGGAGAAATAAGCATTTTTAAGAACAGTATGAATTATGTACTCTGCCATGCTGTATGTGAAGGGTGATTATTTTTTAAAAAGGCACTTTAAACACAAATTGAGAACTTCAGTGACTCTGTTCTCATATTGGGTTAGAATAACGTTTTCAAACTCTAGCTCCTGACTCATTAGCAGTTCTGAAATCATTTAAATGTCATGACAATGTTTTTTTAATAATATGCAATAAAAATATCAGAAAGAAGTACATATAGTGAGAGTACTGTTTTATGAAATTTTTACATTTTTAAAATTTATATATATATATGCATGTCCATAAAATAAGTACATATAGCTATTGGTGGAGAAGGAAATGGAAACCCACTCCAGTATTCTTGCCTGGAGACTCTCATGGACTGAGGAGCCTTGGGCGGGGAATAGCGGTCCATGAGGTCAGAAAGAGTTGGACACGACTGAAATGACTTATCATAGGTATTCAGTCACCAAATAAGAAAGGTCATATTCAGGGAGCTTTGGAAATTTCTGAAGAGAATGGTGCAGAGCTGGTTTTATAAAAGCTGGTTCGCCAAATGAGGAAGGTGACATTCAGGAATCGTTGGAAATCCCTGATGAGAATGGCGTAGAGCTGGTTGTATTCCAGTATTCTTGCCTGGAGAATCTCATGGACAGAGGAGCCTGATGGGCTACAGTCCATGGGCTCGCAAGAAGCAGGACACAGCACTCAAACATGCAAAATGTGATGGTAACAGAAGGCAGGGGTTTGGGAAGTGGTTAGATGGTTGGGGTTGAGCCCTCATAAACGGCATTAGTGTCCTTAAAAAAGAACCCCTTTAGAAATCTTCTTCACCCCTTCACCAGGTGAAGACTCAGAACCTGCCAGCATCTTGATGCTTCTTTGTTTATTAAGAGATGTTTTTAAAATGTAGACCATTTTCAAAGTCTTTATTGAACTTCTTATGATATAGCTTCTGTTTTGCATTTTGTTTTTTTTTTTGGCCCCGAGGCATGTGGGATCTTAAGTTCCCTGACCAGGAATCGAAGCTGCACCACCCCCCACCCCCCACATTGGAAGGGGAGGTCTTGACACTGGAGTTCCGGGGAAGTCTCTAGTGCCTTCATCTTGGACTTCCTAGTATCTAGTACATGGAGAAAGGTGAATTCTCTAGGGCCTTGATCTTGGACTTGCTAGCATCTGCAACAGGGAGAGAGGTTTGTGGTTTTGTTACGACAGCCTGTATGGACTAAGATGCCTCTACAGGGAAGACGACATCACCCATCTCCTACCACTGAGTCTGGGCATCCTGTGCTAAGAGCCACTGTGTCCATTTCCCTTGTCCGTTCTTTCGGAAAACAACCTTATTCCAAGATCAAGTTGGATGTGTTATTCCAAGTTGTGCAGGACTTCACAGTCGAAAGGTTTTTGATAGCAAGGAAAAGACTGATAGCAAGGAAAAGAATCACATTCTTGCCCCTTTTGAAGTCAGTCAAGAGCAAGGGAAATTAAAAAAAAAAAAAAGAACAGCAGAGGAATTATCCCAAGGGGACATATCTGAGGATACACAGATATATGTATGAGCATGCAGCTGGCAAAGCTTTGAGTTGAGTCAGCAAAAGCAAAATGAAGTAGGGTGGTGAGTGAGTACATGGTGAATTCAGCCCACTTAAACTGTCTGTCTGTAAATATTAATAACTTAATAGTAATAAAAACTACTTTCCGTAGAATTATAAAATGACAATGAAATGATAATTACTACTACTCTTATATGATTTCCAGTAGTCACACACGGATGTGAGAATAGGACCAAAAAGAAGGTTGAGCAGCGAAGAATTGATGCTTTCGAATTGTGGTGTTGGGAAATACTCTAGCGAGCCCCTTGGACTGCAAGGAGATGAAACCATAGTCTGTCCTAAAGGAGATCAACCCTGAATATTCATTGGAAGGACTGGTGCTGAAACTGAAACGCCACTACTCTGACCACCCGTTGCGAAGAGCTGACTCAGAAAAGCCCCCGAGGCTGGGAAAGATCGAACGCAAGAGGAGAAGGGGGTGACAGAGGATGAGACGGTTGGATGGCATCATTGACACAATGCACATGAGTTTAAGCAAACTCGAGGAGACAGTGATGAACAGGGAAGCCTGGCGTGCCGCAGTCTATGGGGTCGCAAAGAGTCAGACACAACTTAGCGCCTGAACAACAAAAAATCATTAATAAAATTTACCCACTTTTCCTAATCTGCAGTAATTGCTTTTCCTCCTGCTTCAAGTTATGTAGACAATCACTTCAAAAAATTTTGTGACAGTGCAGACATAACTTAGGCACGAAAAACTCAAAACCCTGAATTTCCCTAATAGTCGGTGCCTCAATTGTAAAAGTGGTGCCCAAGAACCAAGAACCTTTCTATGATTAATATTTATATATGTAAGTAATTATGTGTATCTGTTTTAATCAGGGGAAAAAAAGCAGCATAAATGAAACCTTTTCATACTGTTCATGGGGTCCTTGCAGCAAGAATATCGGAGTTGGTTGAAATTTCCTCCTCCAGCGGACCGCATTGTATCGGAACTCTCCACTGTGACCCGTCCGTCTAGTTTGGCCCCGCATGGCATGGCTTGTAAAGAATCTGCCTCCAATGCAGAAGACGTGGGTTCGATCCCTGGGTCGGGAAGATCCCCTGGAGGAGGAGGAGGAAACCACAAACCACTCCAGTATTCTTGCCTGGAGAATCCCCTGGACGGAGGAGCCGGGCGGGCTACAGTCCAGAGAGTCGCAATGAGTCAGACACGAGTGAGTGACTTATGCACACACGTGTGCATGGCATGGGTCATAGCTTCATTGAGTCACACAAGTCCCTTTGGGACCACAAGGCTCCATTGTAACTGCCCAGGCCTGTTTAAAATCCTCATTCAATGCCCAGAGCCTCACGGTTCTTTCTTTCCAAGCTTCATGTAGGCACACATGATGCCCAATATTGGGAAGCCAGAATGTAAGGGTTTTTTTTCTTTTTTTGAATATATGACTTGCTCCTCCAGCGCATTATTTAACTTCAAATCTCTCGTCTCTAATCGTCTGTGGAAGCAGTGGGTTACCATAGTTACAAAGTAAAGAGTGTTATGGCAACGAAGAAATGACTGATGAAGTTCTACATGACAGATCCAAAGACAGTAGGAAACGGCCCCAGCGGGCACCTGGGAACTTATCGAGCTGCCGGTCACAGATAATGACCATGGAAACGTATCAGGATCTGGGTCAGAGAGCCTCTCCGGGGTTTCCAGACGCCTCTCCTACGGGGCGCTTCGAAGGGCTGATCTGAGGAACGGGGCCACGCTGGCGTCAGCATCCGTGACTGTTAGGACGCGCTATAACCACCGCACACCACGCTCTGTGATGCGTTCAGGCGAGGGGCTGTGATGAGGTACCAGGAGAACCCCGGGGCTGCAGGTGAAAGTATGATGTCCCTGTGGCTGCCCCAGGGGCTTCCCTCGTAGCTCAGTCCATAAAGCATCTGCCTGCAGGGCGGGAGACCCGGGTTCCATCCCTGGCTCGAGAAGATCCCCTGGAGAAGGCAGTGGCAACCCACTCCAGCGTCCTCGCCTGGAAAATCTCATGGACAGAGGAGCCTGGCGGGCTGCAGTCCATGGGGTTGCAAAGAGTCGGGCATGACTGAGCGACTACTTACTTACTTCCCACATGTAAGAAAGCCGCTCCTCCAGACTGTCTTTTAACCATCTTACACGATTCTCCCACTAACAAGGTCACAGACGTGCAGTGTGGGGATGATATACTTTTTACAAGTCTAACGTGCTGACCTCTCCTCTGCCGATGAGGCAGACACAGAAGACGTTGTACGTACATACGATGGGATATCCCTCAGCCATGAAAAAAAATGGAATCATGCTACTTGCGGCATGGGTGGACCCAGAGGGTATCACAGTGAGTGAATTAAGTCAGACAGAGGAGGAGAAATAGCGTATGGCATCCGTTAGGTGTGGCATCTAAAAAGAAACGCTACAAATGGACTGACTTACAAAACAGAAAGAGATTCACAGACTTACAGGAGGAATTTATGGTTGCCCAGGCAGGGGGATGGAAGGTGAATGATACGGGGGAAGGGACAGTTAGGGCGTTTGGGATGGACATGTCCACTCTATGCATGTGTGTGTGCTAAGTCGCTTCAGTCGTGCCTGACTCTTTGTGACCCTATGGGTTGTAGCCCACCAGTCTCCTCTGTCCGTGGGATTCTCCTGGCAAGAATACTGGAGTGGGTTGCCGCTTCCTTCTCCAGGGCATCTTCCCAAATCAGGGACCGAACCCAGGTCTCCTGCATTGAAGGCAGATTCTTTACTGTCTGAGCCGCCAGGGATGTTGATTCAATGGGATGTGACTCAGCCATCAAAAAGAAGGAATTAAAGCCATCTACAGCACCACGGATGGACCTACAGATGGCCACACCATGTGAAGCAAGTCAGAGGATGAGAACTATTGTATGACATCCCTCATATGCAGAATCTAACAAGAAATGATACAAACTTATTCACAAAACAGAAACAGACTCTCAAATTTAGAGAATGAACTTATGATTGCCTAAACACACTGCTATATTTAAAATGAATAACCAACAAGGATCTACTGGACAGCATAGGGAACTCTGTTCAACATTCTGTAATAATCTGATGGTGCCCAGGGGGAAAGGATGGGGGAAGGGATAGTTAGGGGGTCTGGGATGGACATGGACACACAGCTGTCGTTAAAATGGATGGATGAAATGGAGCCCATTATACAGAGTGAAGTAAGCCAGAAAGATAAAGAACATTACAGCATACTAACACATATATATGGAATTTAGAAAGATGGTAATGATAACCCTATATGCAAAACAAAAAAAGAGACACTGATGTACAGAACAGACTTTTGGACTCTGTGGGAGAAGGTGAGGGGGGGATGTTTCGAGAGAACAGCGTCGAAACAAGTATATTATCTATGGTGAAACAGATCACCAGCCCAGGTTGGATGCATGAGACAAGTGCTCGGGCCTGGTACACTGGGAAGACTCAGAGGAATCAGGTGGAGAGGGAGGTGGGAGGGGGGATCGGTATGGGGAATACATGTAACTCCATGGCTAATTCATGTTAATGTATGAGAAAACCCACTGAAATATTATGAAGTAATTAGCCTCCAACTAATAAAAATAAATGAAAAAAAAAAAAAACTCATGGAAGCAAGAAAAAAAAAATAAATAAAATGAATAACCAACAAGGATCTACTATACAGCACAGGAAACTCTGCTCAATACTCTGTAATAACCTGATGGTTCCCAGGGGGAAGGATGGGGGAAGGGACAGTCAGGGAGTCTGGGATGGACATGGACACACGGCTGTATTTATCATGGAGAACCAGCAAAGACCTGCTGGACAGCACAGGGAACTCTGTTCAATGTCATGTGGCAGCCTGGATGGGAGGGGAGTTTGGGGGAGAGTGGATACATGTATGAGTATGGCTGAGTGCCTTTGCTGCCCCCTGAAAGTATCACAATGTTGTAAATTGGCTATACCTCAAAACAACAGAAAGTTTTTAAAAGTTACAAGCATTACAAAAACTCATAATAAAATTGATAGTGACGATAGGCTTTTTAAAAAGGATTTAATTAGAAACCTCCGTGAAGAAGCGTGTTCTCCGTTAACAAGCCGTAAGCATCCTACTCAAACCAACTTTCTTTACGTAAAAACCTGCTGGCATCCTCGAAGCCCCGTTGATAGAGCAATTCCATTGTCCTCCTGCTTGGCGGGAAGAGGGCCCGGTTGAGTCTTACCAAGTTTGCCATGGACAGCTGGGACAGAAAGACACACGGGGGCTGTAGGATATGACAGGGCTGGTCAATCAATCTTTACTTCTGTAAGCAAAGCCTGCTTGTTATAGATAGGATTAGCAATGCAAAAACAAACAAACAAAAAATCAGTAGGAAGAAAATCATCTTAAAATGTGAACTGCAGGGCTCTCCAGTCAGTATAAACAAAATAACCTTAAAACCTGAACTGCGGGCTTTGCTGACGGCTCGGTGGTAAACAATCTGCCTGCCAGTGCGGTGGACACAGGTTGGATCCCTGGTCCCGGAAGAGCCCCCAGGGCTCAGGGCAGCTAAGCCCGTGCACCACGATGATTCAACCTGTGCCTGAGAGCCTGGGAGCTGCAGCTGCTGAGGTCACGTGCCACCACTGACTGCAGCCTGTGTCCCCTCGGGCCCGTACTCTGCTACGAGAGAAGCCACTGCAATCAGAAGCCTGCTCTCTGCAACTTAAGAAAATAACAAGACACAGAGCTCCACAAGGTGGACTTTGTGCAGGTTTCTCAGCCTGGGTACCACTGAGGTTTGGGGCCAGACGCTTCTCTGTGGGGGCATCGGTCCTGAACACTGTAGGATGCTGACCAACACGCCTGAGCTCTATCCCTAGATGCCAGCACACATTCCCGACTTTGCTAGCGTCTCCTGCATATAATGGGCTTCCCTGGTGGCTCCAAAGGTAAAGAATCCGCCTGCTGATGCAGGAGCCACGGGCCCGATCCCTAGGTCGGGAAGATGCCCTGGAGGAGGGCGTGGCAACCCACTCCAGCGTTCTTGCCTGGAGAACTCCGTGGACAGAGGCCACAGTCCATTGGGTCACAAAGAGTTAGACACCACTGGGCAACTAATGCTTTCACTTTCAAGGGCTACAGTCCATGGGGTTGCAAAGAGTCAGACATGACTTAGCACACACGCACCTGTATACAGTATCACCTCCTGTTGAGAACTAGCTTCGGACTAGATTGAGGGAATCAACATTTTTATGTAAGTTATTCTGGCAGGTCCCTAAGGTTTTCACTAATGTTTTTATAGGCTTAATTACTGCCACCTTTTGAAACAATTAAATGATCTCATTTACAACTGTGCTGAGCGGACTTCCTTGGTAGTCAGTAGGTTAAGAGTTCACCTTCTAAAGCAGGGGATATCGATTGGATCCCTGGTCAGGGAGGTAGGTGAGGACGGAAATGGCAACCCACTCCAGAATTCTTGCCTGGAGAATCTCATGGACAGAGGAGCCTGGCGGGGCTCCAGTCCATGGGGTAGCAAGAGTCGGACACAACTTAGCAACTACACCACCACCACCAGCAGGGAGGTAGGATCCCACATACGTGTGGCAAAAAAAAACTAGAACATAAACAACAGAAAAAAATATTGTAACAAATTCAATAAGGACTTTTTAAGAAAAAAAAAAAAAAAGGTCCACATTAAAAAAAAAATCTTAAATAAAATTGCAGTTCCCTGGTGGTTCAGTGGTTCAGACTCTGCCTTCCAATGCAGGGGACACAGGTTTCAATCCCTAGTCTGGGAACCAAGGTCCCACATGCCTCAGGGCAACTAAGCCCAAGCACCTCAATTACTGAGTCCAAGTGCCACAACCACAGAATCCATGCGCTCTGGACTTCGGGTCTCAAGCCACAGTCAGAGAGCCTGTGAGCTCTGGAGACCTCTTGCTGAAACAGGGAGCCTGCCCACCGCAACTAAGATCTAATGCAGACAACCAGTAAGTAAATAAGTTTTTTTTTTTAAATAAAATTGCATTGAAAACTTGCCAAGAATACTGACCTGAAAAATAAGTGAAGAAACGGGAAATGTCCCACAGAGACAGTTCAAAAATAGCAAATAAAAAAAAAAAGATTGCACATTCACAGTCTATAGGTACCCAGGTCCATATGCATGACATATGCTGCGACTCATTTAAAATATGGCAAAAACCACTGCAATACTGTAAAGTAATTAGCCTCCAATTAAAATAAATTAAAAAAATAAAATATGCATGCAAATCTGTATATACGATGGGGTTGCCAAGCGTGGGAGGCATGTGGAAAGTTTCAGGGGGTCTGTGACGATTGGTGAACATCAGGACTCACCAGTACGTCCTGGTTGGTGATGCTAACGTAGAAATGCAGCCGCCCTTTATCCTGCGGGGAGACGTCCAGGCGCCCACTGAATGGGGAGATGGTCACCGTGCGGCCAGCGGGCAGGACGGGCAGGCTGTTGGTGAAGCCTCCGTCCACCCACTTCTGCGGAGAGAACGGCCCCGGTCAGCACGTGGAGACCACGAACCTCCCACGTGAAGATAGTGAGTGTGGATTTCCCGAGACAACACTGTCCTCCTGAGAATCCGAGCCTTGGGGATGAACGCTCTTGAGTTACTACTGATGAGGACCAGCTGGATCGGATTTCTTTTGGAAGCGAAGCAAATCTTTGTATGCATATCATTTACCCACAGGCTTCCGCGGTGGCTCCATGGTAAAGAACCTGCATGCAATATGTTTGATCCCTGGGTGGGGAAGATCCCGTGGAGGAGGGCATGGGCAACCCACTCCAGGATTCTTGCCTGGAGAATTCCACGGACAGAGGAGCATTCTGTGCTATAATTTATGGAGTCACAAAGAGTCGGACACGACTGAGCACAGAACATACACACACAGCCTTTATGCATATAGTAAGAAGTTTGGGTTTATAGTAAGAAGTTATGGAGAAGGCAATGGGTTTCTGCCGTGGCTTTGCTGGGAAAGAATCTGCCTGCCAATGCAGGAGACTTGGGTTCGGTTCCTGGGTCGGGAAGATCCCCTGGAGAAAGAAATGGCAACCGGCTCCAGTACTGCCTGGAGAAGCCCATGGACAGAGGAGCCTGGTAGGTTCTCAGTCCATGGGATTGCAAGGGTCGGACACGACTTAGCGACTAAACCAAACCACGAAGTTTGGACGGGATCAGGAAATCTCTCCACTTGTTTAAAAGCTTTAAGTAGATTACTTAAGACCTTATTATTTTTACTGATGATGGCAGATGCATAAGAAGCCACGTGTAACAAGCTTGGGATTTAAACCATCTAATCAGGATGCAAAGCCAAGTTGACTCTGACACTGAGCAGACCATCCCCATAACAGCGGCTCCATTTTTTACTTCAAAACTGGAAATCGGCATTGTCTGTAGCCAAGTGAAAAGTAAATAAATAAAGGACCACTAGAAGCGCTTTCATCTCCAAAGTGACTCCTGAGTACGTAGGGCTTCAAGCCTTAAAGAATTCGGGGTGGGCTGGGGTGGAGGGGCAGGAGGTGGGTATGAAGTGTTCAACAGAAACATTGTTCAGAAGAGATTCTGTGCTTTCAGACCTCAGCCGAAAGGAAAGACAGGGAGACACACGGCAGCAGGAGAGAGGACCGTCCACAGGCTTCCGCACGCCTGGACACGGGGGAAGGCTGGAGAAGCACAAAGACGCAGTTCCTCATGTTGTTTTAAGTAAAAAAGACTTTCAATCTGTCCTTGAGCCCCAGGATCAGCTCTAACAATAAACACACAGACACACAAAACTGAAGTTCAAACGCTCCAAGCTATATTCAGATTGGAAATATCCTGCCGTGGATGTGGGAATACAAAGCTAGAAGTGGAGAACACCTTGTCACTCACGCAGAGTCAGACATCCCGGAGTGTGAAGTCAAGTGGGCCTGAGGAAGCATCGCTACGAACAAAGCTAGTGGAGGTGACGGAATTTCAGCTGAGCTATTTCAGATCCTACAAGATGATGCTTTTCAAGTGCTGCACTCAACGTGCCAGACAATTTGAGTTTTCCAATTTGGAAAACTCAGCAGTGGCCACAGGACCGGAAAAGGTCCAGCCTCCTCCCAATTCCCAAGAAGGGTGGTACTCAAGTATGTGCTAACCATTGGACAATTGCACTCATCTCCCATGCTAGTAGGATCATGCTTAAAATCTTGCATGCTAGGCTTTACTGTTATGTGAACCAAGAACTTCCAGATGTGCAAGCTGCATTTAGAAAAGGCAGAGGAATTGCAAATCAAACTGCCAACATTCACTGGATCGTGGAGAAAGCAAGGGAATTTTGGAAAAATATCCACTTCTGCTTCCTGCTTCACTGATTATACTAAAGCCTTTGACTAAAGCCTTTCCAAAAACTGTGGAAAATTCTTAAAGACATGGGAATACCAGACCATCTTACCTGCCTCTGGAGAAACCTGTATGCTGGTCAAGAGGCAACAGTTAGAATCAGACAAGGAACAACTGACTGGTTCAAAATTAGTAAATTTCGAAAAGTAATTAGCAAATTAGTAATTTACTAATTGAAAAGTAAATTAGTAACTTTTAGTAAAGGACTAAGACAAGGCTGTAAAGTGTCACCTTGCTTATTTAACTAATATGCAGAGTATATCATGTGAAATGCCAGGCTGGATGAATCCCAAGGTGGAATCAAGATTGTCAAAAGAAATATAAACGACCTCAGATCTGCAGATGATACCTCTCTAATGGTAGAAAGTGAAGAACTAAAGAGCCTGTTGCTGAAAGTGAAAGAGGAGAGTGAAAAAGCTGACATGAAACTCAACATTCAAAAAACTAAGATCATGGCATCCGGTCCCATCACTTCATGGCAAATAGATGGGCAAACAGGGGAAGCAGTGACAGATTTTATTTTCTTGGGCTGCAAAATCACTGCTGAAGCTGAAGCTGCAATGCTCTGGCCACCTGATGCGAAGAGCTGACTGATTGGAAAAGACCCTGATGCTGGGAAAGATTGAGGGCAGGAGGAGAAGGGGACGGCAGAGGATGAGATGGTTGGATGGCATCACTGACTCAGTGGACATGGGTTTGAGCAAATTCTGCGAGGAAGGACAGTGGAGGAAGGAAGTGGAGGACAGAGGAGCTTGGCGTGCTATAGTCCACGGGGTCACAAAGAGTAGGACACAACTTATCGACTGAACAACAGCAGCACCCTCACAAAAGAATCTATCTTGGAGAAAAAAAAGCAAGGAGGTGAGGACCGAGAAACAGGTTAGCATAAAGTGTCCTTAAGTGAGTTAAGGACCTTCATTCACCTTTTCTTAGATTTTTTAAAATATGTTTTTCTTACTTGTTTTGATTTCTAGAGCAGGTGACTAAATGATACATATTGTTTACAAAGGCCTTGGCCAGCAAACAACTCCCCTCAGAGGAAATAAAATATGCAAACAGAAAGTGAAAATGTGTTGAAAATCTCTGGTTTGAGGAAACTGCATTTTGGTGGAGGAAAAAAACACAAATGGATTAGATTAAAATGAACCTGGCCTGGGCTTACCGTCCTTATTTTTTAAAAGAACAAAACAGATTATATAATTATTTATTATATATGCACATTTATATATGTTTGTGAATGACGTGTATGTATGACTATGGATACACACACACACGACTATACAAACACTGTCTAAAAAAGACAGGTTTGTATTAAGAAGGCCCCCACATTGTAAAGTAACCACTATATTTGAGCAGACTCTGGCAGACAGTGGGGGGCAGAGGAACCTGGTATGCTGCTGTTCGTGGGGTTGCAAAGAGCTGGAGACGACTGGGCAACTGAACAACAACAAATATACTTTGATAAAAATTAATTAATTTTAGAAAAGAAGATCCCGGATATCTGGTTCTGTGCCTTACTGTCCTGGAGGTTGGTTTTTTGTTTGTTTGTTTGTTTTTTTTTGTCCTTCTCTTCCCTCATTGCTTTGAATGTAGATACCAATTTCTGGAATAATATAATACCTAGAAAGAGAGAGAAAGGACATCTTCAAAAATTACCTCTCATACCCTCAGTAGAATATCTCACCAATAATGCAAAAATTCACAGAAGTTTCATCAAGGGAAATAAAAAATATATACCAAGTGCCATACAACTTAACTGAGAGCTCACTTGTTTTCTTCAACTTAAGCAAAAGAAGGGCAATCTGGTTCGTTAATGTGCAAAGTGTTCTAATTTACCATGGGGCTAATGACTGCCGCTTAAGGGAATTGAAAATCTTTTTTCCAAATTTTGTTCACTCTTGTTAGCTTGTTCTGATTGGATAAATGAGTCGGGGAAACATACAGCTTATCAAGCGGCTTGATTAAATTTTCAGCGTTACTCGCTACTCTGCAACCGTAACCCCGGCAGCTCAGATGTTGTAAATACAGTCCATCTTTCTCCTGATTCATGCTCTAATGAACTGTACCACTCTCAACAACCAGCCCCCTACACACACACAGCCCACCCCTCCCCCAGGCATGCTAATGTGAACAAAATTTCTGGAAACAACAATAACATTACTAACTGCAAATACCTTATATCTCATGTGCTATGGATAGATTAAAATTCTGCATTCCCTATGCATCTGGCCATGAATTCTCTGGCTGTTTGCAACATATTCCTCAAAATCATTCCCACTTCATGGGCAGCATTCCACAAGCTGCCATGACACCTACTTCGGTGAAACCTAGGATTCCAAAATCTTGCCGATGGCTCTTCCCAGGAGAGTTTTGTCCTGAGTTTCTTTGTTTCAGATGACAGCACCTTCATTCATCAAAGGAAAGAGTAGGCCAAATATGTTAAAAAGAAAATTATTCCAGGAGAAAAATGTGCTTCAAAAAGCAAACATGTGGGACTCAATGGTGGTCCAGTGGCCAAGACTCTCCACTCCCAATGAAGGGGGTCCCAGGTTTGATCTCTGGTCAGGGAACTAGACACCACATGCCCAACTCAAAAAAGAAAAATTTCCATGTGTCACAACACAGGCACAGTGCAGTCAAACTAATAATTATTAAAAAATTCTTGTAAGTTAAAAAACATTTATAAATGTGTGTAGAGAGAAAGAGACATAAGTCCCTCAGTCATGTCCAACTCTTTGTGACCCCACAGACTGTTAGCCATGGCTCCTCCCTCCATGGGATTTTCCAGGCAAGAATACTGGAGTGGGTTGCTGTTTCCTTCTCCAGGGGATCTTCCCGACCCAGGGATCGAACCCAGGTCTCCCGCACCGCAGGCAGACGCTTTACCGTCTGAGCCACCAGGGAATATTTAAATGTGTATAAATATTAATAAACATTAAAAAAAAAATCTGGCCCTTACAAGTTGCTGTCACTTGTCTTAACATCCTTTACCCGCATCTCTGAATCCTGGCCCCTAGAGTTGACTGTCTTTTGTCCTAACGCCCTTTACCTGCATCTCTGACCATGTTCTAATGTGCTCCACGGGAAGGTGAACTGTCTGAGTCCACAGAGTTGAAAAGAAACAGTGCTTCTTCAGTAGAGAAGATGATCTCATGCCCAGAGGTGGGGTGGGGGTCTGCTGCGGCTGTCCTTGGTGGGTTACAGCGCTGGAGACCGGAGCCGAGGCAATGATTCTACCCAATGATGGGGAGAGACACCCGTCACAGCAAGCCCGGAAGGGCGGGTGTCTGCCAGCACTCCTCAAGCCGTGTCTCAACATGAGATGCGTTCTGGGTTCACACCAGGCTCGTGACCTCCAGCGGCTCAGGTCATATAATTGAGGGCGAAGACTGTAAAGCTCAAGGGTCTCTCCGCTACCAAAAGCGCTCACTACTTCTTGCAGCAAGTCCTTTCAGAACATGCCCCGTGTGCCTGGATATACATTCCACACTGCGATAAGCTCATGCTGGAACCTCGAGGCAGGGCTGGACTTGCAAACGGTTTTGTCAGAAAAAGAAAGACAAATACCCTATGATAACATGTCTATGTGAAACATAAAATGTGACACAAATGGACTCATGGACAAGAGAGAAACAGACTCACAGAGGACAGATCACGCCTTTCAAGGTGCAGGGGGAGAGGGAGGGAGTGGGGAAGGCATGGACTAGAAGCTTGGGATTAGCAGATGCCAACCATTATACATAGGATGGCTAAACAACAAGGTCCTGCTATATAGCACAGGCAACTGCATCCAGTCTCCTGGGATAAACCATAATGGAAAAGAATGTGGTAAAGAATGTCTATGTGTGTATAGCTGAATCGCTGTCCTGTATCGCAGAAACTGGCACAACAGTGTAAATCAACTATTCTGTTCAGTTCAGTCGCTCAGCCGTGTCCGACTCCTTGCGACCCCATGGACTGCAGCACGCCAGGCCTCCCTGTCCATCACCAACTCCCAGAGCCTAGTCAAACTCAGGTCCATCAAGCTGCTGATGCCATCCAACCATCTCATCCTCTGTCGTCCCCTTCTCCTCCTGCCTTCAATCTTTCCCAGCCTCAAGGTCTTTTCCACTGAGTCGGCTCTTTGCATCAGGTGGCCAAAGGATTGGAGTTTCAGCTTCAACATCAGTTCCTCCAATGAATATTCAGGACTGATTTCCTTTAGGATGAACTGGTTGGATCTCCTTGTAGTCCAAAGGACTCTCAAGAGTCTTCTTCAACATCATGGTTCAAAAGCATCCATTCTTCGGTGCTCAGCTTTCCTTACAGTCCGACTCTCACATCCAAACGTGACTACTGCCTTGACTAGACAGACCTTTGTTGGCAAAGTAATGTCTCTGCTTTTTAATATGTTGTGTAGGTTGGTCATGCCTGGAGAATCCCAGGGACAGAGGAGCCTGGTGGGCTGCCGTCTATGGGGTCGCACAGAGTCGGACACGACTGACGCGACTTAGCAGTAGCAAGTTGGTCATAGCGTTTCTTCCAAGGATCAAGTGTCTTTTTATTTCATGGCTGCAGTCACTATCTGTAGTGATTTTGGAACACAAAAAGATAAAAGTCTGTCACTGTCTCCCCATCTATTTGCCATGAAGTGATGGGACCGGATGCCATGTTGAATTTTAAGCCAACTTTTTCACTCTCCTCTTTCATGAAGAGGCTCTTTAGTTCTTCTTCACTTTCTGCCACAAGGGTGGCGTCATCTGCATATCTGAGGTTATTGATATTTCTCCCAGTAAATCAACTATACATCAATTTAATAAAATAGAAGAAATAAAAATACTTGCCACCCTAGTTGGAGAGTATGCTAGCAAAAAGGGTGGAGCGGGTCCACTCATTCCAAACTCACTGTTCTTTCTCAAACACTGTGAGATGCAGTGAAGAACCTTGGTGGAGGCGGACAAGACCAGACTAGTTTCCACCAGGCTGGGGAGAGGTGGACTAGGAGAAGTAAAGGAATTCTGAAAATTGACTCTGTAGTCACAAACAGACCTTATTTGCTGTCCTGACAGTCATCCTCACAGAAGGTTCATGACTACTGAGCCTCAAAAAAAGCAGGGTGGGTGGGGAGAGAGGGGTGGCAGAGAAGGGGAGAGTAAGGGAAAGGAAGGGGAGGGGAGGGGAGGGGGGGAGAAGAGAGGGGAGGAGGGGAGGGGAGGGGAGGGGAGAGAAGAATAGTGATAGCTTACGGAGAACGATGTTGGATTCATGATCTCTGAAGCAAAAGATTTAGCTTCGGGACCAGGGACCAGGCTTGATCTCTCAAGAGCTTTCTTGTAGCAGAAACATTTTTAGGAGACCCACTCCCATAATATACACTCTAAGATATCAGGATCAGTCCCAAGGGTTTCAGGAAGGAGGAACTACTGTTAAGCAGGATACATTGTCGTTATATAATCCTTCAGTTCAGTGCAGTCGCTCAGTCATGTCCGATCCTTTGTGACCCCATGAACCGCAGCACGCCAGGCCTCCCTGTCCGTCACCAACGCCCAGAGTTTACTCAGACTCATGTCCATGAGTCGGTGACGATTGCATCCTTAGTACAGAGTTCAAACTGAGTTGTTTGTTGTATACTGATCAGGCTTAAAGAAAGAAAAACCCTTTCAGGTGACGAAGACTAAGGAATGTGGAGGGAAAAAAAAAACCACGTTTGTCCTTTTCTCCTCCTTAAGAATTCCAGACCCCTTTCTGCTTCTCTGGTGTCTCAGATGGTAAAGAATTCGCCTGCAATTCGGGAGACTCGGGTTCGATCCCTGGGTTGTGAAGATCCCCTGGAGGGGAGGAAATGGCAACCTAATGCAGTGTTCTTGCCTGGAGAATCCCATGGACAGAGGAGTCTGGTGGGCTATAGTCCATGGGGTTTGCAGACAGTCAGACAGGGCTAAGTCACTAATCCTTTCATACTTCCAAATCCCTTTATATGCATAAGGGCTTTCCTGGTGTTCAGACACTAAAGACTCTGCCTGCAGTGTAGGAGACCCGGGTCCAGTGGAGAAGGAAATGGCAACCCACTCCAGTATTCTTGCCTGAACAACCCCCACGGACAGAGGAGCCTGGTGGGCTACAGTCCATGGGTCGCAAAGAGTCGGACACGACTGAGTGACTTCACTTTCATTTCTTCTTTCTAAGGGCTCCAGACCCCTTTCTCCTCCTAGGGGATCCTATCAACCTGTGTAGGAATTGACTCTTTTGATGGAGACATCACGGATACAGGAGGAGATGAGGAGAGGAGGAGGAGGGGGAGAGGAGACAAGATGTAGATCATTTCTACTAAATAATTTTTTTTAGTACATCACTGACTCGATTTTTTTCCGTTTCTGATGGCTCCTCAAAAACGATGCAGCTAGATGACCGATTTTCAGGAAAAGCCTAAGATGTATTCAGCCACTGCCCCAACTCTATCGTGCTATGCAGAAAAATGTTCCTTGGAAGACTAACCTATTTTTTGTAGTTGTTGTTGTTCTTTTTTTTCAAAAATCAAATAGACAAGCAGAGAGTTTGAAAAGACAATGAAAAATGAGGGCTTCTATTTCGGCCTGGCTGTGAACTGATAACCAGAGCCCCATTAAGCCAAATCGAGCTGGTGGCCCAGCCAACCTCCTGCTTGCTGTCAGTGATGGAGCCACACAGCCGTGTGAAATGCCTCAATTAGGAAGAATCAGAAAGCAAACAACTTTAATAAAAACTGTCCAGAGATACACAGGGACAGAATTCCAGTCTCTGCCCCACGGATCTGTCAGTAATGAAAAGATGAATAACCCATGCAAAAGGCTCAAGGACTAGAATAGAGTTAAGTATTCTCTAACAACACAATGTTACAAGATTACTTGAAATCTAAATCGAACCAAAAACAAAACAAAAGCAAAACAAAAACACAACAAATAAAAACCTATAGCTCCTCTTGTGATCTCCCCGTATCAGTTCCAGAGATTAAAATAGAAGAAGAGGGACTCCCCTGGTGGTCCAGTGGCTGAGATTCTGTGCTCCCAAAGCAGGGGACCTCAGTTTCATCCCTGGTCAGACCAGAAAGAGTTTGCATGCCAGAACTAACAGACCCCCGCCACATGCAGCAACAGAGATCCATCCCATAAGCCCGACTAAGACCTGGGAAAGCCAGATAAATAATTTTTTCTTAAAAAAAATAACAGGGAGGGGACATATGTGTACCTATGGCTGATTCATGTTGATGTCTGACAGAAAACAACAAAATTCTGTAAAGCAATTATCCTTCAATTAAAAAATAAATACATTAAAAAAACACAATAAAATAGTCACTTGGCAATACTAACGCTCTCTCTCAAAATGGCTTCGCAGGTGGCTCTAGTGGAAAACAAACACGGATTAGATAAGAGTCCCTGTTGAAAATCCTTATTCTTGTTCCACACGGATGACCAGAACCTGTGAAAGTGTTTCGTGCACATTCCCACAGCTTATTAAATCAGTGAAGGGAAATTCACTGATAAAAGCGATAAGATTACTTTCCATCTATATCCATGTTTTCAATTGTTAATGAGTCCATGGAGTACCAAGGAGTTGCACACGACTGAGCGACTGAGCTGAACTGAACTGATATGCTCTAAGTAGGCGGTGCTAAAATGGGGTCATTTGTAGACACGTGGATAGACCTAGTCTGTCATACAGAGTGAAGTAAGTCAGAAAGAGGAAACACAAGTATCGCACATTAACACATACAGGTGGAATCTAGAAAAGTATATGTGGAATCTGGGGGGGGGGTCCTAGAAAAATCTAGAAAAAGTAAGTCAGAAAGAGGGAACGCAGGTATTGTACATTTACACATCTACATGGAGTCTAGAAAGGTATATGTGGAATCTAGGAAAAAAACTATTTTCTAGAAACAGTAAGTCAGAAAGAGGAAACACAGGTATTACACATTAACACACCTATGTGGAATCTAGAAAAATATACATGGAATCTAGTCCATGAGGTCACAAAGAGTTGGACAAGAGTGAGTGACTCAACAACAAGAAGCTAACACAAGATTGTAAAGCAATTATATTCCGGTAAGAAAAACACTTTGGTAAGATAAAGTCAGAGAAAGATACAACTTTTTTTAAAAAATAGGAAAACCAAGTAGTTTTCCAGGACAGCATACCACTTCAAACAACCAGTAGACAGTTTAGGAAGGAATCGTACTGTTACTTGCTGCCCTTTAAATCCGTCTTCAGTTCAGTTCAATTCAGTAGCTCAGTTGTGTCCGACTCTTTGTGACCCCATGCACGCCAGGCCTCCCTGTCCATCACCAACTCCCGGAGTTTACTCAAACTCATGTCTGTCATGTTGGTGATGCCATCCAACCGTCTCATCCTCTGTCGTCCCCTTCTCCTCCCGCGTTCAGTCTTTCCCAGC
>JADEYB020000024.1:5354482-5402409 GCA_015832495.2 Alces alces
TTATATATATAAATATATATTTATATATAAATATATTTCTTAATATATATATTTCTTAATATAAATATATATATTTCTTAATATATATATATAAATTTCTTAATATATGTATTTATTTATATAAATATCTTTCTTAATATATATAAACACCTATTTCTTAATATAGATAAATACATAAAGTTCTTTATATATATAAATATACATATAAATACATACGGATTTCTTTATATACATAAATATATAGATTTCTTTATATATAAACATATAGATTTCTTTATATATATATATATAAATGTATGTATATTTTAAGAAATGAACAGGACTTAGTAGAGCAAGAGGCCTGTGACTGGTGGAAACATTATAGATCATCCTGGGAACAGTGCCCCCTGACTCAGCTACATGTCTTCAGTGAATTGAATGAACGTTTCTGCATTTCTATTTCCTCATCTGTAACAGGTACAGTGGTAATATTCCCTACAGCACATGGGAGTGGACTCTGATGCATCAGACAGAAAGCAATTATCATCAGAAGTTTTACTTCTTTTCCCCATGAAAGCAACATAGAAGGTCCATTGGTAAGGTGCCCCTCCTCAGGCCCCAAGTCTCCCCAACTCATTATGTGTCTCTGTTTATGGAGTGATCTGTGACCTCATGATCTACAATAGCTGCCACAGCTCTGGTCATCACGTCTAAGTTCCAGGCAGCAGGGAGGAAACAAAATACACAACCTCCCTTCCTGTAAGCCCCACAGTAACGTGGCCTACCTCTCACTGCCAGCCCTTAAGGGGATGGCCACACCTACCAGCAAGGAACACTGGTGAACGTGACCTTTCAGCTACACGGCAGTAAGTCCACATAAGAATTGAAGTTCTGTTACTGAGGAAGAAGAAGAGGACATTTGTATGTTGGAAGAAAGTAGGAGCCACCATCACCTGCACCTAATTCACAAAACAGCCATTACTATTTAAACACGGGACATGTTCAGCATAGTCTTACAAGATATTGGGGTGGCCAGAAAGATCATTGAGGATTCCCCACATTACAGAAAACCCAAGTGGACCTTCTGGCCAATTCAATACTGGCCTTCTGGGTCTCTGTTCTCTAACCTTCTTTCCATCCTCCCTTTCCTTCCCTCCTTTCTATAGCTACATCCACCTTCTCCGGCAGCACCTCTTAATTTACCCATCACATCAGGAATGCTGATGACCCCCGGATCCCAAATCCCCTTTTCATGATCATATATAATCTCGTAAGACACCTGAGTGCTTTGCATATATATATTTTTTTCCCTGCCATTTAGCCATTTCTGTCATGATTATATATTATCAAGCAATAACTTGAAGTAAAATCATCACATTTCAGATCATCAAATTAACGTTCATAACCGTCATGTCAAGTTGATTTGGCTAGCATCTGTGTTCAAAATTTATAGGTAAAAATAAGTGTTGATTTTTACTGCTCTAACAGAAAAATGCTACTTAGCTTACTTTAAAATTGTTATGTCAAGTGGGGCACTTCTCACATTTTTAAATGACAACAAAAAATCGTGCTCCTTCGTAACTGAGGATCTGCTTCCTCTGAGAGGCAGTATATGGAACAGGGGGGAGAAAAAACCGGCTTTGAGATTTCCCAGGTGGGCTAGTGGCTCAGACTCTGCTCCCAAAGTCGGGGGTGCTGGTTCAATCCCTGGTGAGGGAACTAGACCCCACGTGCCTCAACTAAGAGATCCTGCATGATGCAACCAAGACTGGGCAGACAAATGAATATTTACAATGGCTTTCTGGGAGCTTTTGTTTACGCTGCTTTAAAGAAAAAAGAAAAAATCAGTGTATACGCTGTTTCTGAGTGGTCACGGAGAGGGTTTTGGCCAACAGCATGGCAGCCCATCCCTGCCAATAATGCTTGTGCACGTGGCTAATAAAGAGAGCTCAACTTGGACAAGGCAGACCACTTCTAGGTTCTCCGTCTCTGCCTCTCCATGACCTCATCCTGTGACTCAGCCTCACTTTTCTCAACTGCCCCTTTTAGACAATCATCCCAGGGCACACTGGTTTGCCCAGGAATCCTATGAGAAGCACAGAAAAGGGCTGGGATGGCCAGGAAAACTCAGAGGAAGAAAATCATGAGGCCTCACAAGGTCCAAATACCGACAGATCCCCAAACACATTAGCCTAGAGATTTGTACAAATCGATTCCCTGGTTTTGAGACCATCCACTCACTGAGCATAAGTCTTTTGCAGGCTCTTCAAAGTGAATGAACCAATGACAGCTATTAAAACGCTTTTCAGGTACACATTTATAAATGAATTCATACATATCACATGTCTATAAAATAAACGGCATTACTCATCCCTGAATATGTGCCTGATTTTGAGTAGGTGTTAGACAGTGTATGGTAATACAAAATATCTATCTGCAGTGTGTGTTGCATAGCTACTGTGTCTGGGACTTCCCTGGTGGCCCAGTGGCTGAGACTCCAAGCTCCTAATGTGCGGGCCATCATGGTTTCAGCCCCTGGTCGGGAACTAGATCCCACAAAGCCCTGCCAAGAGTTCTCATGCTATAATTAAAAGATCCTGCATGCTGCAACAAAGACACAGAGGAGTCAAATAATATTTAAGTAAATGGGGGCACTCGTGGTCAAGAAGCTGCCTGCCAACGCAGGAGACTTAGAGAGTCGCAGGTTTATTTAGAGTCCTGGGTCGGGAAGATCCCCTGGAGGAGGGCAGGGCAATGCACTCCAGTATTCCTGCCTGGGAAATCCCATGGACAGAGGAGCCTGGTGGCCTACGGTTCGTGGGGTTGCAGAGTCAGACATGACTGAGCGACTCAGCACACACACAGATAAATAGCCACTGTTTGACCGTAAAACGCTTATCTCTGGTGTGCATTAAGTAGACGCTGTGTCTGGTTATCAATGTGTGCGCTGGTGTGCAGGCTACGGAAGAGCAGGTTCAGACAGGATGGTGAAATTTTATGGCACAAATATGCTTTGCAGGACGCAGAAGGAAGCTGCCAGAAGTGACTTCGGGCAGCGTGGACAGCAGAGAGTAGGCGAGAGTTCACTCAGTTCAGTCACTCAGTCGTGTCCGACTCTGCAGCCCACCGGACTCCTCCGTCCATGGGATTCTTCAGGCAAGAACACTGGAGTGGGTTGCCATTTCCTTCTCCAAGAGGACGTTATTAAAGAAGTGTGTTGCTGAGGCTTGGTTTGTGACCCAAGATGTGATCTGAAATTGAAATCGTATCGAGCATCTGTTCTGATACCAATGGTATGAGATCAGAAATTAATTACAGGGGAAAAAAAAGTGTAAAAAAGACAAACACGTGGAGGCTAAAGAATATGCCACTAAATGAATAACCCATGGATCGCTGAAGAAATCAAAGAGGAAATCAAAAAATATCTGGGAACAAGTGACAACAAAAAGCAAGATGATCCAAAACCTATGGGATGCTGCAAAACCAGTCCCAGAAGCAGGTCTGTAGCTGCTGCTGCTGCGGCTAAGTCGCTTCAGTCGCGTCCGACTCTGTGCGGCCCCACAGACGGCAGCCCGCCAGGCTCCCCCGTCCCTGGGGTTCTCCAGGCAAGAACACTGGAGTGGGTTGCCATTTCCTTCTCCAATGCAGGGAAGTGAAAAACGAAAGTGAAGTTGCTCAGTCGTGTCTGACTCTTAGCGACCCCATGGACTGCAGCTCACCAGGCTCCTCCGTCCATGGGATTTTCCAGGCAAGAGTACTGGAGTGGGGTGCCACTGCCTTCTCCAAGTCTGTAGCAATACTATCCAACCTCAAGAAACAAGAAAAATAGAGAACAACCTAACTTTACACCTAAAAGGACTAGAAAAGGAACAAAAACAAAAATCAAACTTAGTAGAAGGCGAGGAATCATACAGATTAAATAAATAAAATAGAAATGAGGAAAACAATAGCAAAGGTCAATAAAACTACAGGCTGGTTCATTGAGAAGATAAAGAAAATTGATAAACCTTTAGCCATACTTCTCAAGAAAAAAAAGCGCAGGACCCGAATCAATAAAGTTAGAAATGGAAAAGAAGAGTTTCAACAGACAATGCAGAAATACAGAGGATCATAAGAGACTACTAGAAGTAACCATATGCTGATAAAATGGACAACCTGGAAGAAACGGACAAATTCTTAGAAAAGTACAAGGCTGAACCAGGAAGACACAAGGAATATGAACAGAGCAATCAAAAGGAATGAAACTGAAACTGTGATTGAAAAATCTTCCAATAAAACAAAAGTCCAGGACCAGATGGCTTCACGAGCGAATTAAATCAAGCGTTTAGAGAAGAACTAACATCTATCCTTCTCAAACCTTTCCAAAAAATTGCAGAGGAAGGAATACCCGCAAACTCATTTCACGAGGCCATCACCTTGATACTGAAACCAGAGATACCACACAGAAAAAGACAATAATAGGTCAACATCACTGATGAACATAGATGCAAAGGTCCTCAACAAAATACTAAAATCCAACAACACAGGAAAAGGATCAAACACCAGCATCAAGCAGGATCTTTCCCACGTATACAAGGACTCTTCAGCATATGCGAGTCAACCAATGTGATACAGAATATTAACAGACTGAAGAATAAAATGTGTATGATCATCTCAATGGATGCAGAAAAAGCTTCTCACAAAATTCAGCACCAATTTATGATTTAAAAAAAAAATGCTCCAGAAAGTGGGCACAGAGGAGACCTAGCTCAACATAATAAAGGCCATATACCACAAACCCACAGCAAACACCATTCCCAATGCTGAAAAGCTGAAAGCATTTCCCCTAAGATTAGCAGCAAGCTAAGGGTGCCCAGTGTTACCACTATTAATTCAACATCGTTTTGGAAGTCCTGGCCAGAGCAATCAGAGAAGAAAAAGAAATAAAAGGGATCCAGATTGGAAAAGAAGTATCATGTCACTCTTTGCAGATGACATGGTAGTATACATAGAAAAACCTACAGAGGCCATTGGAAAACTGCTAGAACTCATCAATGAGTGTCGGAAAGCAGCAGGATACCAAATTAATACACAGACACCTCTTGCATCCCTACACGCTAATAACAAAATATCAGAAAGAGGAATTAAGGAGAGAATCCCATCTACCATCACAACAAAAAGAGTATCTAGGAAAATCTATCTCAGGAGACAAAAGACCTGGACTCAGAAAGCTGAATACACCGAAGGAAGAAATCACAGATGATACAAACAGATGGAGAGGCATACTGTGTTCTAGGCGTGGAAGCATCAACACTGTGAAACTGACTATATTACCCAAAGCAATCCACAGATTCAGGGCAATCCCTGTCAGAAGACCAATGGCATTTTTTCAGAGAATTAGGACAAAAAATTTTACAGTTTGTATGGAAACACAAAAGACTCCAAATAGGTTCTAGGTTCATCCACCTCATTAGAATTGACTCAAACATGTTCCTTTTTACAGCTGAGTAATATTCCATTATGGATACGTACCACAACTTATTTATCCATTCATCTGTCAATGGACAAGAGTGAAGTGAGTCAGAAAGAGAAAGATAAAGACCGTATTCTAATGGATATATATGGAATCTAGAAAAATGGTACTGAAGAATTTATTTACAGGGTAACAGTGGAGAAACAGACATAGAGAATTGACTTATGACATGGGGAGAGGGGAGGAGAGGGTGAGATGGGGGAAAAAAGAAAAAAGGCTCCGAATAGCAAAAGCAATCTTGAAAAAGAAAAACAGAACTGGGGGAAATCAGGTTCCCAAACCTCATTCTCCAAAGCTACAGGAATCCAGACAGCATGGTGCTGGCACAAAAACAGATCAATGCCACATGATAGAAAGCCAGAGATAAACCCACACATCTATGGTCACCTAATCTATGACAAATAGACGGGGAAACAGTGGCAACGGTGGCTGACTTTATTTTTGGGGGGGGTCCAAAATCACTGCAGCCATGAAATTAAAAGACGCTTACTCCTTGGAAGGAAAGTTAGGACCAACCTAGACAGCATATTACAAAGCAGAGACACTACTTTGCCACCGTCTAGCCAAGGCTATGGTTTTTCCAGTAGTCATGTATGGATATGAGAGTTGGACTATGAAGAAAGCTGAGCGCTGAAGAATTGATGCTTTCGAACTGTGGTGTTGGAGAAGACTCTTGAGAGTCCCTTGGACTTCAAGGAGATCCAGCCAGGCCATCCTAAAGGAGATCAGTCCTGGGTGTTCACTGATGTTGAAGCTGAAACTCCAATACTTTGGGGACCTGATGCGAAAAGCTGACTCATTGGAAAAGACCCTGATGCTGGGAAACAATTGAGGGCAGGAGGAGAAGGGGACAACAGAGGATGAGTTGGTTGAATGGCATCACCGACTCAACGGACATAGGTTTGGGTGAACTCCGGGAGTTGGTGATGGACAGGGAGGCCTAGTGTGCTGCGGTCCACGGGGCCGCAAAGAGTCGGACACGACTGAGTGACTGAACTGAACTGAATCTATGACAAAGGAGGCAAGAACATATGATGGAGAAAAGACAGTCTGTTCAGTCAGTGATAGTGGGAAAACTGGACAGCCTCATGTAAAAGAAAAAGATTAGAACACTTCCTAACATCAAACACAGAAATAAACTCAAAATTGATCAAAGACATATATTTAAGGCTGGACACGGTAAAACTCTTAAAGGAAAATACAGGCGGATCACGATTTGACATAAATCACATTAAGATCTTTCTGACCCACCTCCTAGAAGACAGAAAATAAACAAAAATAAGCTAATAGGACCCAGTTATACTCAAAAGCTTTTGCACAGCAAACAAATTCATAAATAAGACAAAAAGATGATCCTTATAATGGGAGAAAATATTTGCAAATGAAGCAACTGACAAGGCATTAATCTCTAAAATACACAAACAGCTCATGCAGCTCAATATCAAAAAAAAATCTGCAAACAATAAACGCTGGAGAGGGTGTGGAGAAAAGGGAACCCTTTGACACTGTTGTGGAGAATGTAAACGGATGCAGCCGCTATGGAGAACAGTATGGAGGTTCCGCGCAAAACTAAAAATAGAACTACCACATGATGCAGTAACCGCACTCCTAGGCATATATCCCAACAGCACCGTAATTCCAAAAGACGTATGCACCTCCATGCTCACTGTACCACTATCTACAAGAGCCAGGACGTGGAAGCAACCTGGATGTCCATCAGCAGAGGGATGGATAAAGAAGATGAGGTACCTAGAGACGATGGACTACCACTCAGCCGCGAAAAGGGATGAAACAGTGCCACTGGCAGCACATGGATGGACCTAGAGACCGTCCCATAGAGTGAAATGCCTCAAGAAGAGAAAAACACATATGAGATCCCTTACACGTGGCATCTAGTAAAACGGTACCGGTGAACTTATGTGGCAAAGCAGGAGTAGAGAGACAGACTGAGAAAACAAAAATGTATGCACGCCAAGAGGAGAGGCAGCCACGTGGGATGACCTGAGAGACTGGGATTGACAGATCTACACGCCTGATACTGTGTCTAACATAGATAAGTAATGAGTGACTACTGGTGCAGCATAGGGAACTCGACTCAGCCTTTTGTGGTGACCTATGTGGGAAGGAAATTCAAAAAAGAGGGAATATCTGTAAACACACAGCTGATTCCCTTTGTTGCACGGCAGAACTGACACAGGAATTCCCCGATGTGGCTCAGAGGTTAAAGCGTCTGCCTCCAATGCGGGAGACCAGGGTTTGATCCCTGGGTTGGGAAGATCTCCCGGAGAAGGAAACGGTAACCCACTCCAGTATTCTTGCCTGGAGAATCCCATGGACGGAGGAGCCTGGTAGGCTACAGTCCACGGGGTCGCAAAGAGTCGGACACGACTGAGCAACTTCATTTTGACTTTCTTCCCCTGATGGCTCAGGGCTAAAGAATCCGCCTGCCAGTGCAAGAGATGCAAGAGACACGGGTTCGATCCCTGGGTGGGGGAAGATCCCCTGGAGAAGGAAATGGCAACCCACTCCAGTATTCTTGGCTGGAAACCCACTCCACTATTCCATCCTGGAGAGTCCCACAAACAGAGGAGCCTGGCGGGTCGGTCACAAAGCGTCGGACACGACTGAGCACACACACGTATGCGTAGAACTAACACGACACTGCAAAGCAGCTATACTTCAATAAATTTTTAAAAAGTCTTTTGCTTCGCTGCATATTAAAAATAAGGGTCAAGTTTTTTTGTTCTTTTTTAACCAGATGAAAAAAGGAGGGCCCTACTCAATCATTCTCAATCACGAAATCTCAACTCTAGGGTCCCATGGCCCCTGCACTAGACTTTTTTTCTTCTGTGAAACAGAAAATAACCTATGAGACAAAAGTCACAGGAACAGAGTTGGAGCCACCAGAATAATAACAATAATAATGGATCTTCCAAGAGGAAATGGATAACCACAGGAACCATGGATCCCGTGTCAGCTGTAGAACTCTTACCTGCCCTTTGTACTCCACTGGTTTCAGTCCTGCATAGATGGGCAGGAAGCTGCTGGCTAACAGGACCTAGTGGACAAAATAAAGACACAGCTCGTGAAATGAGACAGCAACACGCCCTACCATCTATTTCACACATCACCTACTAGCAGGTTACAATCATTTAAACACAAAAGTCTACTATAAAAATGAAATACGCTCCATGTATTTCATGGTCACACTGAAAGCGAAAGCGTTAGTAGCTCAGACATGCCCAACTCTTTGCAACCTCGTGGAATGGGGTCTTCCCAGGCTCCTCTGTCCAAGGGATTTTCCAGGCAAGAATACTGGAGTGGGTTGCCATTCCCTTCTCTAGGGCATCTTCCCGCTCCAGGGACTGAACCTTGGGTCTCCCGTGTTGCAGGCAGAATTCTTTACCAAGTGAGCCACCAGGATGTACTTAAACAGAAGATAAGATTTTTCATATAAGAAAAGACATTAAAGACATCGGCACAATTCATGGTCCTCTGACTCTATCGACTTCACCCGAGAAACACTGGTACTTTAATGGTAGATGGCTGAGTCACTGCATGATTAAAGTCCAGTTCAGTCCAATTGCTCAGTCGTGTCCGACTCTTTGCAACCCCATGGACTGCAGCATGCCAGGCCTCCCTGTCCATCACCATCTCCCAGAGTTTACTCAAACTCATGTCCATTGAGTCGGTGATGCCATCCAGCCAACTCATCCTCTGTCGTCCCCTTCTCCTCCCGCCCTCAATCCCTCCCAGCATCAGGGTCTTTTCCAATGAGTCAACTCTTCACATCAGGTGGCCAAAGTATGGGAGTTTTAGCTTCAGCATCAGTCCTTCCAATGAACACTCAGGACTGATCTCCTTTAGGACGGACTGGTTGGATCTCCTTGCAGACCAACGGACTCTCAAGAGCCTTCTCCAACACCATGGTTCAAAAGCATCAATTCTTCGACGCTCAGCTTTCTTTATAGTCCAACTCTCACATCCATACCTGACCACTGGAAAAACCATTGCCTTGACTAGACGGATTAAAGTCCAGGTGTGTCTAAATTTCCACGTGCATACAGGCTGCAAGTCAGTTATTGTCAATGTTCTATCCCACATTGTGAGAATCATTTGGACGTTTCAATCTTCCAGAGGAACAAACCCCTATGGTTTTCATGGCAGTGACTAGCTCGCAGCTGAGGGATGTTTGCATTTATGTCACCAGGCCGTCACTGAGGGAAGAAAACATGTTACATGCCACGGATGTGTCCTGGATATTTAACGAGACAGCGGCTGCTAGGAGCACCAAGTATACTCTATCTTCCATTTAAAAACTCGAAAGAGACTGCCGTCGCAAATATTACCGTCTCCTCCCACAGAAAAAGCCGGGTTCTGGGGAGCTTTCCTGACAAGCACAAGTCAATTGTGCAATGCAGTTTGCAAATCGCTGTGTCCTATCAGGAAAGATACAGCATGAGATACTGACTACTTAAGGTCCAATCCTTCAGTTGATAAGTCAAGACTCCATGGCTGTTTGCTGTGAAAGATTTCATCAAGCTTCCTTCCCCAGCAGGAGTTATTCAGAGATGGATTATGGCCTTTAAAATGACTTGTGCAATATCCATTAGGGATTCCCAGGTGGCACTAGTGGTAAAGAATCTGCTTACCGAGGCAGAAGACACATGAGACGTGGATTCGATCCCTGGGTCGGGAAGATCCCCTGGAGGATGAAATGGCAACCCACTCCAGTATTCCTGCCTGGAGAATCCATGGACGGAGGAGCCTGGCGGGCTGCAGTCTATGAGGTTGCAGAGAGTCGGACACGACTCAGCGCCCAGCAGACACGGCATGCATTAAGCTTAAGTTACTTAGAAATCAGAAGGGCGTTTCCCCCAGAGGAAGAATGCTGTACCTGCGATTTGTGCAGCCAGCTCTCACAAGCTGATGCATTCTGAAGGGCAAATGATGAGAGACCCAGTCACCAGCATAACGACCGGGTGGGAAGAGCCGACTCACTGGAAAAGACCCCAATGCTGGGGAAAGATTGAGGGTGGGAGGGGACGGGGGTGACAGAGGGCGGGAAGGTTGGATGGCATCACTGACTCAAGCATTGATGCACATACGCGACCCTGTCTAAAACAGAGAGCTAGTGGGAAGCTGCTGCATTAGCACAGGCAGTTCATCTCGGCGCTCTTGGGATGACCTAGAGGGGTGGGATAGGGCGGGGGCAGGTTCAGGAGGGATGCCATGTGAGGGGAGGGGTAGATGTATACATATGGCTGATGCATTTCCTTGTAGAGCAGAGACCAGCACAACACTGTAAAAAAACTATACTCCAACGTAAAAACAAAATCCTATGATAAAGCATAACAGAAAATATTAAAAAGAACGTGCTTATATGTGTGTGTGTGTGTATAACTGAATCACTGCCATACAACAGAAAATAATAACAACTGTAAATCAGCTATACTTCAATAAAAATAAATAAGAAAAGAAGAAGAAATTGGGATGGGAGGTGGGAGGGAAGTTTAAGAGGGAGGCGACGTGTGTGTACCTAAGGCTGAAGCATGTTGATTGGATGTCAGAGACCAACACAATATCATAAAGCAACGATCCTCCAATGAAACATAGAGAAATAAATGAAAGAAGAACCGTGAGGTGTCGAGAGCAAAGCACGGACCCGAGGTATGACAACAACCTTGCAGGAGAGGTCGCAGCCTTCTAAGGAGGGTCGGTGCTCACGAGCCCTCACTGAGGCATTCATCTCCAAAATCTCAGCTTCAGTGTGGACGTGACAGGATAGGGGGCCATGCCTGCCGCTACCCGCACCCTTCCCAGAGAGGTGCGAGCCGGGGTGGGCATCCTCTCTGGTGGTCTGCGGACGATCACAGCCATCAGCGGGGCCGATAGGATGGAAACCAAGCAAACTCAGGCCCAGCCTGGTCAGCCCCCGAGTCGCCCTGACCTGGGCAGCTGGGGTCTTTCAGAACAAAACTGGACACAGTTATGGTCACGGTCTTTACCCTAATTAATCAGTTGCCCACTACTTTTAAAAAACGTAATTACAGGCGCTTCCCGGGTGGCTCAGTGGTAAAGAATGTGCCTGCCAATGCAGGAGACATGGGTTTGATCCCTGGGTCGGGAAGATCCCCTGGAGGAAGAAATGGCCACCCACCCCAGTATTCTTGCCTGGAGAATCCACATGGACAGAGGAGCCTGGCAGGCTACAGTCCGTGGGGTCGCAGAGAGTCGGACACGACTGAGTGACTTAACACTCTCTAGCCAGTGCTCTGGGACCACGCAGCGGGATAGGGTAGGGAGGGAAATGGGAGGGGAATTCAGGACGTGGTGGTGGTGTGGGAACGCATGTATGCGTTTGAAGTACAAAGGATGCAGTGCTGGGGGGAAAAAAATTATTACAGGACTTCCCTGGTGGTCCAGTGGTTAAGAACCCACCTGCCAATGCAGGGGACTCATTTCCTACTGTCCACGGGGCCGTAAGAGTCGGACACGACTTTCGTGACTAAATCACGGCCACAGGGGCCTTTAAATAACCAAAGATACTCTAGGACTCTAGTCATTTATTTCACTGTGTGTGCGGGCTCAGTTGCTCTATCATGTCCGACTCTTTCCGACGCCATGGACTGTGGCCCATCAGGCTCCTCTGTCCGTGAGATTCTCCAGGCAAGAATTCTGGAGTGGGTGGCTATTTCCTCCTCCAGGGGATCTTCGTGATCCAGGGATCGAACCTGCGTCTCCTGCCTTGGCAGACGGAAACTTTACCACTATTCTGCCTGGGAAGCAAGCCCCTAACTTTGCTATAACAGCTCATTTCACTACGCTATGCAGACATGTAGCTTGCAAAAACAAAGAAAATTAAAAAAAACAGCATCACCTTCAGAAGCTGAATTATGTGGGTTCCCCCATCCCTCGTGTCAAGATATAAAGTGAAGTTCACGAGTTAATGCCTGGATCTCTTTTTGAGGTATTGAAAGATGAAAAGTGCTATCCAATTACTTTGTCACAGATAGGAACAGTTAAGAATCCTCTGAACTGGTTTGAAGAGTGCAGTGAACTGGAAAATACCCATCATTTTCCCCCCAAATCAATGTATTTGTTCTGTCACAGTTTATTCAGGCTGCTCATTTGTGTATCAAACTGTGGTTAGTAGGAAAACTGGCTTTCGACAGACAGGAACTAAGTGGCTTCTCCTACTGACACTTTACTGCGAGCAAATAGGATTTTCTAAGGAGGGAGATGGCTAATGAGATATGAAACACTAAGGCTAAATATGCTCTTTTACTGTCTTAACCTCACCGGCGTCCCAGTGAAATTTTTCTTAATAAATCTCGATACGTCGAGGGCCAGGGATGGGGGTGGGGGTCTCAGGTAGGGGTGCCTGAGCACTCCGGGGATATTTAGCCATGTCTTGGGGATGCTTTTTGGTTGAGAGGACCGATACAGAAGATAGGAACCTACTGTTCCTTCCCTGTCACATACTCCAGCACCGTAACAATTAACACCTGCGTCGGGACTTCCCTGGTGGTCCAGGGGCTGGGACTCTTGTGCTCCCAGAACAGGGAGCATCCATCCCTGGTCAGGGAACCAGATTTCACACACCGCAGCTTAGAGTTCACAGGCCTCAACTAAAAAGCTTGCGTGTTGCAACAAAAAGCAAAGATCCCGTGTGCCACAAGTAAGACCTGTACAGCCAAAAGAAAAAGGAAAAAAAAAGGAAAGAATTCCATCTATGTTAAACCACTAATTTGGCTTTTGTTTCCCGGAGCTTCCCTGGTAGCTCAGTGGTAAAGAATCCAGCTGCGATGTAGGAGACTCGGGAGACTCGGGTTCGATCCCTGGGTCGGGAAGATCCCCTGGAGTGGGGCATGGCAACCCGCTCCAGGATTCTTGCTGGGATATTTCCCACAGACAGAGGAGCCTGGCGCGCTACAATCCTGGGATCGAACACAGTCGAACATGACCGACTGCCTGAGCACACCCGCACGCACCGCAAGGACACCATGATAAGAATAAAAGTTAGTGACTTCCTTTAGAACTGTATAAACCGTGGCCAAGTGCATATTCCACACACGTTAGGACTAGCTCTTCTCGTTTTTCACTGCACAGAAAAGAGGTGTTTAGAAAATGATGTAGCCTGGCCTCCTTGGAGAATAAATTCTCAACAAGTCTCATTTATGCCTAAAGTTGACTGTGGCGTTTAATGAGAATCTGGCTGTTTATTCAGAGCCTGCTGGTGTAGTTGAAATTCAAAGACAGGCTCAAATTTATCTTCCCCAGTCTTTCCAAGATAATGACCAATCTTAAATTCAGTCCTTATTTCACCTCCGCAAGGCTAAATGTGAGATGTTCCTGAAAAAAAAAAAAAAAAAACATGCTCACTGTGTGCAGGGAAATTGAGGGCATCATGGTGATGGGGACGGAGTTCTTCCCGAGAGGGACAGCATTCTGCATGGACGCCCTCCTGGGTGTCTGTATATCAGAGAGCATCCGTGGATGTCGAGAAACCATCTCAGAGCACACACCAGTGGGCCAGCTTTAAACACGGATTCCACGATTTGTACCAATTCAGACACGTGCCAAAGCTCTATCCCTCTGCTGCTGCTGCTGTTTGGTAACTCAGTCTTGTCTGACTCTTTGCGACCCCGTGGACGGTAGCCCACCAGGCTCCTCTGTCCGTGGGATTCTCCAGGCAAGAATACTGCAGTGGGTTGCCATTGCCTTCTCCAGGGGGGATCTTCCCGACTTAGGGATCAAACCCACGTCTCCTGTGTCCTGTAATTGCCGGCGGATTCTTTTACCGGCTGAACCACCGGGGAAGCCCCATCCCTCTGTGGCATGGTTAATTTCAAAATCATTTCTGCTCAGCTGTGGGGGTGATACACGACTTTTAATTTTTTTTTCTCTTATTGAGATACAGCTGATTTACTATGCTTTTTTTTTGTTTGTTTTCTTTTGAATATAATTGCTTTGCATGGTTGTGTTAGCGTCTGCTATACAACAGCCGGTGAATCAGCCATGGGTATACATACACCTCCTTCCTCTTGAGCCTCCCGCCCTTCCCCACATCCCACCCTTTCAGGTCATCGCGGAGCACGGAGCTGGTTCCCTGTGCTGGGAAACCACAAACAAGACGAAAAGACCACCCTCTGAATGGGAGAAAATATTTGCAAAGTACGTAACTGACAAACGAGGAATTTCCAAAACGCACAAGCAGCTCACACAGCTCAATAACACAAACAAACAAACAAAACCCAACCAAAAAATGGTTGGAAGACCTAAACAGACATTTCTCCAAAAAACAAAGACATATGGACGGCCAACAAACACATGACTTGGTTTTAAAAAAAGGATTTACTTCTCTACGTATCCTCTGCTGAAGGCTAATATTACAATATGTTTGGATTTCCTGATTTCATGTTTCCTTTTGAAGAAAAATAGCTCAGAGTAAAACCTGGAGAGTAAAAGGCATGGACTGAAGTGAATGCATTCAGACATTTGGGGGAACACGAGGCAAAGGGGCCCACAGATAAAGGAACTGCCAAGGACCCATGATGGCAGATCAAGCCAGTCAATCTTAAGGGAGATGAAGCCTGGATATTCCCCAGAAGGACCTTTGCTGAAGCTGAAGCTCCATTGTTTTGGTTATCTGATGTGAACAGAAGACTCATTGGAAAAGCCCCTGATGCTGGGAAAGATTGATGGCAGAAGGAAAAGGGGGCATCAGAGGATGAGATGGTTAAATGGCATCACTGATGCAATGGACATGAACTTGGGCAAAGTCCAGGAGTTGGTGAGGGACAGGGAGGCCTGGCGTGCTGCAGCCCATGGGGTCGCCAAGAGTTGGACACGACTGGGTGACTGGACAAGCAACCAAACCAACGGCCCGTGACAAGTATTTGCCTCTGTGCCTGGGTCCCCCAGGGCTTCCGTAGTGGCTTGGGTGTTAAGGCATCTGCCTGCAATGCAGGAGACCCAGGTTTGATCCCTGGTTTAGGAAGATCCCCTGGAGAAGGGCATGGCAACCCACTCCAGTATTCCTGCCGAGAGAGGCCCATGGACAGAGGAGCCTGGCGGGGCTATAGTCCATGGGGGTGGGGGGTCACAAAGAGTCGGACACGACTGGGCACTTGTGGGTCTCCTGGTAGAGTCTCCCCAGGGCTGGGGTCACGGGGTGGGATGGGGTCAGTTGCACGCCCTGGCTCTGCAGGGCACTGCCTTCGTGGGAGCGCCTTCTCTGCTGCGTCCTGTGCTGGCGAGGGCCTGGCACTCTCAGACCTCTGATGTCAGGAGCCCCCAGTGCTGCCTGAAAGGCCTTCTTCCACGCTCTGGCACCACGGGGCCTGACTTTAGTCTAGACGGCCGAGCTCACCTGACCCCGTTATCCCAAGGTTACCTGGGCAGACGGCCACACCCTTCCCGTTGTACCCTAAAGAGGGAGTCTCCTTCTTTCCAGGACGCTCAGGCTGAGAACGTTGCAAACCTTTAAGCCCTACTTCCATTTTGCGGAACGATTCTATCTTGAAGTCTCTTCCCTCTTCTCGTCTCTCACGCTAAGTGGTCAAGAGAAACCGGGTTGCTCCTTCCACAGTGTGCTTGGAAACCGCCCCAAACATCCACCATGAGCACTAGCGAGTTCCAGCACCCACAGAACACGGGAGATGTGCACATGAGTCTTCCTGGTCAGTCCATGAGCACGATGACCTTTCCTCTGCCATCTGCTTAAGGTTCCTTGGTTTCCAGGGACTCTGCTTGCGGTCCCAGTGGTTAAGGGTCTGCCTTGCAACAGCAAGGATGTGGGTTTGATCCTTGGTAGGGGGATTGGGATCCTGTTCACGGAGGCTAGGTGCTGCGACTTCTGAGACCACGTGCTCCGGACCAGACACAGCACAACTAGGGAGCCCGTGGACTGCAAAGAAACATCCCGTGTGATGCAACGCAAACTTCCCAAGGGCCGCGACTAAGACCAGATGCGGTCAAGTAAAGTAATTAACAACAACAACAAAATTGCCTGCTTCCGTCTGCGCCCTCACCCACATGGCCTGCACGCTCCACGTTTCTCTAAGAAGACGGAGGCTCTCTCCGCCGTTTACGCGTTTCTTTCCGAGTGCTTGCTGGAACCCTCTATGGCAGTGCAGGCTTTTGCTAACCTGCGCCTCTAAACTCACTGAGGCTCTGCCTGGTTTCATTAGCTCAGTTCCAGAGCCACTTTCAGGTATTTGTTACAGCGGCTGCTTGCCTCTCAATGCCAGTCCCCTGTTCTAGTCCGTTCAGGCTGCTGCAACAAAATCCCACAGACTGGGAGGCTTAGGAAATGAAAGAAGTTTCCCTCACACAGTTCTAGAATCTCAGCAGTGCAAGCCTCCGTGGCTACTGAGAACCCACTGCTATGTTCTCACCTGCTGCAAGCGGTGAGGGAAGCTCTCAGGGGTCTCCTTGATAAGTGCACTCATCCCATTTATGTCAGCTCCACCCTCAGGAACTCATCACTTCCCAAAGACCCTCCACCTCCAAACACCATTGTACTGGGGGTCAAGACTTTGACATGGGAATTTGGGAGGGATACATTCAGACCACGGCAGTAAGTTCCATCGCCATGGACACACGATGCCGAATACTATGGAAATCCAATCCCAGATAAAATGAGTCTTTGGACCACATACGTTTCAAAAGAGGTTCTGAGAGGGGCGTCCCTGGCTGTCCAGTGGCTAACACTCTGCGCTCCCAATCCAGGGGGTCCAGGTTCGATCCCTGGTCAGGGAACTAGACGCCACACGCTGCAACTAAAGATCCCTCGTGCCCCAACTAAAACCCAACGCAGTCAAATATTTTTTTTAAAAAGAGATTCTTAGAAAAGAATCAACTATCACTGTAGCTCAGACGAAACAAGAATTTTTCCATGACACCAAAAATGAAGTTAATTTAAGTGTGAATAATCACACAAAAGCACATGGGTGAATGTGCACCAGGCCAATGGTGAGAGGTGTAAAAGTCAGATGCCTAAAGGCAGCAAAACCCAGTAGTAATAATCCATTTCCCAAGATTTTATAGACGTAGGTGAGCCACCCACGTGACATTAGTGGCAAAGAACTCACCTGCCGATGCAGGAGACTTAAGAGACGCAGGTTCGATCCCTGGGTCAGGAAGATCCCCTGGAGGAGGAAATGGCAACCCACTCCAGCATTCTGGCCTGGAGAATCCCATCGAGGGAGGAGCCTGGCGGGATATAGTCCACAGGCTCGAAAAGAGTTGGACTCGACTGGAACAGCTCAGCGTGCATGTGAGCACTTTGCTCATGAACAAAGACAGGAGTAAAAGAATGTTTAGGAAAGGGTGAATTCTATTAAGTCAGCGAAATAAAATAAAAGCTGGGGCTTTAACTTCATAACAGACTCACGGGCGTGCAGAGCAGTGGTGAGTGTGACTTCTGTTACTATGTCTTCATTATTTATTAAATATTAACTGGAATTAGGGCTTCCTTGGTTGCTCAGCTGGTGAAGAATCCACCTGCAATCCGGGAGACCTGGGTTTGATCCCTGGGTTGGGAAGATCCCCTGGAGAAGGGAATGGCTACCCACTCCAGTATTCTGGCCTGGAGAATTCCATGGACTGTATAGCCCATGGGGTCGCAAAGAGTCAGACACAACCGAGCTACCTTCACTTTCACTTTTTGCTTTAGATTGAAAAAAAAAGGAAAGAACAACTATCTCAGATAGACGTTCCCACTGGCCTCTTTCATCAGAACACAGCATGACACCACCCAGAGGGGGAGGGTTTCTTTATTTTTTTTCCCGTCATGATGCTTTTTCTTCTTCCCTCTTGTAGGTTTCACCAATCTTGCTCTTTGAACTACATACTCATGTGTATTCCAGGCATATATTTCATACATTATTATCACCACCATCTGCTGTCAAGGAATTAACCACCTTTTTTTTTTTTTTCCAGTTTCTGCAAAAGGTTAGAACATTCTACTCAACAAATAAAATGCATCTTGTATAACCTAGGATACATGTTAATTATTCAATTATTCTCCTTACAAGGTATTACGCAGTTGTGTCAACTGTTTCTCTTCCGTTCAATGAACTCAAGTAATTACGCTAGTTCTCTGAGCAGTTATTATCCAAAACAAAGCAAATCAGAAAAAAAAAAAAAAAAGTCCAATTTACGTACGGCCACAGTTCGCTGTCCTGGAGAAGGAAATGGCAACCCACTCCAGCATCTTGCCTTGGGAAGTCCCAGGGACAGAGAAGCCTGGTGGGGTACAGTCCGTGGGGTTGCAAAGAGTCGGACACGACTGAGCAACTAAACCACCACCACGGTTCGCTATCGCTGCTTTAACAAGGGACCGCAAAATGAGAGTCTAAAAACGAGACAAACGGACGATCCTAGGGGATGCAGACTGGGACCCAGAATGGGCTGGACCCACCTGAGCGAAAGAATTAAGGTGGCGGCAGGGCCTTCCTTTCCCGGGGGCTCCTGGGGAGACTGGCTTTCCTGCTCATTTGGATCTTGGTAGAGGGCGCAGTTCCAGCGGCTGCAGGACTGCCGTCCCTCAGCGTCACTGGCTGGTCCAAGGGGTGCACACCCTCCGGGACCTCCTTATTCAAACTCTCCTGCATCTCAGAATCTGCAAGCGTCTCTTATTTCTAAACCCACACAGGCTTAGGTGGGGTCCGCCCACGTATCCCAGCACCACCTAGATCCTCATGCTCATCCTGTCTACACAATCCCCTCTGCCAAGCGAGATGCCAGACTCACAGGTCCTAGGGAGTACAGTATGGACATTTCAGTGGGGAGGGGGGGATGTTAGTCACACTCCCACGTGAAAGGAATGAAGAGGGTGATTTTATCTAGCAGCGGCGGAGCGGGGGCATGGCCACCAAGCAGAATGTTACACACCTGGACTGCTGTGGAGCCACTAAACTAGCCCCCTTATTTTGTCCAGATCACTGAACGTGAAGGATAACAGCTTCTTCATACTTTTAGTAGGTGGCACCTCAGTTCATTGATTTATTAGTTCATATTCATTCATGGGACACACACTGATGGAGCTGGCAGAGTGTGAGGTCTGGGCACTCAGGCGACAGAAGGCAGCAGTCCCTGACCCTCCGTGGAGCTTACGCTCTGGTGAGGGAAGACAGAGAAAAACTAGGTTAAACAGAGCAGTCACAAACGCACGCTGAACAGTGCTCGGTGATTCACGGTGCAAGACACAGAAAATATCCAGACCACCTGACCTGCCTCCTGAGAAACCTGTATGCAGGTCAGGAAGCAACAGCTAGAACTGGACATGGAACAAGACTGGTTCCAAATAGGGAACGGAGTACGTCAAGGCTGCATATTGTCACCCTGCTTATTTAACTTATATGTGGAGTACATCATGCAAAGTGCTGGCTTAGATGAAGCACAAGCTGGAATCAAGATTGCTGGGAGAAATATCAATAACCTCAGATATGCAGATGACACCACCCTTATGGCAGAAAGCGAAGAACTAAAGAGCCTCTTGATGAAACTGAAAGAGGAGAGCAAAAAAGTTGGCTTAAAACTCAACACTCAGAAAACTAACATCATGGGATCTGGTCCCCTCACTTCATGGCCAATAGACAGGGAAACAATGTAAACAGTGAGAGACTTTATTTTTAGGGGGGGCTCCAAAATCACTGCAGATGGTGACTGTAGCATGAAATTAAAAGACGCTTGCTTCCTGGAAGAAAAGCTATGACCAACCTAGATAGCATATTAAAAAGCAGAGACATGACTTTGCCAACAAAGGTCCATCTAGTCAGGGCTATGGTTTTTCCAGCAGTCATGTATGGATGTGAGAGCTGGACCATAAAGAAAGCTGAGTGCTGAAGAACTGAAGCTTTTGAATTGTGTTGTTGGAGAAGGCTCTTGGGAGTCCCTTGGACAGCAAGGAAATCCAATGAGACCACCCTAAAGGAAATCAGTCCTAAATATTCATTGGAAGGACTGATGTTGAAGCTGAAACTCCAATACTCTGGCCACCTGATGCAAAGAGCTGACTCACTGGAAAAGACCCTGATGCTGGGAAAGATTGAAGGCTGGAGGAGAAGGGGACGACAGAGGATGAGATGGTTGGATGGCATCACCCATGCGATGGACATGAGTTTGAGTAAGCTCTGGGAGTTGGTGATGGACAGGGAGGCCTGGCATGCTGCAATCCAGGGGGTTGCAGAGAGTCGGACAGGACTGAGTGACTGAACCGAACTGAACTGATAGGAAATATCAGGGGTTCTGTAGATAGAGTAGGCAGGCAAAGACTCAATGAAAAGGTAGAAGCCATGGGCAGAATTCCTTTTTAGAAAAAAAAAACGTATATATATATATTTCAGTGGCCCCACTGCACAGCATGTGGGTATTAGTTCCCCACCCAGGGTTGCTGGACCAATAGGGAAGTCCCTCCCCTCCTGTTTTACGATGGGATGACAGTCCTTTGTTTACAATCTTGTCCCCTTACGCACAAGAAGAGGTGTGCTGACCCAGTGCCAGCCTGATGTCTCTGTGTTGGGGTTGACGATTTGTGACAACTCAGGCATGGATTGACCAGCTTCCCCCTTTCTAGTCTTTAAGCCTCCACAAGCTTAGCAATTACATTATAGAAAAATATTTTCTTAAGACAGATTGAATATCAGTGTATGAGTGAGACAGGAGTGATTGGTACACAGAGGGAAAATATTCTAATCTCTTAAGTCGCAGAGTAACTTGTCAGCTCAACACTTCATTAGGTATTTCAAATCATATCATTCAAAGGTAAAATTTAAACAGGGAGATTCAACAGTTAAAAAAAAACACAATGCATTTATCATTTAATTCACGTGGAACTTTTAGCTCTCACGCTCAATCCATCACCGGCTGCTATCTGCACACACATGTTCTCTATCACCAGAGGCTTGCTATGTTTCCCACAGAAAGATAAAGTGTGAGTCCCTCAGTCGTGTCCGACTCTTTGTGACCCCATGGACTGCAGCCCACCAGGCTCCTCTGCCCGGGGGGATTCTCCACTCAAGAGTACTGGAGTGGGTAGCCATGCCCTTTTTGAGGGGATCTACGTGATCCAGGCATCAAACCCAGGTCTCCCGCATGGCAGGCAGATTCTTTACCATCTGTACCATGAGGGAAACCCCATAATACCCAGAGAAGGAAAAGAAAAATGGGCTGGCGTTTCTAAGAGCAGTGCATTCTTGCACCTTAGTCACTCAGTCGTTCTGACTCTGCAACCCCATGGTTGTAGCCCGCCAGGCTCCTCTGTCCATGGGGTCCTCCAGGCAAGAATACTGGAGCGGTTTGCCATTTCCTTCTCCAGGGGGTCTTCCCGACCCAGGGATCGAACCCAGGTCTCCTGCATTGGCAGGCAGATTCTTTACCAACTGAGCATTCTGAGCTACTAGGGAAGCCCTCCTGTGTCCTTACCAATTTAAAATATGTCATGTATCCCCTTACCAATACATTGCTATTTACAAGTCGGCTGAAATACCTCCCAGATCATGAATTCTCAACCAGCTTCCACATGTGTGTGGACAGAAAGGCATCAGTGCCAAACGGAAGAAACGAAAGGGAACATTCTAATGAAAAGGTTAAGAGACCCGATTCGCACTGGCAATCGGTACACCCTGGGGCGCGTCACGTAAAATCCTTCCGCCCCTTTCTTCTGTTAAAGAAGCAACAGAAGAGGCGTAAATCACGCCTGTCCTGCCTGATTTACAGAAGGACCCAACACGGTAGTCCACGCACAAAGTCTGGACTGCGGAGCATTAACGAACAACCCCGTAAAGAACAGTGACTGGTACCCAAGCTCGTTCACACAGTAAATGTGGCCTCAGGGAACATCACGAGGAAACACTGGGCTCGGCCACAGGCCTCTGGGAGCCGCTGGCTGTGCTGTGGCCTCAGGAGCATTGAGATCCATCCACCGGGATCTATGCAGACCTGATGGCGCACCCGTTATCCATGAGGCCTGAGCGGCACAGCTGGATTTACAGCAGGGGTTCCAACGTCCAGGATTCGATGCCTGAGGACCTGATGGCGCACCCGTTATCCATGAGGCCTGAGCGGCACAGCTGGATTTACAGCAGGGGTTCCAACGTCCAGGATCCGATGCCTGAGGACCTGATGGCGCACCCGTTATCTATGAGGCCTGAGAGGCAAAGCTGGATTTACAACAGGGGTTCCAACGTCCACAATCTGATGCCTGAGGACCTGATGGAGGACCCGTTATCCATGAGGCCTGAGAGGCACAGCTGGATTTACAGCAGGGGTTCCAACGTCCAGGATCCGATGCCTGAGGATCTGAGGTGGAACTAATGCAATAACACAAATAAAGTGGGCAATAAATGTAACGTGCTTGAATCACCCCTAAAACATCCTCCTGCACTTTTCCCCAGTCCATGGGAAAATTGTCCTCAGTGATACAAATGAACTTACAGAACAGAAAGAGACTCTCAGACTTACAGAGAATAAACTTATGGGTGGGTGACGCGGTGGGGGTGAAGGATGTAGAGGATGGATAGTTGCGGAGTCTGGGATGGAAATGGACTCACTGCTGTATTTAACATGGAGAACCCACAAGGACCTGCTGGACAGCTCAGGGAACTCTGCTCAATGTCACGTGGCAGCCGGGATGGGAGGGGAGTTTGGGGGAGAATGTGCTTCATGCTTAGTCGCGTCGGTCGTGTCCGACTCTTTGTGACCCCATGGGCTGTAAGCCTACCAGGCTCCTCTGTCCTTGAGGATTCCCCAGGCAAGAATACTGGTGTGAGTTGCCATGCCCTCCTCCAGGGGATCTTCCTAATCCAGGGATCGAACCCAGGTCTCCGGCACTGGGGGCGGATTCTTTACCAGCTGAGCCACAAGGATACATGTACATGTATGGCTGAGTCCCTCTGCCATCCACCTGCAACTATCCCAACATTGTTTATTAATTAGCTATACCCCAATACAAAAGAAAAAGTCTTTAAGGAAAAATAAAAAAAAGTGTTCCATGAAACCCATCTCTGGCGCCTGAAACATTTACCGCTGATTTAAAGACCCCGCACGCTCACTGTGATCAGCACGCACACCAGCGCTGACTGGCTTCCTGCAACGTGGGACGCGGCCGCCTTTACCTGGATGAGGTCCTCCCTGGAGGGAAAGCAGGAGACCAGGCAGTTCCGCCTGGTCCTGGTGTTGGTGATAGAGACGTGCAGGCGGTCGTGGGCCAGCTCGTGCGCGTCGGCGGGGAGAATCGACTCCACCCCGCTCCTGGAGGAGAGAAAGGGAGCGGCCTGCAGGACTGCACCCTCTCGGGCCTGCAAGCCTCCTAGCAGCCCACACCCGAATCCCCCGAGAGAGAGCCCAGGCGCAGTGACAGGGACGCCAGAAGCTTAGCAGCTGCAGAATCTCACACATCCAAAGCCATAAAAAAAATATAAAATAAAAGTGGTGGAGCAACACTCCGCCCATGTGTCGTGGACGGGACAAGACAGCCGAGACTGGCAGGAAGGGGAGGTCACCGTTTATACGGGACACTGGGTCAAGTGGGTTCCTTGGTTACAGCAGGGAGCAGCTCATAAGGTTGCAGGTTAACAACCATTGTGGAGGGCAGCCATTCCGCTTCATGAAACCAGCAGGTGGAGGCCCTCCGGCCTAAAGATGAGGAGAATCTGGACCCCGTGAGGAGGATCACGGGGCAGAGACAAGCAAGGAGACGAGAGTGGCTGCCCGTGTAGCCAGGACTGGTCCAGCCGGGGGATGTACAGAGAGCAAGAGAACTGCCATCTTGAGCGGCCTGACCGTCCACCACACGGTTCCTCTTTGATTACTGGTCTCCCCGTAAAAATCCAAGGAGCGACACTGTTGATTGAGCCTGCCACGGTTCATCCACAGCATCCCGGTTACACACCCTCTCCGGTGAAACGTACTATATACACACTCTGCTGCTCAGTCATTTCCGACTCTTTGCGACCCGGTGGACTGTTGCCTGCCAGGCTCCTCTGTCCATGGGAATCCTCAGGCAAGAATACGGGAGTGGGTTGCCACACCCTCCTCCAGGGGAATCTTTCCGAATCCAATCCGAGTCTCCTGTGTGTCCTGCATTGGCAGATGGATTCTTTGCCACTGTGCCACCTGGGAATATATATATTCCCACCTGGAATCAAGATTGCTGGGAGAAATATCAGTAACCTCAGGTACGCAGATGACACCACCCTTATGGCAGAAAGTGAATAAGAATTAAAAAGCCTCTTGATGAAAGTGAAAGAGGACAGTGGAAAAGTTGGCTTAAAATTCAACATTCAGAAAACTAAGATCATGGCATCTGGTCTCATCACTTCCTGGCAAATAGATGGGGAAATAGTCACAAACTTTATTTTTGGGGGCTCCAAAATCACTGCAGATGGTGACTGCAGCCATGAAATTAAGACGCTTGCTCCTTGGAAGAAAAGCTATGACCAACCTAAACAGCATGTTAAAACACAGAGATATTACTTTGTCAACAAAGGTTCATCTAGTCAAAGCTATGGTTTTTCTTTCCAGTAGTCATGTTTGGATGTGAGAGTTGGACTATAAAGAAAGCTGAGCGCTGAAGAATTGATGCTTTGGTGGTGTTGAACTGTGGTGTTGGCAAAGACTCTTGATAGTCCTTTGGACTGTGAAGAGATCCAACCAGTCTGTCCTAAAGGAAATCAGTCCTGAATATTCAATGGAAGGATTGATGCTGAAGCTGAAGTTCCAGTCCTTTGGCCACCTGATGCAAAGAACTGACTCATTGGAAAAGACCCTGATGCTGGGGAAGATTGAAGGCGGGAGGAGAAGGGGACGACAGAGGATGAGATGGTTGGATGGCATCACCTACTCGATGGACATGAGTTTGAGCAAACTCTGGGAGTGGGTGATGGACAGGGAGGCCTGGTGTGCCGAGGTCCACAGGGTCGCAAAGAGTCGGACATGACTGAGTGATGGAACTGAACGGATTGATAAATATAAAAATATGTACCTCAATCGGGCCATGAAATCATAGCCAGGTGTTAGTGCCCCAAGAGACTGCCTTCGGATTTCTTCGGCAAAATCACAGGTAAACTTGTTACATTCCTGAAAGAGAAAAGTAACAGGTCACCCTATGTTTTGTCAGAGAAAGTCGTTCTGGTTCCAGAACTCTGCGCCCACCACACAAGGTTAATTCTATAAGTAAGTGATAGTTGCTCAGTCCTGTCTGACTCTTTGCAACTCCATGGACTGTAGCCCATCAGGCTCCTCTGTCCATGGGATTCTCCAGGCAAGAATACCATGCCCTCTTCCAAGGGATCTTCCCAACTCAGGGATTGAACCCGGGTCTCCAGCATTGCAGGCAAATTCTTTACCATCTGAGCCACCAGGGAACCCTGCCAAACAAATTACCTGGACCCTACAAAGCTAACCCCAGATGTCGGGTGCTTCACAGGCCAGAATCTCTTCTGGGCCTGATCCTCATTCTGGTCCTTACCCACCATTCCTGGTCCCCAGGCAAGCTATATGTTCTCCCAATTACAATCTGTTCTTTTTTTTTTTTTTTAAATCGCCTTTGGAAAATCCTTGAAGGCTGGATTCCAATGCTAACTGAGCACTTTTTTCCTACAGACCTCTCTTAAGGCAACTCCTCTCTCCCACGACAATTCTGTGGCCTCAGAAACATTTCAGTTGCTGTTCTGCAATAGCGCTGACAATTAACACCAACCCTGACAACAGAGAAAGGAGTTGTGATGACTGTCGTCTGCAAAGAGCAGATCACAGTCTCTGGAGGTCAGTCCGGGGCAGAGGTGTTCAATAAAAGCCCCCCTGCTCCCTCAGTGGGGTCCTCAGGCAAGCCAATGCTGGGTCCTCTGCCGGCACGTGCTCATGTAAGAATGCAAGGTGGGTTACCATAAGTAAAATACAGAGTCAGTGGGAATTTGCTGTATGGCTCAGGGAACGCAAACTGGGGCTCTGTGACAACCTAGAGGGGTGGGATGGGGAGGGAGGTGGGAGGGAGGTTGAAGAGAGAGGGGACATGTTATACTTCTAGCTGACTCATGTTGTGGTAAAGCAAAAACTAAGAGAACATTGGAAAACAACTGTGTGTTGTGCTAGTTGCTCAGTCCTGTCTGACTCTCTGCGACCCCATGGATTGCAGCCCGCCAGGCTCCCCTGTCCATGGGATCCTCCAGGCCAGAATACTGGAGTGGGTTGCCTTGCCCTCCTCCAGGGGGTCTTTCCAACCCAGGGGTCGAACCCAGCTCTCCTGCATTGCAGGAGGATTCTTCACCAGCTGAGCCGCCAGGGAAGCTGGGAAAGCAACTATACACCAGTGGAAAAAAAATATCCTATGACAAACCGTAATAGAAAAGAATATTAAAAATTAATGTATATATATATATGTGTGTGTGTGTATAACTAAGTCACTTTGTTGCACAACAGAAACGAATAACAACTGTAAATCAGCTATACTTCACTAAAAAGAAATAAGAAAAATAGAATGTGGGATGGGAGGTGGGACTTAGTTTTAAAAGGAAGGGGATACGTGTATACCTATCTGACCCATGTGGATGTATGGCAGAAACCAACACAATATTGTAAGTATCCTTCAATTAAAAATAAATAAAGGTTAAAAAAGGAAAAAAAAAAAAGAATGCCAGGTGGATACAATGGCCACACAGGACAGACAGGAAAACTGAAGTTTGTAGGGTTAAGCATCTTTCCTACTATGTCATCAAGAATGAGTGTCATAGCCAGGATTTGAACCCAGATCCATGGTTGATTTTTTTTAGTTCATCCATCCAGCAAGCTGCTTGGCCTCAGGCCTTGGGCTAGGCACTGGGATTCACGAGATACACAGAGCCCCTGTGTGAGGGGAGACACTGCCCGAAACCGCCCATCGTAACTCGGCCCGATGCTAACCGTTTACGTGAGTTATTTTACGACAGGAGGTTCCTGGTAAGGAACGTCCAGCTAACAAGCCTCCACCAACGGGAGGAGTTCGGGAAAGGTCAAAAGGACGACACCACATGTCCTTCCACCTCCCAGAATCCTCCTTGCGTGGCATTCATCTTGGCTGAGCAATGCGTGAACCACCAGGAAGGCCCATGAGTCAGACGGATTGCCCAGAGACAACCCGGAGACTAATCCCATCACCCTGAATCCCCAGACTGCAAGCCACGTGTCAGAGTGGTCCTCCTGGGTTCCCTCACCCACCTGCTCTCCACCCGGGCACCCCTTCCCAATAAAGTCTCTGTGTTTAAAATTTTGTGCTTTTGAACACTTAAGTGTGAACTGAAATTCATCCCCGGGCATGGAAGTGTTAATCATTATTTGACGACTATTGCAAGTGGTTAAGAGCATACACGTAATTAACAAATAGAATATTCTGCACCTGCTGAGGCCAGTTCTCAAAGTCACAGAGTGCATCACGACAGTCTAGAAGCAGAAAATTGATTTTAAAAACACTGTTGTTGTCCTTTAGCTGACTGTCTAGAAGCAGAGAACAGATTTTAAAAACAGTGTTGTTATTGTTTAGTCGCTAAGCTGTGTTGAAGTCTTTTGCTACCTCATGGACTATAACCTGCCAGGCTCGTCTGTCCATGGGATTCTCCAGGCAAGAATATTCAAGTGGGATGCCATTTCTTTCTCCAGGGGATCTTCTGGGCCCGGGGATTGAACCCGAGTCTCCTGCACATCAGACAGGTTCTTTACTACTGAGCCACCATGGAAGGCTTAGAAATATAGACTGCATTAAATGAAACACTTAATGAAAGCTCATTATTATTACTACTAGATACACTGCTTGAAATTCAGGGCTTCTTACTGTGGGAATGAAAAAGATATTAAATTCCACTATCATTCCACTTAAATTACAGGGTCACGTTTGAGTTTATATGCCTGTCTGTATGTAGAAGCAAGCAAAGACTTTAATCAGCCACGTGTTCCAGGCCTTGAGAACAGGCCCTGTGTTCTCACGATCAGTTAACGGAGAAGTAAACCTTGGCTTGAAAGCAACAAAGCTGGAGTCTTAAGAGTAAAGAAACACTCATGAGCAAAATAAGGCGTTTTATTTCCTTGTCTTATTGGCACCCCCCGAATAATCTTCTTCTCCAAACTGGGAGCACAGCTCTCTAACAGTTACATTTTAAAAGAAGTCTTAACCTTTTTGGTTTCCTAGGCAAAGGAGGACTTCTATGCAGTTAACTTAACAGAGTTAAACAATCATCTTCGCTGTTTGCTCTTAATTTATTGATGAGCAGCACAGCCTAGTTACTACTTAATTACCTCTATTTTCTGCGGCGCCGTGAGGAGAACTGAAGCAACCAAGGATCCCGCAGAAGCTCCGGCAAAGGCCTTGACATCCTTCAGCAGCTTTCGGCCGTGTTTGCAAAGTGCCGATGCTGCCCCCAAGTGGTAAACGCCCAGAAACCCACACGCTGCAAACGACAGGTTGATGTGTGGCATCCTAGCTGCGAAACTGGGGAAACAAAACCCAAGAAACAAATGTCCGTAAGGTGGTATAGTTTGTTCCAAACGGATGATAGTTATCATTCCTTAGAAGTGATGATATAAATACAATTATGTATGTTTAATTATATATAAATACATACACATACACACACACATATGTACATGAGCTTCCCATATAGATGAGTTAGTAAAGAATCTGCCTGCAATGTGTGAAACCTCGGTTCGATTCCTGGGTTGGGAAGATCCGCTCGGTGGAGAAGGGAGAGGCTATCCACTCCAGTATTCTTGGGCTTCCCTTGTGGCTCAGCTGGTAAAGAATCTGCCTGCAATGCAGGAGACCTGGGTTGGGAAGATCCCCTGGAGAAGGGAAAGGCTACCCACTCCAGTATACTAGCCTGGAGAATCCCATGGACTGTATATATAGTCCGTGGGGTCACAAAGAGTATGTTTACGTGTCTCAGCTCAGTAGCTCAGTCATGTCCAACTCTTTGCGACCCCATGGACTGCAGCCCGCCAGGCTTCCCTGTCCATCACCAACTCCCGGAGTCCACCCAAACCCATGTCCATTGAGTCAGTGATGCCCTCCAACCATCTCATCCTCTGTCATCCCCTTCTCCTCCTGCCCTCAATCTTTCCCAGCATCAGGGTCTTTTCCAATAAGTCAGCTCTTCTCATCAGGTGGCCAAAGTACTGGAGTTTCAGCTTCAGCATCAGTCCTTCCAATGAACACCCAGGACTGATCTCCTTTAGGATGGACTGCTTAGATCTCCTTGCAGTCCAAGGGACTCTCAAGAGTCTTCTCCAATACCACAGTTCAAAAGCAAATTTTCTGGTCTAAGCATATTTTCAATCAAAATCTGACTGAACATCCAAATCTTTCAAGGAAACACTTTCTTTTTCCTCGCTCACCTTGACCCAATATAATCATATTAATTAAAAAAAATTAACAACAGTTTATATTTGTTCAGTACATAGACTATGCAGCCTAGTTTCTAATTACTTGGCAAAAAGCAAATGGATTAATTTCAACTGGCAAGGCATCTGGCCTTGTTTATTAACCTTTTGAAACATTTGGGGGCCTGGGTGATTGGTAACATTAGTAACATCACTACAGCCTGTAGCAAATTCCAGATTAAAGACACATTTGCCCTTTGCAAGTGGCATCAGTAAATTTAAAATAAGACAGCTTGGCTCCCTACCCATTTCCCTTGTGAGCATTCCCTTGTTTTTTGTTTTGCTTTTGTTTTTAAACTGATGCTCACAATTATTCCATAATGCAATACTGAATTATTCAACAATGCAATGCATTTCATAGGGAAGTTTCTCAAGACAAACTGAGATGGCGACTGTCAAGGGCAACTGAAGGCCCAAAGAAATGTCACCTGCACCACGTGATGTTTGCAACAAATTTAACTGTAAAATATTTCCCCCCCTAAACCTCTGGGGGCACAATTTCACCGTATGTATAAAACATTTACCCTTGCAATGCTCTTCACTCGGACGCTCTCCGAGTGAAGGGGATAGGGGTGTCACACTGAATTTCAGTACCTTCAGATTAGGTACTTGGCCTGGGCCTGGATTTTAGGAACCTAGGGCCCTGATCCATCCTAAAGGAAATCAGTCCTGAATGTTCATTGGAAGGACTGATGCTGAAGCTGAAACTCCCAATACTTTGGCCATCTGATGCCAAGAATTGATGCTTTTGAACTGTGGTGTTGGAGAAGACTCTTGAGAGTCCCTTGGACTGCAAGGAGATCTAACAGTCCATCCTAAAGATCAGTCCTGGGTGTTCATTGGAAGGACTGATGCTGAAGCTGAAGCTCCAATACTTTGGCCACCTTATGCAAAGAATTGACTCATGTGAAAAGACCCTGATGCTGGGAAAGATTGAAGGTGGGAGAAGCGGACGACAGAGGATGAGATGGTTGGATGGCATCACCGACTCCATGGACATGAGTTTGAGCAAGCTCCGGGGAGATGGTGATGGACAGGGAGGCCTGGCATGCTGCGGTCCACGGGGTCGCAGAGAGTCAGACGCGACTGAGGGACTGAACTGAAGGCCCTGACGCCTGGAGCCAGGCCTTGCGCCTTCAGCCACAGAAGCCGAGCCCTGGTTTGGATTTAATTTCTTAAGGATGGAGCGGGGAGAAGGGTTTGGGTGCTCAGCCTCCAAGGAGCCGATCCAGCGGTCGCAAGCCCAAGCCCAGCCTCCCACCTACGAGGTCAGGGTGCGGCAGGAATAAGGACGCCTCCTACCCAGACCCGCTTGCCCCTGGAGACACATGGGCTGGCCGGAACCTGCGGCTCGCCCGGCCCCGCCCCGGCCCCGCCCCGGCCCCGCCCCGGCCCCGCCCCCGGCCCCCCGCGCCGCGCGCCCCTCCCTCACTTTCCCCCTACCAACGCAGATCTGAGGCACTTCCGCTCAGAGCAGCAGCCTCCCGCCCTCAACCGGAACCGGAAGGCGGGGCCGGGCCGTCATTCAACTTGCCCCCGCCGATCATGGAGGGGCGACGCGCGCCTTGGGCCCGCCCAGGAAGGTTCCGCGGACGGAAGGCCGGCGCCCGGTCTAGGACGTCATCGCGCTGACGCCGGCGTCCGCTCGGCCCCGCCTGCTCCGTTGAAAATGCCGGACTCAACATGGCCGCGCGCGCTCCGCCCGCTTCACCCCGGTGTTTCCTCTCGCGCGGGTAAGGGAGACGACATTCTGGGCTCGTACAGTCTCCGGATAGCTAGGGTCGGCCCTTACCTGCGAGTCCGTTAACCTCCAAACGACCTGCCTGTGCCTTGCACCGGAAGTGCTTGGCTCTGTGGCCGGCCGTTTCCCGGAAGTGGTTTCCCGTCTCCTCCGCCTCCAGGCGGGTCCGGCTGTCCGTGTTAGGGCGGGCTCTAGGGGCCACCTTGGGGCGCGCCGTCCCTCGGCTTTTGCGAGGCAGTCTGTGATTTGTTGTTCCTCAGCGTTATTGGAGAGGCCGAACTACGGCTTTGGGCAGCGTTCGGTTCCTCAGGCCGCCTTAGGCTGTCTTAGACGCGGGTTGTGTTCACCTTTCTGAGCTTCCCAGCTGACTTCTCTGCAAAACGGGGTGGCAAAATGCGAGCTGGCGCTAATTCGTGGAAGTTGGTGCTGCAGAGTCGGCCTGCCGTGGACCAGCCTCTTGTTTTCGTCAGCGGGCACCACTGCCCCTCGATAGTCCTCAGCGTGGCGGCCCGCACTCGGCTGGCATTTCCATCCCGAGGCAAAGGAGCGGCGGCTCCTTCTGTCCCCGAATAGTGTCGTCCCTGTCTAATCCTAACAACCAAGCCTGGAGGAATTGGCGGGCTTTGTGGTGGAAGGTAGCACAGATCCCCTTGTTGGAGGACGGGTTTATTCCCACCGAAGCTACAGAAGAGAATCTGAAAAATGCCAAGAGTGTCTCTAAGCAGGAGAGGGAGTGGGCGGGAGCTCCCCTAAATGGCCTTTCCCCTACGCCTCTTCTTTCTCCCCCATTTGAGGTGCCAGGGCCCTGGACTCCGCCCGAGGACACGTTCTGTAAACAAAAACCCCGGATGTGATGACTAAGGAGGCGGTTGTTTTTTTTTTTTTTTCCTCCTTGTAAACAGCCGATCCCGAAGACATCCTAACAGCTATGCATAGTACAACTGCATTATGCTGAATTCTTGACTCCATTAGGATTTAGTGAAGGGTAGGGGGAGTGTGTATCAGGAAATGTAGAAGGACGTGCTGTTCAATCTTTCATCCTTCCGCTGCCTTCTAACTCTCTAGGGTGTGGTAGGGTGTGGTCTTCCCAAGAGAGCATCCTCCAGGGAACTTACCTGAAAGGAGGAACCCCTGTCCTCAAATCTGAAGCACAGTCTGCATTTTAGCAGAATCCCCAGATGTTGCTCTGCATGCTAAAGTTGGCAAAGCCCTGGCCTAAGGCCTCGGGTGGTCTGGCTTAAAGTGATGTGGGGGCATCACAAATGTAAGAAGAGATAAGGTCCGCAGGGCCAAAATATGTGGTGGCAGGGCCAGCTGCTTCCTGCATTTGGGCACTGCCAGCAGGTTGAGAAGAGGGCGACAGAGGCTGAGATGGTTGGATGGCGTCATCGACCCAATGGGCATGAGTTTGAGCAAACTCCAGGAGATAGGGGAGGACAGGGAAACCTGGTGTGCTGCAGTTCGTGGCATCGCAGAGTCGGACATGGCTGAGCAACTCCAACAAAAACAAGCACTTTGATTCTCAGAAGACAGATGAGAAATGTGTCCCTGGGCCAGCAAGGATGAACACCACCACTTTGAGATCCTTTGTTAAAAGGGAAAAGGAGATCACCTGCCGGTGAGTACAATCCCACCACATTTAAGGGTCATGGAAAAGTGTTCACAGGCTCCATAATACAACTCTTTAACAATTTAAACTCTTTAAAAAATAAAGAAACATCCCTCTTCTCTCCTTTTTAGCCCTTGTCATGCCTACTTGCAACTAATTAAAAAGTTCATTTTCATGCAACTAATTAAAAGGTTCAGTTACCTTTCCTTTCCTTAAGATAAGGAAGAATATCAGATTTAAGCAAGTTTGTTTTCATAATCTCAGCTCCGAGCATAGTGCTTGTCATATAGTGCATGATTAATAAATATTTGTTGTGATTGATGGATTTAAATAAGTTACTCTTGTGATATGAGTAAATAGTACTTTAATTGCCCTTTAAGATTTTTATTTTTTTTAGTAGATCTTTTGTCTGTTGTTGCCTCTCTGTTTTCCCTAGTAACTTAGTTTTGAACTGGCTTACTTACTAGCCATTTATCAAACATTTAATAAGGATCCCTTTGTTTAACAGACACAGTGCAGGTGCCGGGCACACCCAGTTAACCGGAATTCATTCTTCCTCGCTTAGAGCCTAGTGGGCAGGGAGGCAGTCAATGTGTAATTGTAGAGGCGTGATCGTGCGCTGGTACACAGACACGCCGAGATGCTGTGCGTGTCCACACTGAACTGGGGCGTAGTGAACCCTCAGCTCTGGGAGGCACGCACGAGAGCAGCTGGCACAGAAGCAAAGTGCCCAAGGCTTTCCCTGTCCTCAGCTTGAGTGACAGTCGCTCAGTGGTGTCTGACTCTTTGCAACCCTGTGGACTATACAGTCCATGGGATTCTCCAGGCCAGAATACTGGAGTGGGCAGCCTTTCCCTTCTCCAGGGGATCTTCCCAACCCAGGGATTGAACCCAGGTCTCCTGCATTGTGGGTGGATTCTTTACCAGCTGAGCCACCAGGGAAGCCCAAGAATACTGGAGTGGGTAGCCTATCCCTTCTCCAGCGGATTTCCCGACCCAGGAATCAAACTGGAGTCTCCTCCGTTGCAGACGGATTCTTTACCAGCTGAGCTATCAGGGAAGCCCGTCCTTCAACTTCCTCCTACAAACTTTGATCACGTGTTTTCATCAAGGAGAAAGATGCCGGCAAGGGATGCTTGCCACCCCTCTGCCCCGAGGACAGGGCCTTATCCGACAGTCTCTCCTGTTCCAGTCTGCTGCCCATGTGGTGGGATTTGTGTTCCAGCCTTGACATCTTAGCACAGGTGAAGAGGTCTGTGGGACATGCCATCATTCGTGTGACACCCTTATGGTCCTCTATGTGGCAGCCCCTCACCGTGTCACCTTCTCCCAGAGCTCTGCGTGCTGAGCCTGATGGAGTTGAAAGAGGAAATACACAGGCCTCAGTTCCTGGGGGTTGTGGCCAGAGCGTTGGCCCACACAGCAGCCCTTGCCCCAGGGCATCACGGTGGTACCGCAGGTCGCCGTGGCCTGGTGAAAGCATCCCTTGTGTCGAGACCACCATAGCGGCCTGAGGAAGGCACTTCTGCAGTCCTGGAGTAAACATGACCTGGGACCCACAGAGACGGAGGCTGCGTTCCTTCCCACGGGCTGTCGTCCCTCAGGGGGACGGGCAGGCGGTGAATGAGACCACGGGGAGGGAGCCAGCCTGGGAATAAAGGCTGCTTGGAGGGAGTTAGCGCAGAGCTGGGGCTTCCCCTGGAGTTCGTTGGTAAAGAGTTCACCTGCAGTACAGGAGACTGGGTTCCATCCCTGGATGGGGAAGATCCCCTGGAGAAGGGAAAGGTTGCCCACTCCAGTATTCTGGCCTGGAGAATCCCATGGACAGAGGAGCCTGGGGGGCCATGGGGTCGCAGAGAGTCGGACGTGACTGAGCGAGTGAGCACACAGACGGGGAAGCTGGCCTAGGAAGTGTGATGGCATTCGTTGGGCCTGGGGAGGCTCCTCCCCATTCCACACCCACCCTTTTCTCTTTGTTTTCTTAAAGGAGTTGAAACTGAATTTCTAAATCTTGCAAGCAGAACAGTTCTTCATAGTATAAGTGCCTTTTCCCTTGCCCCTGTTTTCTGTCTGTTAGAAATAAGCTAGAAGAACTGACCACTTGAAGTAAAACTCGGTGACTCTATTCTAAATGGAAAAAAAAAAATTTTCAAACCATGTATGAATTCTGCATGTAATGTATTTTTGTTATATATGTATGTATACGTATATATACATATGTGTATATATATAAATAGCCTTCCCAGGTGGTGCTAGTGGTAAAGAATGGTAAAGAATCTGCCTGCCAATGCAGGAGACATAAGAGATGCAGGTTTGATCCCTGGGTCAGGAAGATCCCCTGAAGGAGGGCATGGCAACCCGCTCTGTTATTCTTGTCTGGAGAATCTCCTTGAACAGAGGATCCTTATGGGCTAAGGTCCATAGGGTCACCAAGTGGGATACGACGGAACTGATGTAGCACGCAGGCATGCACGCATATATGCAAATGTATGTATTTAATGTGTGTGTATATATATGTAAAACAGAAGACGATCGTAACATCTGAAAACAGTTTAAACTAGGGGTCCTTAAGTGTCAATTACTTGTTTGATACATCTGAAAATATACAGTACAGATCCTCACTTAGCCTAGAAACTAAATATCAAACTTTTTTTCCATTAGAGAAGCATTTTTAAGGTGTAACCTTTATGTATAAACTTTGTTTTAATTTCACAAGTGAAGGGTTCCAAATATAATATACACTGAACTGAGAAATCAAAATGGAAAGGTTTTTTTCCCCCAAGTGTTTCTGTTATTGTTTATACTGCTTACAGTTGATATTCTGCATAAGTGTGAGATGGAGCAGATAAGCTTTCAAAATTTTCATACTAAAAAAATATCTTTTTATACCAAAGGAGTTCAGATCTTTGGTAGCTAGGTGTTGGTGTTTGGGGGTAATGGTGGGAGAAGGGTACCAAATGCAGGATAGAGTCCTAAATATTTTTTAAAGTCCAATAAGAGAAAATCTGTATTCTTTGCCCTGTTTTCTAAAAAAATTTTTTCATTGTTGTTGTTGCTAAACAACGCTGCCCTTGATGTGACTGTTTGAGATCCACAGTTTGTAAAGATGTTGCAAATAGGCCTTCTTGTTATCCTTCATGTAATTATCTTCCAGTGGAGGGAATTATTGGGGAAATTAGATCAGTGTCAGAAAAGTGATGTTGCTGAGTAGTATACAGAATGTCATCTTCGGTGACTTATGCTTCATCAGATTCACCAAAACACCACTCTGTTTTAATTTGGACCGCAGGATCTGATCATTACTGACACTGTTATCAAAAGAAATACCATAATTGCCAAAACATCCACTTACCTAATCACCTCATTTCAAACAGAGAAAATAAAAATTCTGGTCTATTTCGTGTTAGCCTGTACTCCTATTTGCTGGAATTCTCTTGTTAATAATTATTATACCTACTGACTGTCTACCCTATGTCAGTCCTTTGTACCCAAGGCCTCTTGTAACTTTTACAAGAGTGATGACAAGTGGGTATGTACGATAAAGGAGAACTTAGAGCTAAAATGGTTTTCCCACATCCACACAGAGGCAGAGATTATCAGCTCCAGTCTCCCTAATTCCAAAGCCTGTATACAGACCCTCCTTCCCTACATTGGCTCAAAGATGAGAGATAATCTCAATAATGAGGTATGTAAATATGTGTGTCTCTCATTCTGTGTCCAGGATTGCACTGATTGGCCATTATGAGTATCAGAACCTTGTTATCCATTCATTCCTTTCCTTGGTCAGAATTTGTACATGGTCTTCACAATTTGCCAGGAGCCAACACATGAGACCCTACCCATGACAAGGTCATGAGGGAGAAAACCTGACAGGCACGGCGGATCAGGTTTTCAGGGGTTTCGAAAAGGCCAGCTCACCAGACCCCACCATGAGAAGGTCACGAGGAGAAAGCCTGACAGGCAAGGCAGATCAGGTTTTCAGGGATTTCGAAAAGCTGCCCCCGGCGCTCACCTTAAAGATGATATCTGTCTTTCTGATGCTTCCCTCAGTAGACTACTCCCTAATTTCTCTGACACAGGCAGGAAGGCCTTCCCCGATCTCTTCCCAAAAAAGAATCAATTTAGAGCGCTGATCAATAAGTTTCCCAGGTGGTGGTATTTTATGAGATTATCCAGGGTGAAAGTGTTTTAATTTAAACTCCTTTGCTGGTAGTTTGTTAGCCAAATGCATTTATGCTCTTGGTGCTAATATGCATGATTGCTTATATTATCCTAATCATAAAATAACATAAAGAACCTGATTATATAAAAGCCCTAATAGACATAGAGCCTTTCTAAGGGGTGAAGGAGTCCTATTAGGAAACATAAGAAAAATTATTCTATAGGTGGTTATTGGGTTGATGTTTGCTTGCTGTGTGTTTCTTGCTGTGTTTTTGCTTTTAATGTGCTAAGGCTGTGTTATGGAAACCATTGTTAATATAGTTAAAGATCTAGAGAAATAAGAACTTAGCCCTACTGTGGTAACAATGAGATGGTTGTTAATTGTCAGCCAGGAGTGCTAGGCAGAAGCTGCCTCACCAAAGTCGCAGAGTCAGTGTGGGGTAAACTTCTTAGATAAACGCAACTGACAACTTCTGCAGAAGGACTAATTTTTGTATTAACAAGGTTATATTTTTACTCTGTACTATTGCCCTATGAGACTGCTACCTTTCAGTTAAGGTCACCATAGAAACGGAAAATAGGTTTACATTCACCTGACCTGCATAAAATGTTAATAAACCCCAAGGCCAGAAGGTCATGTGCCAAGAATTACTATAGAATTAGAAAGCAAAAAACATCCTGCTTTTCCTAAAAAATGAAATGATGTAATACTAATCCTGTGTAAGCATGAGTAAGCATCTTGTACCTTGAAAACGTTCTGAGTAAGGGTATAAAACCTGTTGTCAAAAAGTAAAACACAGACTTGGCCCCATCAAGGCTGGTCTCACGTGTCTTCTCTCTCTCTCTCTCTCTCTCTCTCTCTCTCTCTCTCGCCGACGCCGTTCATCCCGAGGGTACCCCCTGGATCCTGCTGAGGCTGGACCCCGGCAACAATTAGTTGTTTATAATTTTACAAAAAAGTGGTAAAGTAACCCAAATGTTAGTCACTCAGTCATGTCCAACTCTTTGCAACCCTGTGGACTGTAGACCACCAGTCTCCTCTGTCCCTGGGATTTCCCAGGCAAGAATACTGGAGTGGGTTGCCGTTTCCTGCTCCAGGGGATCTTCCCAACCCAGGGATCGAACCCACGTTTCCTCCATTACAAGTGATTTCTTTACTGTCTGAGCCATCAGGGAAGCCCTCCGAAATAGTAAAAGGGTTTAATAAATGGGATGCATGAATTTATTTATAACGTGTGGGAAACGTGCTTACATCTGGAAAAGGAAAAAAAAAAAGCCAAGAGTAGCAATTAACTAAAGCAACCCTTCCTGCATTTATCAATTATGGTGGTAACTGATGACTGCTTTTCTTGGAAGTTGTCTTGGAAGTTGGTTATTGTAATGAGAACAAAATTTGCATTAGGAACAGTGTTATAAAAGCAGGTCACGTCATTGGCCAAGGTCCTACCTCCAGATATACCATATATCTAATCAGTTGTCTTTATTGCCTTTCATCACTCTTTAAATAAACTATGTAGTGTCTAATATACGACAAAGACTGGAGTAGGCATTAAAAAATTAAAAAAAAAAAATCTTGATGGATAAACTCTCCATTTTTAGCTCACTGTCTTTGCTTGCTGGAATGTACTTTCACATTTGTCTGTTCTATTAAGTTCTGCTTATCCTTCAAGGCCTAAACAAACCCTTCTGTCTCAGGGGGCCCTTTTGGATTAAATTCAGACAACTTCCATCAATATTAATCCCACTCTTCTCTTTACTGCCAGGCATGGGGCATTGTGACAGCATTTATCACCTCTTGTTTTGGTGAGAGATGTGTTTTGCCTCCGCCTTCTGTGTTCAGAGTTGATTTGGAGCAGGGATTGTCTTGTACAGACTGGTTGCTGCCAGCATCTAGGAGGTAGTTAACACATAATAACTGTGTAGAAGAGTTATGAATCTTTAGGTTGTGTGTTTCATCCAATCTTTAGTTGGTATATCTAACTGGCTGAGGCAAAGAGAAAATTCTGCTGCAAGTATCTTCACATTTCAACTCTGCTTGATGTTTATTCATACTTCAAGACAGTTTAAATAGAAGAATGGTACCAATGAACCTGTGCGCAGGGCAGAAATAGAGACAGGGATGTAGAGAACGGATATGTGGACCCAGTGGAGAAGGAGAGGGTGAGATGAACTGAGAGAATAGCACTGACGTGTATACACTGACGTGTGTAACAGACAGCTAGTGGGGAGCTGCCGTGTATATATATATATAGCACAGGGAACTCAGCTCGGTCCTCTGTGATGACCTAGAGGGGTGGGATGTGGGGAGGAGAGGGAGGCTTAACAGGGAGAGGACATATGTATGCATATGGCAGATTCCCTTGTAGCTCAGCTGGTAAAGAATCTGCTCGCAATGTGGGAGATCTGGGTTTGATCCCGGGGTTGGAAGATCCCCTGGAGAAGGGAGAGGCTACCCTCTCCAGTATTCTGGCCTGGAGCATCCCATGGGTTGTGTAGTCCATGGGGTTGCAAAGAGTCGGATACGACTGAGCGACTTTCACTTTTGGAGAAGGAAATGGCAACCCACTCCAGTACTCTTGGCTAGAGAATCCCATGGACTGAGGAGCCTGGCGGGCTACAGTCCATGAGGTCGCAGAGATCCAGACACACCTGAGTGGCTGAGCAGCAACCGCGGCCATGTCTGAGCTGGGACTTCCTCTCCTGTGAACGTAGCATGCTGGCTCAAGAATCAGGACACACACATTTGACCCCAGTCCCACTCAGTATTGGCCCCTCACGCATCTCCGTGGAGCCCAGGCTCTATGGAGAGGCGCGCTGGAGAAAATAATGGTCTAAATTAGAAGGGAACGACTGAGGATGATTGAGATGGGTGGATGGCATCACCGACTCCATGGACATGAGTTTGAGTGAACTCCAAGAGTTGGTGATGGCCAGGGAGGCCTGGTGTGCTATAGTCCATGGAGTCGCAAAGAGTCGGACACGACTGAGCGACTGAACTGAACTGAGAGTAAATGAGCTCAGTGCTTTACTGGAAGAAAGTAAAACTTCTCACACTCATCGGGGGTACCCAGGATAGTGAAGGGCTGCTGCTGCTGCTGCTGCTGCTGCTAAGTCGCCTCAGTCGTGTCTGACTCTGTGCGACCCCATAGACGGCAGCCCGCCAGGCTCCCCTGTCCCTGGGATTCTCCAGGCAAGAACATTGGAGTGGGTAGAGTGAAGGGCAGGCAAGGACAATTGAAACACAGTGTGACCGAAAAACCCAGAAGACAAAAACCCAACCCTCTAATTGTAGTCTGAGATAGTTATGGCGTAGATTACGGGCATCTGATACGGGCTTCCCGTGGGTCGGGAAGATCCCCTGATGGAGGAGATGGCACCCCACTTCAGTATTCTTGCCTGGGGAGTCCCATGAACAGGGGAGCCTGGTGGGCTGCAGCCCATGGGGTTCCAAAAGTGTCGGACACAACCCCAGTGCCTGAGCAAGAATGCAATCTCTATGTAAAACAGGCAAACAGTCCTCTAGATATATAGAGATTCACGATACACATTCATCCGGTGAGTATTTCCTCAAAACAAATAAGAATATAAAAGTGATGTTTGGTGCATTGAAAAGTTAGTTTTGATTTTAGATATGTTTACAAGAGCTGTGCATGCTATTTGGTGTAAATGTTCAGCATGAAGTCAATAATAGTTTTGTCTTTTTTTGTTTTTTTTTTTTTTGCATTATCTGGGCTATTTGGGATATTAGAAATGGTACAAGACTATTGCTGATGAAATCGGTGTAAATGGATGCAAATTTTTCCCTGTGATAAATTTCCCTGTAGGAAGCTATGACTCTATAGGTGTGCTACCAAGCATCTTATCCTGTACATAGGGTCAAAGAAATAGATGCTAAATAAATGTTTGTTTTTGACATCAGTGAAAATACTGACAATGCAAATACTCACAGTGCCCTTCTACCAAGAACATTTTGTAGAGTGGGAAGTGATCCCAAATGTCTTCCCATCATCCCTCACTTCAGAGCAATTGGGAAAGAGTATAGTCCACATTTAGTCAGTGTCCACTAACATATTTCATATTTTAAAGCCATAACAAAAATGCCAGTAACATAAAGTTTCAAAAACATCTTCTACAACATCTTCACAGAATTTCTAGGATGAAAGTGACATAATATTAAAAACTATACAGATTCTTTCTCTGTATGGAAAGCTACAAATTAAACAAGCAAAATGGACCAGAAGTCTGAAATGCAGGTCAAAGTGAAATTTTGAAAGGACCCAGGGTGACGTGGAAAAAGCAGCTATGGTTTCCGAATCTTCTGTTAGAACTTGAATTATCAGAAGACTACTAGCAAAGCCATTGTGTGATTATGGAGCCATATTTGATGAATCGTGTAGACTGATTCCATTTCTTCTTGGGGGAAGAAGGGCCCCCAGGTCTGATCAACAGTTCTAGATCCCAATAGACAGGTACATTTATAATAAGGACCCCATGGAATTCATTCTCAGGCTTCGCTGGTGGCTCAGACAGTAAAGAATCCACTTGCAATGCAGGAGACCTGGGTTCCATCCCTGGGTGGGGAAGATCCCCTGGAGGAGGGAATGGCTACCCACTCCAGCGTTCAGGCCTGGAGCACCCCATGGACCACATTCCCTGTGAATAAAAGAGGCAGCAAGTTGGAAGTCATTCCGACAACGTTCGTTGCTTGGGGGTGTCTGTGTCCAGCCTAACATTAAGTTTTGTTTTTCTAAATTCTCACACGGATGCCAGAGAACCCTGTCGAAGCTGTCGGTTTCCACACTAAACTTTCTTGCCGACGTTTTATTCTTTCTCTTGCCTTGAGGGAGCATGATGCCATGCCTTTGAAGGGCCATTTTCAGGAGGTAAGCTCCTCATGACAGTCCTTGGAGTGGTCTCTCCGGCACTGCTCGCTTAGAAAGCAGCTGTAGAGGGGAAATCGTAAGGTCAAGGGCCTTTAAGAGGTCTTTGCAATTCTGAAATTTCAGTTTCCCGTGTCTTCACGTACACACACTCCCAAATTTTATTTCTGTTTACTTTTTCATATACCTCAAATTTTATATACCTGGCTCATCACCAAAGATGACCACCTTTCTCCAGTTGTATTAAAAAAATTTGGATTCTCTAGGCTACAGAAATATTTATAAGGTAATATTTAAAACACAAATAAGCTTCACTTCAGGTGATTCCTCGGGGGCTCAGCAGTGAAGAATCTGCCTGCAATGCAGGAGACTCAGGTTCGATCCCTGGGTGGGGAAGATCCCCTGTCGGAGGGCATGGCAACCTACTCCAGGATTCTTGCCTGGGAGATCCCTTGGACAGAGGAGCCTGGCGGGCTACAGCCCACGGGCTGCAAAGAGTTGGACACAACCGCGCGACTCAACAACAAAACTTCATTTCACCATTCCGTGAACATGGACAATTGAAAAGGTGGTTTTCCTTTAGTTAGAAAAGAAGCTCGTGTTTTGCTTAACCATATGGACAAGTAGTTTGCTTCTGTGACCCCACTTGTACTTGACACCCACCCGAGGTACGTGTTCATCAGATGTTGACACGTGATAGTTGAAATTGCAGGTGTTTCTGTCATTGACACATTTTTCTTGACTCCTGGCCACTTTTTTTGTGCTGTATAATGTCTATGCTAGAATGTTGTATACTTTCCATGCAGATCGCTGTGGTCCTTCATGGAGCACCAAAAGCTTTCTGGCTGTGCTTTTTATTTGCTTCACGTTTCAGTACCAAGAGGGAAGAATTGATGCCAGGCTTGTGTGTGTGGTGGTTTATTTGATGCACACTTGCATGATCTTTAGTACTCACCTCTTGCAGTGGCCTTGCCCGTGCCGATGCATTTAACATTGCTCACACCTGGTGGGCTGCTGCGTGCCGTGGTGCTCGCATCTCAAGGATGGCCGTGTGCGTGTGTGCTCCGTCCTGGCCGACGCTTTCCCGCCCCGTGGGCTGTGTAGCCCTCCAGGCTCCTTTAAGGCTCCATTAAGCCCGGAGATTCTCAAGACTTAGACTCGGAGGTGTCCTTTCTTCCTGTGGAGGAAGGGGGCTCCGGATGGGATTTAGGGCAAGTCCGTGCCTGAGCGCAGCGGGAGGAAGCCCCTCCCGCTCACGGGTACAGTGGAGAGGGAGAGGACGGGGTCCTGAGAGAGAAGACCCACCTGCTCATCCGGTTCTGCTTGCAGGTTGGGAGGGGGCTTGTAGACAGTGCAGACCACGTCCGTTTCCCCAGACTTGGCCTTGGGACCTGGGACACCCTCCTCCAGTGTAGGGTGTACACCCCTCCAGCTTCACTCTTCTTTTGGTTAGTCTGTGATGGAACCTGGACGTCAAAACTATCATCAGGAAGAAACAGATAGTGCCCAGGTGAGGCTGAAGTGTGCTCAAGGCTGACGACCACTGTTTCTGGCAGGGGAATCTAAGTCGCAGCCGAGGATGAGGACGACTGTTCTTTGAGAAGTTCTCGATGTGGCCACCAGGGTGGTGGTGGTTCAGTTGCTAAGTCCCGTCCGACTAGACCCCCCCACCCCCCCGCTCCATGAACTGTAGCCCACCAGGCTCCTATGTCTATGGGATTCTCCAGGCAAGAATACTAGAGTGGGTTGCCATTCGCTTCCCGACCCAGGGATCAAACTCGAGTCTCCAGTGTTGGATTGACAGTCGAAATCTTTGCTGCTGGGCCGCCAGGGAAGCCGGGCCACAAGGTTACCAGAACCATAATGCAGGTTTGGGAGAGGGAGGTGCCTAAATATAAAGCCAGGGCTAAATAAGCCTGAGCTTCATCATCAGGCTTCCCTGGTGGCCCACTTGGTAAACAATCCGCGTGCGATGCGGGAGACCTGGGTTTGATCCCGTGGGTTGGGAAGACGCCCTGGAGAAGGAAACAGCTACCCACTCCAGTATTCTGGCCTGGAGAATTCCATGGACTGTATAGTCCATGAGATCGGAAAGAGTCAAACATGACTGACCAACTTTCACTGTCATTTTCATCATCAGGAGTTGTAGAAGATTCTGCACAGCTTCTTGACCAGTCCTAGAAATGCTGGGAGAATAAGGACCAGCCAGAGGACCTTGGGGCTTACCAGCAGTCCCCGACATTTTCGGCACCAGGGACAGGTTTCGTGGAAGTCAGTTTTTCCACGGGCTGGGGGAGCGAGGGGATGGTTTCCAGTGGATTGAAGCACGTGACATTTAACGTGCACTTTATTTCTTTTGTTATGGCATCAGCTCCACTTCAGATCATCCGGCATTAGGCTCCAGAGGTTGGGGACCCCTGACTTAGATTGCTGTGTGTAGTCACTCAGTCGTGTCCGACTCTTTGGGACCCCAGGGACTGTAGCCCGCCAGGCTCCTCTGTCCATGGGGATTCTCCAGGCAAGAATACTGGAGTGGGTTGCCATGCCCTCCTCCAGGAGATCTTTTCTACCCAAGGATTGAACCCAGGTTTTCCGCATCACAGGCGGCTTCTTTACTCTCTGAGCCAGCAGGGAAGCCCCAGAATACTGGAGTGGGTAGCCTATCCCTTCTCCAGGGGATCTTCCCCACCCAGGAATCAAATCAACGTCTCCTGCATTGCAGGCCAGTTTTTTACCAGCTGAGCCACCAGGAAAGCCCTTTACTCTGTAGAGTACCAATGATTTACGTTCTGTCCTGCATAAAAGTCAAATGGCTGTGAAGTATGTTACTTGTTTAGACTGATTCTATGTTTATTCTTAACTAAAATGTTCACTGAGTTTCTAAATAGCTGTGACTTGGTTGAGTCCACTGTTTGAACCATGTTTTTAGTGAAGAAAACTAACTTTTTAAAATAAGTGTAAGATAATTTCTGTATTAAGGAGTGTAGCTCTCTATTAATGAGCCCTAATAATAAGAGCTATTGCTAATGGAACAGAGGAGCCTGGCGGGCTACAATCCAGGGGGTTACAAAGAGTCAGACTCAACTGAGCGACTAAATAACAACAGCAAACTTTAGGTCACGAAAGGAGGCTTTTGAACTACGTTTGTGGATGGACAGACACACACTCAAGTTCAGTTCAGTTGCTCAATTGTGTCCGACTCTATGACCCCATGGACTGCAACATGCCAGGCTTCCCTGTCCATCACCAATTCCCAGAGCTTGCTCAAACTCATGTCCATTGAGTCGGTGATGCCATTCAACCACCTCATCCTCTGTCATCCCCTTCTCATCCCACCTTCAACCTTTCCCAGCATCAGGGTCTTTTCCAGTGAGTCAGTTCTTTGCATCAGGTGGCCAAAGGATTGGAGCTTCAGCTTCAACATCAGTCCTTCCAATGAATATTGAGGACTGATTTCCTTTAGGATTGTCTGATTTGATGATCTTGCAGTCCAAGGGACTCTCAAAAGTCCTCTCCAACACCACAGTTCAAAAGCATCAATTCTTCAGCACTCAGCTTTCTCAAGAGGACATCATTATTTCACAAGAGAAGTGAGTTATTTCTACTCCTGTTAAGAGTTTACATTTTAAGAAATAAAATATTTTTGTTATTTCTAAAGAAACAGATTCTTCGAGGATTTAGAGAATACAGATACAAATTTAAAGAAACAAAATGTTGATTACTCATGTAAATTAATACATGTGATATATATACTATACACTCATAGGTAAATCAGAGAAGGCAATGGCAACCCACTCCAGTACTCTTGCCTGGAAAATCCCATGGACAGAGAAGTCTGGTAGGCTGCAGTCCGTGGGGTCATGAAGAGTCGGACACGACTGAGCGACTTCACTTTCACTTTTTGCTTCCATGCATTGGAGAAGGAAATGGCAACCCCCTCCAGTGTTCTTGCGTGGAGAATCCCAGGGACGGGGGAGCCTGGTGGGCTGCCGTCTATGTGGTCGCACAGGGTCGGACACGACTGAAGTGGCTTAGCAGCAGCAGCATAGGTAAATGGAATGTATAATTTACTTTATAGAGATTTCTGTCTCAAACTAGGTACAAAGCACTATATAAAAAGCCATCAATATGAGATCACCTAACCTAATGACTTCCTGGTGGCTCAGTGATAAAGAATCAGCCTGGCAAAGCAGGAGATGTAGATTCAGTCGCTGGGTAAGGAAGATCCCCTGGAGAAGGACATGGCAAACCACTCCAGTATTCTTGGCTGGAGAATCCCATGGACAGATGGGAGAAGCCTGTTGGGCTACAGTTCATGTGGTCTCAAAGCGTTGACACAGCTGAGCAACTAACACTTGCAACCTAATAGCTGCCAGTAACTTGATTGTTTCTATAGTCGACGACCTAATATTAAGTGTATATAAGACTCCTTTTTGCATATCTCGCTTCCAGACATCTTATCAATAATCTAGACTCATGAACGTCGTATCAACACGTAGTAGTGTGCGCTTGTGAATGATGTGAAGAGGAGAAACATTATATTAGATATGGATGTTTAATTATTTGCTAGGCTTTTCCCACCACCTAAATGAGGTCTTCCCACTGGCTTTTACAACCATGATGTCTGAATTTGTGTCTTAATAAACTTACAAATTATGACTTGCCATGGGTGTCAGTGCTAGAAGCATTAAATACATGAAGATCAAGGCTGTCTACTAAGTAATACGATAAAGTTTTTAAACACACCCATCAGAGCTCATACTTTCAAGTAAGTGTTTTGTTCAACACAGTCCTGTTAAGAGCTGATTAGCTGTCTCCTTCATCTATGAATGTATTTATTCAGCAGTGTCGCCTGTGAGTGTTCTGTGATTGACATTTTCCCAGGCTCATGGGTGTAGTAATGAATGAGGCAGGGAGGCTAGAGTCTCATGAGGAAGAAAGATGCCACCCAGCCATTGCAAGACAGGGGTGTGTAAGCCTTCTGTTAAGTTGGTGCTGATGATGTGAAATCCTACCCAACCTAGTCCCTGGTGTCAGGTCACTTGTTGAAACAACATGACTCCTCGGAGAAGGAAATGACAACCCACTCTAGTATTCTTGCCTGGAAAAGTCCATGGACAGGAGCCTGGTGGGCTACAGTCCATGGGGTTACATGCATGAGGGTGAAAGGAGATAGGTTGCTAGCAATAAACTGGTAGAACTTAAAAAAAAAAGACTCCTAAGCTGAATCCTGGCCAGTGGAATTCCAGAGTATGAGTAAAGAGTTTAAAAGTTCATTCATTATCAGTAGTTCCATTTGCAACAGCATAGGTAGACCTAGAGATTGTCGTCCTGAGTGAAGTCAGTCAGAAAAAGAAAGAGAAATATCATATGATATTGCTTATACGTGGAATCTAAAAAGAAATGATACAGATGAACTTATTTACAAAACAGAAACAGACTCACACACTTAGAGAATGAATGTATGGTCGCATGTGTGCAGCGGGGGCTTGGGGGGAAGGATAGGGGAAGGGACAGTCAGGGAGTCTGGGATGGACGTGGACACTCGGCTGTGTTTAACCTGGAGAACCAGCAAGGACCTGCTGCACAGCACAGGGAAGTCTGCTCAATACTCTGTAATAACCTGATGGT
>JADEYB020000024.1:5402729-5413151 GCA_015832495.2 Alces alces
CAGGGAACTCTGCTTAATATTACAGAACAACCTAAGTGGGAAAAGAATTTGAAATGCAGTAGATACAAACATATGCAAAACTCAATTAGTTTATTGTGCTCCTGAAACTAACACAACATTGTTAATCAACTCTGTGGTCATTTCCTGGTGTATATAAGTCAAATTATTATGTTCTGCATCTTAAACTTACACAATGCTGTATGCTAATCATATCTCAATAAAACTGGGGAAAAAAGTACGTTATCAGAACTGGATCACAGTCACCGTAAAAGTGGGGCGCTCTTTTCTTGGAGTCATCTTCAGAAGTTTAGGGTATTTTATTGACTGTTCCTTAGAGGGACAGATGATAAATATTTAATGTAAATCGGATTCTTTTCATATGCGTACTGCTAGTGCAGAACCGTATTAGAGTCATACTTAAACCTTTTGTTTTATAACTTTATTACTTTTGACTGCGCTGGGTCTCGGCTGGCTTCTGCGTGGGCCTTCTCTGGTTGTGGCGAGCAGGGGCCCCTCTTTGTTTGCAGGCTTCTCATTGCAGTGGCTTCTCTTGGTGTGAAGCGTGGGCTTCAGGCGCAAAGCCTTCAGCAGTTATGACTCATGGGCTTAGCTGCCTCCGCGGCACGTGGGATCTTCCCAGACCAGGAATCGAGCCCGTGTTGCCTGCCAATCACTGGGCCGCCAGGAAGTCCCCACAGGCAGCCTTTTAAAAGCCCTGGGATTTAGTACAGGGAACGGCATACAGTAGGTGCTCAGTGACTGTTTACTGCTAACTGGCTACGCGAGAGGTCTGGCAAAATGATTGGCGCACACCTGGAAACTTCTGTTTCTGGCCTAAAAGCAGACAGGCCTGAGCGCTGAGCCGGCTTTGCCGGTGGCGTTTCTCATTCATTGTATCCTTTATAGGCACTCTTCAGAGAGGAGAGCCTCCCTTGGACAAGAGAGGCAGGCTGCCTAAGTCCACTGGACATGCTTCCGATATTCAGGGTGAGTACTCAGCAAGGACCGTACATATTCGGATGTTAAAATTCAGGTGCGTTTAACTCGCATCAGTGTGATGTAGGATGACTCAGTTCGCATGTGCATTGATAACGTTTACACACACTTACAGAGTGAAAGTTTGGTCGGTGTGGCTTAAGGTAAGTCAGCATTTTGCTTTTCCTCATTCGTGCAGACTGCTTCGTTCAAATCCAGGAAGTGCCACATATAGCTGTGTGACCTTGGGTGGGAAGGTTACTTAACCTCTCTGTTTTTCAGTTCCTTAAATTATACATTATGGATAACACAATGTAGTTAACACCTAAATTATAGAATGTGTGTGAGGCTAAGTGAGTTAAGATGTATAAGGAGCCTAGAATTCTGTTTGTAACATAGTAGGAACTGTTTCACGATTGCATTATTATTTTCCACCATCACAATATTAACATTAGAAATATTTAATTTACCAGAGGAATAATCGATAAGTTGTTAATATGTATAAGAAGATATTATTATGCTTAAAATTTTAAATATTTCTGAATCCCGATAAGTTTATATATACAAAGAGTGCAGAATACCTTTTGTCACATAACTATTTTATTGTTGTTATCCTTAACTATCATAATGTTATTATATAATAATATTAACAGTAAGAACACTTAGAGTACTGGATCCAAGTACCATGTTAACGTTTTTGATTATTTTTAATGTTTTCACTATGTTAAAAAGCATGAATTACCAAAATGAGAGTGAAATTAAATGGTTACTTTGGAAATGCAGTAATTTAGAATACCTTTCCTCTCTAGATGAAAAATATGTCCTCAAGAAATCCATTGGAACTGAGTATATTTTAAAATTCTAACTCATTTTCCTTGCAATTTATAGATCTAGCATTATTAAAATATTCATATCTTTGAGCTAATGTGGCATAACAAACTTAATTTGCACAACAAAGATGACATGAATAGAACATGATCTGTAATCACTTTTTTTAAAGCCTCACGCTGTAGGCACTTCATCAGAAAGCGAGACAAGTGAGACATATTTTATAACTCTGTAAAACCTTGCAGATAAAGTCTGAGAAAGTGATGCAGTAGTACAGTTTTGGAAGAAAACATTTTGTATGGTTTTCGCGGTGTCTCGGTTGAGTGAGGTAAGCACGGTGCTGTCCTTGAGAGGGCTGTTTGGCGCGTATGGGGCTGCTTTCTGTTACTGTTTAGAGGCGTCAGCAGTTAGCAGTGCCGTCTGATGCTGTGCAGGAGGGATGGAGGAGAAATGGGGGAAAGAACCACAGGCTGCAGTCCTGGTCCAAGGGCAGCTCCGGGGCAGACGTGCCCAGACCCTTGTGCTGATGAGCCTGGTCTACCTCTGCCTGGGGACTTTGCTCAGAGTGTGGGGCCTCCCGACCCCCGGGAGCAGACAGGCCCCAGGGGCCGCCCCGGAGGCCCGTACCCAGTGTACACCTCACCGCACAGCCCAGGACATAGGTTCTTCCTCGAAGGCAGACGTGAGCAGCGCGTCTCCAAGGCTGCTCTCCGCTGGGTTCTGAATCCAGCTGTGCATCTGTCTAGAGCCTGATCGTTTGCTCTTCGTACCAAAGACGTCCAGGGTTCAGCACAGACACACAGCTGGGGTGTCTGGTTTCACAGAGTGTCTTCTCTGAGGATGACTCAACATGGCCTTCTGGTTTTTTGGGAGTGTGTGTGAGAGGCGGGCAAAGATTAGCTCAAGAGGTTTTACAGTGATTAATCTTGTCTCTCTGAAGGGCCATGGACTCTACCTATAGCACTGAATGTTATTATTAGTTCTACAAGAGGAAGGAGGAGGAGGGGAGGAGGAGGAGGAGGGGAAATTATAGCAATAAAAGCAGGCCTGAACGGAAACGTAGGAGTAACAGTAACAATAGCAACAATAATAACATTGTTACTATTTTGGGGACCTGCTGTGGAGTCTTACCAGGTGAAATGTTATGCAATACTTAGACTGCCACCACAGAGCAACTATGGGTGTTATTTTAATTTTAGAGATGATACAGGCAGAGGTTAAGTAACTTGCCCCAGCTTATCAAGCCAGGGAATGGCAGATGTGAAATCCAGACCCATGTGGTAGGGACCCCCAGCTGTGTGCTCCTAAACGCTACTGTTTCTAATCAAGACACGGTCGTGATTACTCCATATGCACCTTCTGATGGATGCCTGGTACCTGTGTGTGTGATCTCTCAAACCTCAATATCTTCACCCGTACAAAGTCAATAATAGTAGCAATAATAATAACCAATCTGACTTGCTCATAGAGTTAATGCGAAGAAAAAAGATAATTCTGAGAAAGTGTTTTTGTAAAAGAGGAAATGTTGTGGTAAAGTGTAAACTCTTTGTAAATACACATTGGTTGTTATCGTACTGGTGTGAAATATGTTGTGTTCTAGAAAGGAGGTTAGTTTGCAGCTGACCATAGGCAGGGTGAGAGCTTCACGCTCAGGAATGAGGATCCCAGAGTTTTGAGAGCTGGATGGTCTTTGGAGGGTGTCGAGGTCAGTGGTTCTCTGTCCCACTGCCTTTTTATATCGCCTGGGGGACCTTTTAAAAATCGATGCTCAAGGCTCATTCCATTTTCAGAATGTTTAACTGTTCTGGAGTAGGGCTCAGCCGTCTCAGTATATGCATACGCATGTGTGTTTGTACATGTAAAATGTGTGTGTGCCGACGTACGTATAGGTATATGCTTGTGTGTATGTGTGCACAGGCACACTTGGGTGTGTTCTCCCATGATGATTCTAGTGTGTAGCTGGGGGCAAGAATGGTTGAACAGAACTCACAACCTTCCTTCTAATAATCATGGTTCACTTCAGTTCAGTCGCTCAGTCGTGTCTGACTCTTTGTGACCCCATGGACTTCAGCACGTCAGGCTTCCCAGTCCATTACCATCTGCTGGAGTTTACTCAAACTCATGTCCATTGAGTCGGCGATGCCATCCAGCCATCTCATGAATAATCATGGTAGCCTCTTGTTTACCCAGAATGGTTACAGCCAACACCCCCTGCCCAGGTCCCAGCTGATAAGCCCACCACCTTCTCCTCTCAAGTGTCCTGGTTTCGGTGATAAATCATGCTGTCCACTGGTGGCTCAGATGGTAAAGAATCCGCCTGCCAATCCAGGAGATGTGGGTTCGATTCCTGTGTTGAGAAGAGCCCCTGGAGAAGGGCATGGCAACCCACTCCAGTATTCTTGCCTGGAGAATCCCATGGACCGAGGAGCCTGGTGGGCTACAGTCCAAGGGGTTGCAAAGAGTCAGAAATGATTGACACTGCTGAGAAGGAATTGAGACTTAGGGGGGCTGTTTTCCTTCCGAAGGGACTTGAGTAGAATGCCCTCCTTGGGCTTTCAAGGGTTGCTTTGCAGTCGTGTTCAACACCGTATGAGTAATCATGATGCTTCTTGAGAGTCTTAAGATGAGAGAATTTGTTTTTTGTTAAAGTCTTCTTATTTTTTGGGTGCACCGTGCAGGGCGTGTGGGATCTTAGTTCCCTGACCAGGGATTGAACCCGTATCCCCTGCATTGACAATCTTACCCAGTGGAACCGTAGGGAAGTCCCCAAGCTGAGAGAATTTATTACTTTTGCTGTGACAGTCAAACTTCTTTAAAATAGAACTACACTGTGTTTCCATGTGGCCCACCTCAGTTTTGCAGCACTGAAGTCTCTCATCTCCTCTGATTCATGTATGCAGGGAACATGTCATCGCTGTTTCAGTTCCCGAAAGCGCCTTCTCGTGAATGCCAGCAGTTGTTACTTAGGGAATTAAATTTTTAAAACAGGTCAACAGCTTTACCAGCTGTCTCGGTTCTACTTCTCTGAGTATCATGCAGGGCAGTGTGGCTCCTGCTGGGTATGACATGCCTGATGACATTTATGAGACCTCTGACCAAAGGAAAATTTGATGTTGACCAAGAAAGCTGAGCGCTGAAGAATGGACGCTTTTGAACTGTGGTGATGGAGAAGACTCTTGAGAGTCCCTTGGACTGCAAGGAGAGCCAACCAGTCCGTCCTAAAGGAAATCAGTCCTGAATATTCATTGAAAGGACTGATGCTGAAACTGAAGCTCTAATACTTTGGCCACCTGATATGAAGAGCTGACACATTAGAAAAGACCCTGATGCTGGGAAAGATTGAAGGCAGGAGGAGAAGGGGACGACAGAGGATGAGAAGGTTTGATGGCATCACCGACTCAATGGACATGAGCTTGAGCAAGCTCCGGGAGTTGGTGATGGACAGGGAGGCCTGGTGTGCTGCAGTCCATGGGGTTGCAAAGAGTCAGACGTGACTGAGTGACTGAACAACAAAAAAGAAATCTGACCTGTAGTTCAGTCTGACAGGTCTTCGTGGCATCTTCTTGGCTCAGACTGTCTCAGCCAAGGTCAAATCTGATTTTGTCATTAAGGTCTGCATAGCCCAGACTACACACACCCCAGAATAACTCAGATACTTCTCAGCCAGTAGGCTGGCTTTTAGGGGATACACAGGAAATCTGTGTTCAGTACAACTGTGCATCCAAGAATGTGGGCACTTTTTTTGGGGGAGGGGGCTGTATTGGGCTTATTTACCACTCGTGGGATCTTATTTTTTAGCTGCTGCACACGAAATTTTAGTTGTGGTGTGTGTGTGGGACCTGGTTTCCCGACCAGGATCTAACCCCGGCCCCCTGCATTAGGAATGCGGAGTCTTAGCCTCGGCACCACCAGGGGAGTCCTCGCACATTTCTGTAATAATGGTAATCAAGCATTTCTCCTCAGCGTTGGGTGTATTGTCCCGGAATGAGCCGGTCACTAGTGCAGCTCTCGGAAAGTGAAATGTTTCTCTTGGAATTGGTCAGAGTGAAATCAGAGACGGAAGAGGTTCCTCTCAACCAGCATTAACGGCTTTGCCTCCTTGAAGTTAGAGCCAACACCTGCTCTTCTGTGACAGCTGAGTCGTCACCCCCAAGATGAGAGAACGCTGAGCCTTCCCGAGTCCATTAGACTTCCTCTGTGTCTTTCTTACATAAAGGTATCCATTTCTGAGCATTACATCATCTACATGGTCAAAAAAAAAGAGCTGTGTATCGAATTGGACTCCCAAGCCGGTGGTGTCTTTCGTAATACCGAGCAGCTCCTGATTTTCCTGTGTGCGTTCAAGGGAACCATAAACCACCTGTCTGAGCTGAGTTGTGCCTATCCGTAAAGCACCAGGCGGCCCCAGGACGCCAGCTCTGCTTGCTAATCAAAAGCGATACTGTCGACGTGCCGGCTTAATGCAGAGATTGATAAAGGTGTGCCGTTGCCGTGGGACTAGGCAAGTTTTATACCCATGCCAGCTTTTATACCTCTGCAGTTCGCTATGTTTGCAGACCACTTTGGGGATTTTTCCCTCCAAGGATAAATCACTGCCTTTAATCTCGTTATCCGTACTTCACTGAGGTGGTTTCCTCTGTTTACAAGATGAATGACACTCTTCCTTTTGGAACTAAAACTGGCATATGATTCAACACCCACCTGGCAACTTTCGACTTGAGGAAACCCCACACACACCAACTCCACAGGCACCTAGCTCGCTGACTTCCAAACCATCAGCATTAAAAAAGAAAAAATGACTAAGCGGGATTTGGAACTGTGTTGCAATCCCCTAACCAGACTGTAGAGGGAGCTCTCCCTGGAATTAGCCCTGGGCATTACCTAAGGCAGGGTTGACCCCCAAACCTAGCCTTTTTTTTTCTTCCACAGTTCTTTTCTCTGCTTTTCTGCTTAAAGGAGTGGGCTTCATATCCATTGTCCTCCCCTCTCCCCTATAAAGGAAGTCTTGCAAATAACACGTTTCATAGCTTACCAAAAGCAGTGACTTTTTCATATGACTTGCATCATGATGATTATGTATTTCTGGTTTTCAAAAAACAAGAGCGACTTGAACACATTAATAACCTTGGATGAGCAGTATGAGTTTTTAACAAGAGTATATTGTGCGTGAGCTGTAGTGAAGCAGTTGTTAATTGTCTAGGATGTTTCATCTGAATATTGTTTGTTGCATTCAGTTCAGTTCAGTTGCTCAGTCGTGTCTGACTCTTTACAAGCCCATGGGCTGCAGCACGCCAGGCCTCTCTGTCCATCACCGTCTGCCGGAGTTTACCCAAACTCATATCCATTGAGTCGGTGATGCCATCCAACCGTCTCATCCTCTGTCATCCCCTTCTCCTCCTGCCTTCAATCTTTCCCAGCATCAGGGTCTTTTCCAATGAGTCAGTTCTTCGCATCAGTTGCATTATTTCTGTATTTTGATTCTTTATATTTTTTAATCTTAAAAAAAAAAAAAACAAAAAAAGATGTATTTTTGAGTAAGTGGTTCTGACTGTTGCCTGCCAGGCTCCTCTGTCCATGGGATTTTCCCAGCAGGAATACTGAACTGGGTTGCCATTTCCTTTTCCAGGGGATCTTCCCACCTCAGGGATCGAACTCGGGTCTCCCGCATTGCAGGCAGACTCTTTACCATCTGAACCACAAGGGAGTTCCCAACAACAACAACACAAAAAGATGTATTTTGGGAGTAGGTGGTTCTGTTGTCCAGTTCTAACCTGCCCGGGGGGCCGGTTGTGGCATGCGAGTTCTGGTTCCCTGAGCAGGGACTGAACCTGGGCCGCCTGCGCTGGGAGTGCAGAGTCTTAGCCACTGGACCTCAGGGAACTCCCATGCTGATTCTCATGTTCTTATTTCGTCTGTTCGTCTTCTTTCCATACCCGCCCTCCCTCCTCATTTTCCTCTTCCTTCTACTGCTTGTCTTTTTCATGTGGTGCCCTTCTCATGACCTGTGCTCACCGGGACATGAGGTTTTGGCCCTGTCGTTCATTAACATGCTCCCTACAATAGGGAGCTTTAGAAACTGTAGTTGAATACCTTTTTCTTCAGGCACTAGTGGTAAAGAACCCGCCTGCCAATGCAGGAGACTTAAGAAACGCAGGTTCCATCCGTGGATCAGGAAGATCCCCTGGAGGAGGGCACGGCAACCCACTCCAGTATTCTTGCCTGGAGGGTCCCATGGACGGAGGAGCCTGGCGGGGCTACGGTCCACGGGATCGCAAAGAGTCGGACACGACTGAGCAACTCAGCACACACGCACCTTTTTCTTGGGAGAAGGAAACTCAGAGGTGGAATGAGAGGCCGCTCCTGTTTGCAGAGCCCCTTCCCGTCTCAGAGAGTGCCCCAGCTGCTTTCTGCTCCGTAGGGCACAGGGTCTCCTCTCAGCCCTTCGGGAGGACAGAGCCGGCCTCCCTTTGCCGGAAGCATCGTTCCTAGCACGCCACGCTACGCTCGTCAGACCTGAAGCCTGTGCAGGAGACTTTAAGGTGCGCCTAAGATACAGTTCTCCATTTAGTAGAAACTGGGAGAGTAGTCTGGGGGCCTGGTTGAAGAAATAGAAGCCAAACGTAATCTTCATGGGTGCACATCTCCCCCGAAATCTTTTCATGGGGTTCCTACCAACATGTGACCCGCTTCGCCCCTGTCTCTGTTGTGTGATCAATCACTTCAGTCGTGTCCGACTCTTTGCGAGCCCATGGACTGTAGCCCGCCAGGCTCCTCTGTCCAAGGGATTTTCCCAGCAAGGAAGATGGAGTGGGTTGTTGCCATATCCTTCTCCGGGGGATCTTCGCGATCCAGGGTCAAACCCTCGTCTCTGTACTGGCAGTGGATTCTTTACCCCTGGCACCACCTGGGGTCAGGTCATTTATTCCACCTCCTTATCCTGTTACTGTTGACACGCTGATTACTTAATACAAATCACAGCAGAAAAAATCCTTCAGAGAGACAAACGCTGCTGAAACCCGGGCAGTGTAACTCACCTTCGTTTCTTTTTCATATCTGTTTGCTTTGGAACTGTCAGTTCCGTATGAAATACTCTTCTGTCTCAAAGCCCAATACCTCTGTTTTGTTTCCTTCTCCCAAGACAATGACTTCTTTCCAAGGAAGTGCTGTTTTCCCTGGGGCCTTATTTCCACGTCACCCGCTGCTTTGTGATTTACCGACGGTTCTCTTGTTGGGTGAGAACACGGGTCGGCTGTGTGTCTCCAGCTCTTGTCTTTCCTGCAAATGTCTTCTCCTCCCCGCCCCCCACCTTCTTTAATTTCTCTGCAACCAGTGTGCTCTGTATGTTTTCACATGCGTCTCTTGGTTCTCCGGTTCCCTGCGTGAACCGTGGTCATTGTGAGACGAACATTTGTAAATCTGCTTCTCACTTAACGCCTAGACAGGCACAGGGGGATTCTGTGGAATGTCTGACACCAGTGAGCTTGGCTGACGCCTCAACACTGCTTTCCACTTTTTTCCTGAGTGTTTCTGAAAACTCAAAAAAAAACCCAAAAAAACAAAAAACCACTGTGTGTAGCGTCATTTGGTTTTATTTTTCTCCTTAAGGTTTTCTTTCTTTCATACAGCCCGTGTCCTTGTGAGGCAGTTTTTTTGTTTAGGGTGTTTTGTTACATTTGCTTTGAAAATAAAATGGACGGACTTTTAGAAATGTTTAGTTGGAAAATAAAGCCCTTCATTTCATAGTCATCTTGCCCAAACAGGGGCATTTGAAATGTCGATAGCTGGCTGCAAAGAACAGTACTTCTAGAGGTCACCAATTCACTGATGACATTTTTTTTTTGTGATTTCAAACTATATCTGCTAATCGAATCCTTTTCTAAGGATACTGAATAGTGTAGACACCTTTTTTTTTTTTTTTTATGTGTGCCAGGGGCATCGTTTATTATTTACTTATTGGAGTATAATTTCTTTACCGAGTTGTGTTCCTTCCCACTGTACAACACCCCGAATCAGCTGTCTGTATACAACACCCCCTCCCTGTTGGGCCTCCCACCCACCCTTCCGTCTTACTCTCTAGGTGGTCACAGAGCACCGCGCTGGGCTCCCTGTGTTTTGTTAGAGTAGGTTCCTGCTAGCTGGCTCTTTTACGCACTCCTTGTTTTTCATTCACTTAGTCGTGTCCGACCGCGACCCCACGGACTGTAGCCCACCAGGCTTCCCTGTCCTTCACCATCTCCTGGAGTGTGTGCAAACTCATGTCCGTTGAGTCGGTGATGCCGTCCACCCCCTCATCCATTTTACGCATGGTCGTGTATATGTATTAATCCTAATCTCTCAGTTCTTCCCATCCTCCGCTTTCCTCCCTGTGTCCGTGTGTGCATGCATGCTAAGTCGCTTCAGTCGTGTCCGACTCTTTGTGACCCCACGGACTGCAGCCCACCAGGCTCCTCTGTCCTTCACCATCTCCCGGAGTGTGTGCAAACTCATGTTCTTGAGTCGGTGATGCCGTCCACCCCTCTCATCCATTTTACGCATGGCCGTGTATATGTATTAATCCTAATCTCCCAGTTCTTCCCATCCTCCGCTTTCCTCCCTGTGTCCGTGTGTGCATGCATGCTA
>JADEYB020000024.1:5425636-5448416 GCA_015832495.2 Alces alces
CAGGCAAGTCCAAGCAATATAGCCCATTTCTTAACCTCCTTTTATCACCCCACAGTCTCCTAGCCAAATAACAGGTGGTTGATGATTCTTTATTGAGGTATAATGTTATGGTGTATTATTTATGCTTCAGTTATATTATAAAGGAGGTAAAGACCCAAACTGCCATGTTCTTAAGTGAGCCCCCGCATGCTAAGTTGCTTCAGTTGTGTTTAACTCTTTGCAACCCCGTGGACTGTAGCCTACCACGCTCCTCTGTCCATGGGATTTTTCCTGGACTAGAATACTAGAGTGGGTTGTCATGCCCTCCTCCAGGGGATCTTCCAGACCCAGGGATGGAACGTGGGTGTCCTCTATTGCAGGCCGATTCTTTACCATCTAAGCGACTAGGGAAGCCCTGAAGTATATATATATATATCTATGTGTGTGTATATATATATATATTTATTTATTTCTTTTTCTGAGAAGCTGCTCTAGACTGAATGGTGTCACCCCCAGAATTCATATGTTGAGAGCCTGACACGTAGGGCCTCAGAAGGTGACAGTAATTGGAGGAGGAAGGAGTGAAGAAGGTAAGATGAGGTCATTAGGTTGGGCCCTAATTCCTTCCGACCCACGGCCTTATAAGAAGAGATGAGGGCACAGACACACCCAGAGGGATGACCGCGTGAGGGCCCAATGAGGAGACGGCTGTCTCCACGCCCAGGAGAGGGGAATTACGAGCAGCCAACCTACCTGCATGTTGATCTCGGGCTGACAGCCTCCAGAGCCGTGAAGTCCATTTGTGTTTGTGGCAGCAAACTCATACAGAAGCATTTTGGGATTTGTAGGTCCCCAGAAGATTTGGCCAGGCGTTATTACAGCATCCTTTCTCTTTATAACATGATCTTTCTTTATATTCTCAGAATTGGATTAGAAGTTTCAAGTCCAATTCAAAAAAATTTTTTAATCAGTAAAGTAATAAACTTTCTAAACTTTTAGCAGTGATGTGAATGTGTGCTCAGTCACTTCAGCCGTGTTCAACTCTTTGTGACCCCATGGACTGGGTGACCTGCTGGGCCCCTCTGTCCATGGGATTCTCCAGACAAGGATACAAGAGTGGGTTGCCGTTTTCTTCACTAAGGGATCTTCCCAACCCAGGGACTGAACCCGCATCTCCTGCATTGCAGGCAGATTCTTTACCACAGAGCCACCGGGGAAAGCTGTTTAGCTGTAATATTAGATAGCAAAATACATGAACCTATATCAGAGTTTTGAGTAAATATAAATTAGAAATCTAGCATTCGATTCGTACTAAGTCAAACGAGTCAAATCAAAATGTCATCGATTTTTTTACATAGGCAAAATTTTTTTTAAGTTTTCTAAAACATATAGATTATATTGTACATACTATTTATATGTGTGGGTGTGGTGGTTTAGTTATTAAACTGCATCTGACTGTTGGGACCCCATAGACTGTAGCCCAGCAGGCTGCTCTGTCCAGGCAAGAATACTGGAGTTGGTTGTCATTTGCTTCTCCAAGGGATCTTCCCGACCCAGGGATCAAACCCAGGTCTGCTGCATTGCAGGTGGCTTCTTTATGAAATAGAAAAGGCGGAAGAAACAAGATAAAAGTAAAAGATCATCATGTAGTCCAGTTGCTTTTAAACACGGATACTCAATACAAGTGCCTGGTGTTGAGGCAGTCCGAGCACCCGGACAAGAATTCCCAGACACAGGGCATTTCAGAAGGGGGTGAAAAGTTTATTAAGAACAAAGAGCAGACATAAAGTGGACAGTGTGAGTGCTTCAGGCTGACCTTCCGACAGACAGTTTTCATGGGTTAACAGCCAGTCTTTATAGTCTCAAGACAAAATTCCTGCTGGAAGGCTGGCCTTAGGTGACTGGTTTGGGGGGTGTTTGCTGGAGTGGGCATCTCTGCCTGATTGGGAGCGAGGAAGCTTCTGAGTAATGATCGGGGGGCTTTTGGCAGCGGTTACAAGGGGGCTTGGTCAGCTTTGGAGGCATCCTTGGTGCAAGGCCTTGCATCTGTGGACTGGGGCAGGACTCAACACCCAAGAATTGCCTTTCTTTCCCCCTGAAGCTCCAGAGGTGTTTCTGATCAGTATGCATCCTTCGTCTTGCTGGGCGTCTCTGAGCTCTTGATTACATGGGCACACAGCTGGTGACCATCCATCCAGGCACACAGATCAGCAAGTGTCAGGCGGGCTTGCTTGGATAATACTTGGGTGTCAGGCATCACCAGGGTGGAGGTGTCCAGCATGTAGGTTCCGCCAGAGGCCTCTGGAGTACAGCTGACTTCGCTGTGTCCCAGAAGTCAAGGGTTTCCTCCTCTGCTTGGAAGTCCCAGAAACTCGATCCTGTTGGAGGCCAGCGGTGGGGGGAGGGGGGCTGGGTTCACTTTAGGTTTGACCCCGCCGTCCATCCATGAGATGAGCGACACGATCAGTCAGACTTCAGCCCTCTCATCTATCTGCCTTGAAGCATCCTTCTTTCTTTACTGACTTACGCAGGCTGCGGTGGGCCTTCCTCGCTGTGTGTGGGCTTTCTCCAGTTGCGGCAAGTCGGGGCTATTCTCTGGCTGCGTGCGCAGGCTCCTCCTTGCGGTGACTTCTCTGGGGGCCGTGGGCTCTAGGCGCTCAGACTTCAGGAACTGTGGCGCACAGGCCTCGTTGCTCTGCGGCTTGTAGAATCTTCCTGGACCGGGGGTTGAACCTGTGTCTCCTGCACCGGCAGGTGGATTCTTAACCCCTCGGTCACCAGGGAAGCCCTGAACATCATTATTCTAAACATGATGTTCAACATTCAGCAGACTTTGGCCACCTGATGCGAAGAGCGGACTCATTGGAAAAGACCCTGGTGCTGCGAAAAGATTGAAGGTGGGAGGAGAAGGGGACGACGCAGGGTGAGATGGTTTGATTGCATCACCGACTCGATGGACAAGAGTTTGAGCAAGCTCCAGGAGTTGGTGATGGACAGGCAGGCCTGGCGTGCTGCAGTCCATGGGGTCGCAAAGAGTCAGACACGACTGAACGACTGAACAACAAAACACACTCAAGTCCTTTAACAGACACCCTCACAAAGGTGTCTTCCTGCCCTGAAGACTGCTATGCATGCGTGTTAGTCAATAATTGTTATCACTTAGGCGCTGTTCTTGATGTTGTTATGGAGACAGACACGGCTCAAGTTACCTGCCTATCTCCTCAAGGCCAGTTGGTCAGCACGATGCTTGGCAAATTCTTCTGTGGCTGCTGTTTTTCCTTCTTTCTCTTCTCCTCTTCCTCCTCACCTTTCTCCCTCCCTCCTCTCCTACTCCTTGGCTGGAAAAATACTGTAAATAAAAGTAAGTTAATAAAAGTTTGTGTACAAAGCAGTTGTATCCCGATAGTCTACTTAATTTGTAGTTGTGTGGTTCTTTTGAATCCAAATTATAAGTGGAAGTCGTGTTCCTGGTCCGTTTGCAAGCATCTGTGGTAAGCCACAGTAGACTTGAAAGTAGTAAGTAACTCAGCTGCATTTGTTTGATTTCATTATTGTGTATTTGGAAGTCAAGCTATGATGTATAATTGTGAAGTTTTTATAACATGCAACAAAAGTGTGTGTTTTGCACACCCACCAAGGAGCAAGTCAGCACGCACATCACCCTTTTTCACTCACGCAGTATCACCGCAGAGCCACTTTTTGCTGGCTTCGCTGCTTGGCTGCCTAGACTCAGATGACAGCCGGTCGTTTAGTTGTGTGAGGAGGAAGAATGCTCAGCGCTTCTAGAAACATTTTGACAGTTGGGGTGAACCGCCTTGTTGTTACTCAGAAGAAAATCTCACTGTTTCAGCTTTACCTATTGTTTTAAAAATCTGTTGTTATGTATGTGTGTGCTGGGTCCTTGTCAGTGTGTTACAGCCACGCGTTCTGGGAAGCAAACTCACTCAGAAGGACAGTGCAGGTCGTGGAGTGCACTTGATTACTCCGGCGGGCCCCAGGCAGAGTCTGCTCTTAGCCAAGGACCCCGACCAGTTTTTGTGAAAACCTGATACACCCTAAGTGTACGTGCTCAAACCCACCTCCCCAAATTCCTTGAAACTAGTCTGAACAAGGTAAAAGAGATATACGATCAAAGTTAACCCATGATTCCTGTGTCGTAAGCCTGGATAGTTAAAACAGTGGACATTGATCAATAGGCCTCAGTCACATCCCGATAAACATACCGGATTTCCACTGGGTTCTCTTACAGAGGTAATTAGCACGTTCTTTTAGGCAACGGAGAGTCCAAGTCCTGAGGCTCTTTCATCCCGGGGGTCTGATTTCCCGTTGGTATGCCATTTCTGTAGACGCCGGCTCGAAGTTCAGAGTCCATTGGGAGGGTGAGCAGGCGTGTAGCCTAATGTTCACAGCCTGGCCTAAGCCGGAGTCCAGCTCTGTCTGTTTCCTCCTTCAACCCCGTGGACTGCAGCCCGCCAGGCCCTTCTGTCCATGGGCGTCTCCAGGCAAGAATCCTGGAGCGGGTTGCCATGCCCTCCCCCAGGGCATCTTCCCGACGCAGGGATCCAACCTGTGTTTGGAGATGGCCGAAACCTGAGTACAGGGCGCACCCTTCCTTCCCATTTCCTGTCTTCCTTGTCGGTCCATAAAGGAAGCAGCAGGACTCCTTTCTTTCTTAAGGTACTTCCCTTGGTTCAGCCCCGCAGTGATCCTTTTGCTGCTGGGAACCAGAAATGCCTGCATAAGTTGAGAAAGAACCTGAGGACAAACTCCTGTGTGTCTTGGCTTCCTCAGGGCCAGGGGGAGCTTACTCCCCAGGTTCCCGGGGCGGGAGGGGCGTCCTCCCTGAGCTGGCGTGGTCCTTTCGCCCTGGAATTCCCCCGGACGCCTCTGAGGGAGAAGGGTGTGCAGAAATGGAGTCCCGGAAGGGGCTTCTGAGGCCAGGGGTCCAGGCTGGAGAGTGGGGGGGTGGGCTGGGAAAGGCTGGGTGAGTCCCGGCTCACTAGGGCCCCGCTGGGGAGTTGTTAGTGAGAAAGGGAAGGGAGTGGGACCCACCCAGCACTGTGGGCTAGGAAGAGGCGCCCGGAGCAAAGCGATTCCCTCAAATAAGCCCCGGTGCGAGTGTGTGAAGGCAGGTTGCCCACACCGCAAAGCACGCCACTTGAGAATTTCCTTGGCTCCAATCCTTCGGCCGCCCGATGCGGAGAGCCGACTCCTTGGAAGAGACCCTGACGTTCCCACCAAACAAAACAAACCTCTCGACTCCCAGGTTGTGACTCATTTTTTAGTCGACACCATTTACGTGAAAATAAGTCGGTCATGGGAAAAGACCCTGTTGTTGGGAGGGACTGAGGGCAGGAGGAGAAGGGAACGACAGAGGATGAGATGGCTGGATGGCATCACCGACTCGATGGACATGGGTTTGGGTGAACTCCGGGAGTTGGTGATGGACAGGGAGGCTTGGCGTGCTGCAGTCCATGGGGACGCAGAGAGTCGGACACGACTGAGCCACTGAGTCGGGGTGCTGTCACAAGTTAAGCATGTCAGGGATTGCATACATGAATACTGAGGGTCATGATTAAGCATGTGCAGTAACGCGCAAGGTGAAGAGTCTGGGGGCAGGGGAGGGACTTCCTGGCTGCTCCACTGGTAAAGACTTTGCTTTCCAATGCGGGAGATGCGGCTTCCATCCCTGACGGGGGAACTAGGATCCCACATGCCGCGGGGTCAAAAACCCAAACCAGAAAACGGAAGCAGTATTGTCACAGATTCATAAAGACTTTAAAAGTGGTCCACAACAACAACAACAAAAAAGTCTTAAAGAGCTGGGAGGAAAGAATGGCAGTCGGTTTTATTGGGATTCCAGTAGTTGTCAGTCACCAGAACCATGGATTTGTGGAGATTGCACCCACAGGAAGATCTGTAGCTCAGGTTTAGGTATGAGGGTGAGACAGGGGTGAGGGCACCCCCACCCGGAGGGGTAGACAGAGGGGCGGGGGACCCCCACCCAGATGTGAAGACAGAGGGGCGGTGGACCCCCACCCGGGGAAAGAGACGGGTGGGGAGAACCTCACCCGGAGGGAGAGACAGAGGGGCGGGGGGACCCCCACCCGGAGAGAGAGGGGCGGGGGGACCCCCACCCGGAAAGAGAGGGGCGGGGGACCCCCGCCTGGAGAGAGAGACAGAGGGGCGGGGGGACCCCCACCCGGAAAGAGAGAGGGGCGGGGGGACCCCCACCCGGAGCTCCCACATTCTCCAGCACTGTGAGGGAAGAAGAATTGCAGATCAAATAGGCGATCTCCCATGAGAAATTGGTCTGTTTTCTCAAGAGGAAGTTCGCAGTACCCGAAATGAGGACTCCATGCCCAAGAGGGATGGGGTCTCCCCTCGCCCTTTCAGAGAGGGATTCCCTGTCAAGTAGGTGCATTAAAGTGTCCTGCAATGCAGGAGACTCGGGTTTAATCCCTGGGTCAGGGAAGATCCCCTGCAGGAGGGCATGGCAACCCACTCCGGTGTTGCTCCCTGGAGCATCCCCTGGAAGGAGGAACCTGGCTGGCTCCAGTCCCCAGGGTGGCAAAGAGTCAGGCACGACAAGGACTCACACTGTTGTTGGCTTTGCAGAGCTTTCCTGTGGGTTGGGGCCTCTCTGGGGAGCTTTCGGGAGGTGGCCCAGGGCCAGTTTCCCAGGGAACACACAGAGATGTGGGGACCTCTTGTTCTCAACAGTGTCCTCACTCTCCCGGACTTCTAGTGCTGCCTGGGAGGTGTCTGCCCTGGACCTGCAGAGCGTCCTGTTCCTTAGCTGGGACGGAGCTGGATAGGACGGGCCATGCTCACTGCTCTCCTGCCCTGAGTTACCTGGGGTGCGGGTCGTTGTTAGTTGCTCAGTCGTGTCCAGCTCTTTTGCAGCCCCACGGACTGTAGGCCGCCGGGAGCCTTAGCCCATGGGAGTTCCCCCAGAGAACAATACTGCATTGGGTTGCCGTTTCCTCCTCCAGGGGATCTTCCCGACCCAGGGATGGAACCCATGTCTCCTGCATTAGCGTGTGGATTCTTTACCACTGAGCTGCCTGGGAGGCCCTACTCGGTTAAATACACATTATTTAATATTTTCCTCCCCCAGACCTTGACTGGGAGCGATGTGTTATGGGGAAGAAAATGGAGTTGATGTCGCTGCCTCTTAAATAAAACGACTGTTTTTAGAGACAGTATTCTGGGCTTGCAGCTCATTGTTCACAGCCAAGGAAAAAGCAACACATGTCCAATTTTTCATTCCCAGTTACCAACTCACTTGTTAGGGATGTTGAAATCATTCCTGGGTAGACTTCCCTGATAGCTCAGATGGTAAAGAATCTGCCTGCAGTGTAGGAGACCTGGGTTCGATCCCTGGGTCCAGGAAGATCCCCTGGAGAAGGTATCAGCAACCCACTCAAGTATTATTGCCTGGAGAATCCCGAGGACAGAGGAGCCTGGCGGGCTACAGTCCATGGGGTCGCAAAGAGTCGGGCACGACTGACTGACTTTTAACAGTTTCACTTTTTCCCTGTAAGTAACACACTTAGACTTTTCAGAAACTATACTAGAGCTAGCAAAGCTCTGAGCTGGTGGACACCATCTCTTTGTAACTGAGAAGGGATGAACCACACTTGCCTGAATCTTCGGGGACTTGCAGCGTAGGAACCATTGATTAGAAGCTGTTTTAAGAGATAGACACACACACCCCCCCAAAAAAAAAACAGAGAGAGAGAAAGAGATGCAAGGACTTTTTGCAAACATCCTTTCAAATATAGAGAATGTAGATGCTCCGTTGGGGAGGTGACAAATAGACTCACATTATACTGAAGCGAGATAAATATGTGAAATTGGCCGTGGCAAGATCTTCCTTTCAGGGTTCTTCTTAACCTCTTCTATTATGTTCAAGCTTTTTTAAACTTAAGATCAGGAGAAAAAAGATCCCAGACCCTCTAACCCATATTTGTCTTTGCTCCGCCAGGCACAGTCTCTCCCACACCCTCTCAAAAGTCCTGGTGCCCCAGAGAATCTTCATTAAAAGGGTGCTCTGCTACCCCTGACCTTCGCTTGGGACTCTTCCCCGAAAGCGGTGGTCGCCGGTGACAGAGTGACATTGGTCCAAAGCTGAAAACAGACGTCTGGAGCTTGGAACGCCTTCTCTGCCACGCAGGTCACTTTTCTCCCTGTGAAAGGAACCTCCTCTGTGCATCAGAAGGATGACTTCAGGGCCTGAGACATCAGGGGTGCCAAGCCTAGCTTCTCAAGTCATCTCTTAAATCATCAAACACAGCTGGGGGACTTGAGTATAGATGACCTCTCTCAGCAGAGCGAGCTTTGGCAAACAAGGGAACGAACGCTCAAGAGTCAGTAACTGCTCAAGTGCCTTCTCCTGAGTCCGGAGGCTCTCAGATCCTGGCGTTAATGCGAAACCGCTCTGTCTCTCTCTCTCTCTTGCCCTAATACCGTGTATGTTTTTTTCACATGGTCTCTCTGTCTCTCTCTCTCACTCTTATATTGCGTGTAGATTGACAAAGTTCTCTAAACGCCCGCATATCCTATTTCATTCATCGTATTTCCATCACTCCAACAGAATAAAGCATGCAAACGCATCTTATGTCCATCGAGGTTAGAGACAGTCCAGAGAGGTTTCAGAGTGAGATTGTGGTAATTTGGCAAGGGCGTGATGGAACACACCCGGGGTTGATGTCCCCAGCCTTCAGCAGGACAATCCTGCTGTTCCCGCTGTCGAAAACATGGTGAGACAAGGGGAGGGGCGTGAGAGGTACAGCATCCTGTGTATAAAATAATAAGCCACAAGGAGATATTGTCCAGCACAAGGAATAGAGCACAAGAAATTTTTAATAGCTATAAAGGGAGTATGGGTTTCCGTGGTGTCTCAGATGGTAAAGAATCTGCCTGCAATTCAGGAGACCTAGGTTTGATCCCTAGATCGGGAAGATTCCCTGGAGGGGAGGGTATGACTACCCACTCCAATATTCTTGCCTGGAAAATCCCATGTGCAGAGGAACCTGGCGGGCTACAGTCCATGGGGTCGCAAAGAGTCGGGCATGACAGAAGTGACTTAGCACACACATAGCCCGGACATGGCCCATCAAGGCTACGCAATCAAATTTCCGGCATTTTTCGGCACACAAGTGCCTAAATACCATGTGAATGGTTTATTAAGAGTTTTAAAACCAAATTTTAACTTGGGGGAAAATCTTTCGGGCAAACACTTGACTCATTTTATGAGAAAGGAATAAATAACAGTTTTGGGAATTGATTGATCCAGTCAAGAAGCATAGAAGAGTTGAAGAAAGGCATCAGTCTGTAGAAAGTCACAGTGATCAGTGTAACATAAACAACATTCTTGTTAGTCTGAGTCTTTTTTTAAGTAGGCCAGCTCTGAGCAGAAGTTTCCCTTCTTGGTGTTAGCGTGTGATGCCCATAAATCCTGTGTAAAGTGTAATTACATAAAATAATTATGTTCTTGCTAGAGCTGGCAAAGTGTCCCTGAGGGTGCGGCTTTGCACAAATCTATGGCAGTGTTAAGTAGTCAACGCCCAGACCTTGAACCCAGACTTCATGCGCGTTCTGCTTCACCCTGGCTACCAAATTCTAAAACCCACAGAAATCTTCCCGAATCTATGCATGGTCTTTAGGGAGGTTGTGAGCACCTGTAAACTGCACATGCCTGTCCCACAGCTGCATTTTCCTCAGGGAATACGCCTCAATGTTTCAAACGTCTCAAAGGTTGTAATAAGCCGTGCGAACCACCTAAGTGAAAAAGCAGAGGAAATGGAAAACTTGTAAAACTTAGCGGAGAGGCCATTTCCCATCTTTCCTGTTTAAAAAATATGCTCTCAGAGAATCACCTTCAGACAGCTTAATTTTTTTTTTTCCCATAGCCTATTGATTTTTTTTTTTTTTATGATGGCTGTGAAGATAACGGTAATTACATGTGGTGGTGTTTCTTCATCATATGAATGATTTCTTTATCTTGCGCCATCATTTCTTTATCTTGCCCAGTCATGTGAGTGATTTATAAGTTGTATAGCGTTTCCAGCAGTCAAGTATTAGATAACAGTTTGTCCTGATGGAGATCACTGGTGACATTCCTTTCTTTTCTCTCCAGTGCCAACCCTCCATACTAAAGAGCGTCTCTGAGCCTGTGTGATGGACTTAGCGTGTGAAGCACATGTCTGAGTTTCTGTAACCACAGAGGCTGTAGCCCACGAGGCTCCTCTGTCCATGGGAGTCTCCAGGCAAGGATGCTGGAGTGGGCTTCTGTGACCTCCTCCAGGGGATCTTCCCCGCCCGGGGATCGAACCCCGAGTCTCTTACGTCTCCTGCATTGACAGGGCGGGTTCTTCACTACTGCTGCCCCCTGGGAAGCCCGTGATGGACTTGGAGATGTTCCTTTTATTCAGGAGAGGTGTCCTGGGCTGGGTTCTGAAAAAACTGCACCAGGGGCTCACAGAGATAATCCTTCACAGAGTGCGCCCCCTGGTGCTGGGCACCGTGGAATTGCACGTGTTTCGGCCGTGGCCCCGATTCTGCGAGCAAAATTGGAAAACGGTGTCAGGGCCAGAACCTAAGAATAGACGGACTCGGGAGTCGGAAGCTCAAGCCTGGCTCCGTATCAGGTGGAAGCCGGATGATACACTGGTGTCAGAGAAGAAGATAAATTAATGACTGAGAATTAAGGAGCAGTGAGGCGGGGAAGATGGGCTGCTGTCCTTCAGGGTATGGCTTGTCATCCGGTCACTCAGTCGTGCCCGACTCTTTGCGACCCCATGGACTGCAGCACGCCAGGCCTCCCTGTCCATCACCAACTCCCAGAGTTCACCCAGACTCAGGTCCATTGAGTCAGTGATGCCACCCGACCATCTCATCCTCTGTGGTCCTCTTCTCCTCCCGCCTTCAATCTTTCCCAGCATCAGGGTCTTTTCCAGTGAGTCAGCTCTTTGCATCAAGTGGCCAAAGGGTTGGAGCTTCAGCATCAGTCTTTCCAGTGAATATTCAGGGCTGTGGTAGATGCAGTCAGGGATTGTGTGTGACTGTGTGTCTCAGGAGACTGTTACCGGATCAGAGCTCACTCTGCTTGGTGAATCAGAGATGAGGTGTTGAGGCGAGGAATCCAACTTTACTCAGACAGCAGACCAATCAAGAGGATGGCAGGGTTATGTCTCAGGGTAACCATCTCATCGGGGCTCTGGGTGCCAGGTTCTTTTATGGATGAGAAGAAAGGGGGAGGTGAGGAAACCCCCAGGTAAAAGGCCATCGGTCTTGCCAATGTCTCCTGGAATGGCAAGCCTCGGGCAGGAGGTGGTGTGTTAATTTCTTCCTTCCTGCCGTCCCCACATGGACAGGGCTCTGAACAAAGGTGCTTTATGTAGTTTAAGGGCCAGGCAGAGGGGCAGGATGCTCTGAGGCAGGCCGATTTTAAGAACAAAAAGCAACGAAAAGCAGGGAATGGACTTGGGAGACGGGAGGTGCAGGGAGAAGTCAGGCTTTCATGGTGGTCTTTGCAAGATCAGCTGCCTGGCGGGAGGTGGGAGGCGCACCTAGAGTCTTTACAACAGGGGGTTTTTAATCCTCTCGGCTGGAAGTCCCTCCTGCAGTTTTTTATTGAGATGCCACAGGGTTAGCAATCTTCCCGAGAGTGTCACCTGGATTTTTTTTTTTTTTTTACTCTCCCTGCACCCTTCTCGTTTTTTTATGTTTTGAATTTACCAACAGAATGAAAATCCTGGGCGTTTCACTCTCTCCCTCTCTCTGGCTTTTCCTGCCCATGGATCCTAAAAGGTTGTTGCTTCAGCAGGCTGTCCCTCTAGGCTGGTTGTCCCTGAAAACGGACCCCTTGAAGGTTTTTTGGTTTCACTTGATAAGGGTGGTTGATACTGTGTTCTCCAACGAAGAGGTGCCTCGAGGCTTCACGTACAAAAGCGTAGCGTTCTGGGCTCTGGCCTCGGTAAGGAGGATGTGCGTGGGGTGAGGAGGATGTGCGTGGGGTGAGGAGGATGTGTGTGGCCCCATCAGGGGAGCCAGCCGGCCGCAGAGGTGACCCCTGAGGTTCAGAGGTCTGGTGGGGGGGTGGGGGGTGTCTAGCATTGAGATGCACTGCTGGGAGCCGAGCTTTCTCCTCCTGACTTAGCGCTGAAGTCCCCTCCTGGAGCAGAAGCCAGGGTCTAGAAGAGATGGACACGATCCCTAAACAGGGACGGACAACAGAGGTGGGCTGGGCTGCCCCTTCTGGGTGCCCAGCATGGGTGGGTGGGCGGGTGCGTGGGGCACGGTTAGTGTAAGGTATAGCTCGGGCCGAGGCAGAAAAGGAGAGACAACCTCAACGGAGGTAGGTGACCTTTATTCGGGCAGGGAGGGGCGACAGTCGGCCTGATGACCAGGCTGAGCGCGAGAGGGATCAGGGAGGCTTCATGTTTATTTATTTTTTTTTTTTTGTGCTTTATAAAATAAATTTCTTTTTTTTTTTTTCCATTTATTTTTATTAGTTGGAGGCTAATTACTTCATAACATTTCAGTGGGTTTTCTCATACATTAACATGAATTGAGGCTTCATGTTTAAAGGGAGGTTTGTGGAAGCGATAAGGGAAACGGTAGTCAGGCGGGACGTTTCGGGTTCTCTTTAGTTGAGATGGCATTTGTCCTTGAACAGGGGGCGGGAGGGTTCTGGGCAGGGGGTGATAAGTCCCAGGTAGAGGCAAGCAGCCCGGAGCATCAGGGCAGGACTCAAGGTGGGTTTGGTTTTCCCTGAAGTGAGATGACTCAGCAAGGGCCTTTGAGACCCTTGTTTTCTTTTCTAGACTCAAGGACTCCATCAGTTAGGGGTGAGTTGCTTCAGCTGCGGGCCCTCCCTCTGCCCAAGGCTTTGTCTCTGCTGGGGTGACCGGCATCTAAAGAGCACTTGAGGTGGGTGGAGACACAGCCCTGCCACGCCAGCCAGCCTGACACAGTGCGACTCTCAAAGGCGCTCTGCTCCCCAGTTCCCTCCCCGACTCCCTCGGGCTGGGCCAGAGCTCCGCCTGTTCAGGCCTCCCCATCGACCCCGGACTCCTGGGTCTTCTCCCTCCCTTCCACCCATGTTGATAGGAGAAGTCTTTTGGATGCTCATCTATTTTTTTTTTTTTTTCAATTGTCAATTGGATAGACAAAATATCTATGTTTACATTTAATATCTTGACATTTTAATTCTTAATTTCTTACTCCCCACCCCTTTCAGAATGGAGCCACGCTTACTCAGAATACACTAGATTCGTGGAATTATTTTATGTGCCATAAATAGAATGTTGGGATAAAGCTGTAACTTTAGATAAACTGGTATCCTGGTGGCTCAGATAGTTAAGAATCAGCCTGCAACGCCGGGTGCTATCCCTGGGTGGGGAAGATCCCCTGGGGAAGGAAATAGCAACCCACTCCAGTATTCTTGCCTGGAGAATCCGGTGGACAGAGGAGCCTGGTAGGCCATAGTCCATAGGGTCACAAAGAGTGGGATACAGCTGAGCTACTAACACTTTCACTTTCTTTTCATTTTAAAGCAAAAGCACATGTGCAGAAATACACTTTGATGAATACACTGTGATGTCTTTTAATTTGTTCTCTGACGGTGGGATTCATTTCATCATTGCAAAATGAAGAGACATGGCATGTAGTGGTGAACTTTAGTTTGTATTTTTATATTGCTTTAAAAGAGATTTGTATCTGTCTATTATATATGGTTGGCAAACAGCTTCCCTTTGTGGAAATTTTTTATCATGTGGTTTAATATTTTCTTCTAGAGAAGAAACTAAAGATTTATTTTTGCCCATTGTTTGTAACCTGAACTAATGCTCCAAACATAGTATGATTTCAGAATGAAATATCCTAGCAGACTTTTACCTATCTGTTACTTTACTCAGTAACCAAATGTAACACAGAAAATTGAGAGGGCTGAAAATGTTGCCTCTGAAATAAAGGACATTACTTGTTCCTGCAGGGGGCACTGTGCTACAATAAAAAAACCCCATCTCTGCTTGGATAGCTAGGCTTTGCCCTACCCTCTGGTTGTAAGTTTAATACCAGGCTTCTTAACTTAATTAAAAAATGTTATTTTCCCTACTGTGGCAACAGGCGTGTGTGTTTGTGGAAATTATACTAGCAACTGATCTCAGTTCTTTATTAAAAATGGATACATGTATATGTATGGCTGAGTCCCTTCTCTGTATTCACGGTGAAACACTCAGAAGATTGTTAATTGGCTCTATACCCCACTACAAAAGAAAAAATTTATAATAAAAGTAAAAAGTAAGTTTCTCTGGAAAAAAAAATTTAGGAATAGCATGATTGTCACAAATGTGATGGGATAGAGTTTTGATTTTCTATAATGTTGTCTGTCTCCATTTATTAAACGTCTCAGTTCAGTTTAGTTGTGTCTGACTTTTTGTGACCCTGTGGACGGCAGCATGCCAGGCCTCCCTGTCCATCTCCAACTCCCGGAGTTTACTCAAACTCATGTCCATCGAGCCGGTGATACCATCCAACCATCTCATCCTCTCTCGTCCCCTTCTCCTCCTTTCTTCAGTCTTTCCCAGCATCAGGCTGTTTTCACATTAACTGTTTATACTTTGAAAAAAAAAAAATATATATATATAGTTTGAACTTAGAACATTGGTTTCTTAGTTTTAGTCTATATTGTTTAAAAAGGCAACCAAATGGTAAAATACTGTTTCAGCTTGCTGCGATTCATCTATTATGATTGTTACAAAGTTAGTGAGTCACGTGCAATGTCCGTAAATTGCTGGTCTCTAGCAGAAGATGCTGGAGAGGGCACCTTGGTTCTTGTGTGGTTCCCAGGGAGCTGATCCAGCCCCCCCCCCCCCATTGGGGCTTTTCTGCCGTCTGCTGGAAGACTCCACGTCTTGGCAAGCGGTTCCCTCTGTAGCACCTCACAGGACCGAGGAACTTAATCCTACGCCTGAAGCCTTGGAGTCTGTCCCTCTGGCAAGACCGAAGTGGGAATATTGTTACCGGCTTGAATTTCCACTTCAAGAGAAAAAAAAGACTGCTTGTCCTTTTCAGCCTCCCGTGCTGAGATTCAAATGCAGATCTGACTTGGCCTGCCTGCCCGACCACAGAGGAGGGATGAACACTTAGAATGCTGAGGTTCCGAGAACTGGGCGAGGCCCTCATTTTATCTCCTTTTATCATTTTTTTTCCCATTTAATCTCATTTTCTCTCTCTCTTTTTTTTTTCCAGACCTGCCTCAATATATAGAACTCTCGGTTCCCTGGTGGCTCAGTAAAATAATCAACCTGCAGTGCAGACCTGGGTTTTCATCTCTGGGTCGGGAAGGTCCCCTGGAGGAGGGCATGGCAACCCACTCCAGTATTCTTGCCTGGAGAATGCCCTGGACAGAGGAGCCTGGCGGGCTACAGTTGATGGCGGTCACAAAAAGCCAGACACGACTGAGCCGGTAAAGAACTGTCTGTGCGAGGATGTCTCATAGACGCCCTCTGCAAGCCAGCCTGGGAGTCAGGCATGGTGTTGGCTTTGCAGTCGAGGATGGTCTGGCCTCTCACTTCAGTGTAAAGCCTCCATCTTCCTCCTTGTCCCCGTCGTAAGCGCCTCGGTCTCTGTGCTGGGGTGCCGGTCTCTTCTGCAGCCCCTCCCGGGGCTAACTTCCATAAGGACGCATCACCCTATGCCTTAGCGTGTCCAGGCTGTGTTTGCGTTGTACCGTCTCTCCTCGGCTCACCCTCTCCTGCAGTGTCACCTGGACACATGGACTGTGAATGTAACCTTGGCGTGTCCGGCATTCTTGCCCGGAGAATTGCACGGACCGAGGAGCCGGGCCTGCCGCAGTCCACGGGGTGGTAAAGAGTTGGACACCACTGCGCTACTAACACAACACAAGACAAGTATCCCCGGAGCCTGGTTAGGGCCAGATCTTTGTTTGTTTTATTTATTCACTTTTTTATTTCTGGCTGGGTCCTGGGTGCCGTCCACAGGCTTCCTCTCGTTACAGCGAGTAGGGGCTATCCTCTGGTTGTGGGGAGCAGGCTTCTGATGGCAGAGGCTTCTCTTGTTGCGGAGCACAGGTTTCCGCAGTTGTGGTTCTCAAGCCCTAGAGTGTGGTCTCAGTAGTTGTGGCTCAGCACGGCGTTAGTAGCCCCCAGGCATGTGGGATCTCCTCAGACCAGGGGTCAAGCCAGTGTCCCCTGCATTACAAGGCAGACTGCCAACCACTGGAGCACCAGGGAAGCCCGCTTTGACGTCCCTAATCTTGGCACAGTAGACGTTTACAAGCCAGTCCTTGGTGTGGAATGCCCCGCAGCTTACCTGGTATTTCCTCCTGAACCTGTGTGGGCTGCCCGTCTTTGCCAGAAGGGCAGCACAGAAGTAATGCTCTGTTTTTTTTCTCGTATTCAGTCGTAGACCATAGTGTTTTGAGCATTCCCATAGCTGCTGACGATTGGATGAAAGTGAAGTGAAGTGAAAGTCGCTTAGTCGTGTCGGACTCTTTGTAACCCCATGGACTGTGGGATTCTCCAGGCCAGAATACTGGAGTGGGTAGCTTTTTTCCCTTCTCCAGGGGATCTTCCCAACCCAGGGATCGAACCCAGGTCTTCCGCATGGCGGGCGAATTCTTTACCAGCTGAGCCACCAGGGCAGCCCGAGAATCCTGGAGTGGGTAGCCTATCCCTTCTCCAGCGGATCTTCCCGACCCAGGAGTGGAGCCAGGGTCTCCTATATTGCAGACGGATTCTTTACCAACTGAGCTAAGATGGTCCTCCATTTTAACACTTTAAAGAAGGTGATCTCTTTCCTTGATGCTAGTTCAGCCGGCAACCAAGATTAGAGTCTGTAATGAAATCGTGCTATGAGAGTTGTGGAGTGAGAAACATCAGTTCCTTCCTTTGACAAGTACCCTAATATCTAGAAGGCAGAATGAGTTTGCTTACTCATTTGTCACGTACTCCTCACCTTTAATCTTGTCCGTGTGGCTTATTAAAAGAAACTGAACAGAAATTGAACATTTCTGATTTAATTTCACTTAATTTTTTTTTTTTTCTGGAAAATTCATCAAACTGAGATGTTTTTGGAGTAAGAACTTCCTAAATGCTCCTTTAGGAAAATAGGAAATCATAATTTGGAAACGGGGATTTAAAGTAATTTTACTTTCCAGAAGACTATTTCCTACCCCATGTCTAGTTTACTTGTATTTCTATACAGACCCTCAGAATACATAATAAATATTTAATTTAAAGAGTGTATTTCCTCGTGCCTTAGACCATATTTATTGAGAAAAGATAAATGCTTAAACTAAACCGTGGTTTCCCACCTTTAGCATTATGATCATTTTGGCTAGATAATTGTGTTTGTTTTTAATTTACTTTTTATTGGATTTCAGTTGCTTTACAAGTAAAATGTTACTTTCTGCTGTGTTGCTTTCTGCTGTAGAGCAGAGTGAGTCAGCGATGTGTACACATATATCTGCTCTTTTTCTTTTTTCATTTCCTTCCCATTGAGGTCACCCCAAGGCCCAGTGTGAGCTACACAGTAGGTTCTCATTAGTTATCTATTTTATATGTGTGTGTGTTCACTTTCATCTGACTCTGCAACCCCATGGACTGTAGCCCACCAGGCTCCTCGGTCCATGGATTCCCAGGCAGGAATACTGAAGTGGCTTACCATTTCCTACTCCTAGGGATCTTCCTGGACCAGGGGTCTATTTTACACATAGTATCAACAGCGTGTATGTGTCAGTCCCATCTCCCATCTCATCCTGTCACCGTCCCTCCCCACCTTGGCATCCATACATTTGCTCACTACAATCTGTGTCTCCGTTTCTTTGGCTGTGTGTCTATAGTGGGTCCGGTCTGTGAATTACAGGCCATTGAGCAGCTCCCCTGGCCTCTGCCCACTAAATCCAGAGGTTCCTCCCAGTTCTGAAAACCAGAAATATCTCCAAATATTGCAAATCTCCCTTTCTGGGTAACAGAAGCATGGCTAAAATAACTTGCCTCTGCTCGAGGACTCCTGACGCAAATCATAGAATTGTTATGTAATTTTTAAACTTTGTCAATTAGGAACTATAGGTGGAAATATAGAGTTATAATTCAAACTTTTATTCAAGTAGAATTTTCAGCATTTCCATTACTAAGTGTAGGGAATTTTAAGTATAAGTTTCAAGAAGAAAGTAGACCAGATAAGGTTAAAGCTTAAGTATTTCTAGAGATATATCTTTGCAATAAAATATCAATATATATTAAACTATAATAGCAATATATAAAATATTAAAATGAATATATATTAAAATTCATGTGTGTTCTCAAGGTGTGTTCAGTTGCTCAGTTATGTCTGACTCTCTGCGATCCCATGGACTGTAGCCCACCAGGCTCCTCTGTCCATGGGATTCTCCAGGCAAGAATACTGGAATGGGTAGCCATGCCCTCCTCCAGGGGATCTTCCTGATCCAGGGATTGAACTCATGTCTGCCTGCATTTCCTGTATTGTAGGCAGATTCCCTACCCACTGAGCCACAGCAAGGTCTGCAGCATTAAAATTAATGTATGTTAAAATATCAACATATATTAAAACATTGCAATTTTAAGTATTTCTGGAGATACATTTTTGCCCCATAATGTACATTAAAATAGGTACTGTGGGGATGACGTTTATTTTTTGCTAAAGTTCATCAGCAGTTTAGACAACAGGTCCACCTTTTTCATGTCGGTTATGCCAGTTACGGTTTCCCGGACTAGACTTTGACAGAATTTCTTGTCACACAGAAGGATGAATTCTCTGCGGTCTCCGGACTGGCTGTGTGCTGGTGGTGACCGCGGAGGAAGCACAGTGCCCATTCCCAATGAGAGAACTTCGGTGGGAATGTTTTTCTCCGGGGCGCTTCACCGTCAAATCGAGACCTGCTGTAATTACTTTTCGGTGGTGCCAAGTTTTCATTCTTTTTCAGTCGTTTTCTGCCAGATTGCCACTGGGAGGACTGAACTCCAAGCAACTGCACATAATTTGAAATGGGTGTGTTGTTTGCTACAGAAATCCTCTTGGCAGATGCAATATTTTTTACTACGTTCACTGCGTGCGGCAGGAAGGAATGAACAAATACTTTGCCATCATATCTCCTGAGTCCCTGGGCAGGTCAGAAACGAAGCTTGAGTAGCCACAGGTGCTCAGAAAGGAATGCAGAACTGTGTCTGATGTGTTGTCCGCCCATTATGCAAGTATTTGCTTTATTGCAGCTATTGAAATACCTTCACAAATATTTTCTGGCAAAGCGAGCATTTATTTTGGAAACATTTCCTTGGCTTTGAAGGTTGCTCCTACTCAATTGTTTGCTCAATAGAGGGGGAAAAAAAAATATGGGAAGTGCTTTTCAAGTTAGTTTTCACCTGTGGGTCTTCTAGGCCCCTCATGAAGAAATCCTTGGGGTCAGGCCAGCTTTAAAATGGTTCAGGAATCAAAGAAACACGCAAGGAAGTGAGAAAAAGCTAATCTGCTGGCCAGCTGGCTACAGGAAGATGACCACTTGGTAGAGACTTAAGAATTAAAAAAAAAAAACAAAAACACAAGAACGCCAAAGATGAAAATGGGAGAAAAACCTCAGGCAGATATGAGACTAATGGAAATTAGCAACAGAAGCAGCTTCACGGGGACAAGGAATTTCACTTTGTTCTAAGGTTCCTGGTGTTCAGGGTTCCCTTCTTGGGTGTCAGAGGATGATCATGGAAACTGAGTAGGTAAAGAGTACGAGGCAGGCTTTGGGTGGATTGACTGTAACTTTCCGCTAAACTGGATTTATTAACGAAGGAGAATACATGTGTCGGCTGGGGAAAAAAAAATGCACGACATGAGAATTGTGAGTGAAGTTTTATTGGAGGCAAAATGAGGATGATGGCCTGGGATACAGCCTCTCAGGTAGCTCTGAGGAGCTGCTCCCGAGAGGGCGGGCCGAGGTCACTGTGTATCTTGGCAGAGCGTGCTTTTGGTGAAGGGGGATTTGTGCAATGAAACACACCCGTTTGGCAGAAGCTGGTCGCCAGTCACAGAGGGTCGCTGCTAGTTGCACGGAGCTGCTAACTCATCAGTGATTTCAGGGCCTTTCTAGATATGAGACGATGCAAGAAACTGGGCACTTTAAACGTTTTCCTAGGGACTTCCCTGGTGGTACAGTGGTTAAGACTCTGCGCTTCCGCAGCAAGGGACATGCGTTCTGGTTGGAAAACTAAGGTCCCGTATGCTACACAGCCAAAATAAGTACATAAAAAAATACATAAAACTAAGGTCCCGTATGCTACACAGCCAAAATAAGTACATAAAAAAATAATAAAAAAATACAAAAAAAAAAAATAAGTACATAAAAGCTTCCTTATAGAAACCAGGTAGCCACTGAAAAATCTGTTTGCTGAGTGGCAAGTGGAGATGCAAACATAGGAAACAGAGTTATGGACAAAGATGGGGGTAAAGGGAAACTGTTAGTCACTCAGTCGTGTCCAACTCTTTGTGAGCCCAAGGACTGTAGCCCACCAGGCTCCTCTGTCCACAGGATTCTCCAGGCAGGAATACTGGAGTGAGTTGCCCTTTCCTTCTCCACTAATTCTCTGTGATAATCTATAATAATTCCCACCCTAGAGGGGTGGGAATGGGCGGGAGGTGGGAGGGAGATTCAAGAGAGAGGAGACATATGTACACCCATGGTTAATTCATGTTGATGTATGACGGAAATCAAACCAATATTGTAAAGCAATCATCAATCAATTAAAAATAAATGCATTAAAATATTAAATAAATATTTGATAATATTATTAATGTTAATTAAATATTAAATTAATTAAATTAATTTTACCTTAATAATATTTAATAAAAAACTATTAAATAAACAGTTAACAGGACAAAAGTTAAAAAAAAAACTAGATAGCCCAGCCCAGTCCCCAACATGTTTAAAAAAAAAGAAAAACTTTTCCGGAAAATATCTTAACTATCTGCAGACCTGTTCTGCCAGTCTTTCCAGAGTGCAGGTGGCTCAAGTCCTCACCTCCACCCTGAACTCCTTTCAGGGGGCATGGAAGGTCAGCGACTAAAGTGGCCAGTGTCTTCATCCTAGCAGAAGCAGACGACAAGGGCCAAGTTTTGGTTGGCAGGCCTAAAGACAAGAGCACAATCAGCTTGTTTGTTTGTTTTTAACATTTATTTATTAACTTGGCTGTGCGAGGTCTTTGCTGTAACGGGCAGGATATTTAGTTGCAGCACGTGGGGTCTAGTTCCCTGACCAGGGATGGAACCCAGGCCGCTTGTGTTGGGAGCTTGGGGTGTTATTCACTGTACTGCCAGGGACGTCCCCCAAATCAGTTTAATCGTGGGATCCCATGGGCTGTCTTGGGTAAAGGAGAAGAAATGGTGATTCAGCGGATGCTATCAGTCCGGACTTGGTGAGCTGAGGTGAGCCGACTCATTGGAAAAGACTATGATGCTGGGAAAGACTGAAGGTGGGAGGAGAAGGGGACGACAGAGGATGAGATGGCTGGATGGCATCACCGACTCGATGGACATGAGTTTGAGCAAACGCTGGGAGATGGTGAAGGACAGGGAAGCCTGGCGCGCTGCAGTCCATGGGATTGCAGAGAATCGGACATGGCTGAGCCATTGAACAGTAGTGACCAGCTCACGCTGGAACAGTAGTGACCAGCTCACTCTTATTTCTTTGATCCTGAGGACGGACGATCCTTTGATGGGTAATAACCAAGTAGCACCTCATAAACAACAACGGGCACAATCCTTTTATGTCTCCTAGTGCATTTCCGGAAGCTTTCGGCAGTGCCTTGTGCGTGGAAAGTGCTCAATAAACCTACACCCAAATGAGCTGATGTAGGTTGAAATTGCTGTCTCTAAAGTTCATAGTAGAGTGACAGTTTGGGCTACGAGAGCCCCAGGCGGCATCTGTCATCATGCAGGTAAGCATTCCTAATAAAATTTAAACGCTGGAGGCATTTGCCTTCATTCCGAGCCTTCTGTGAGGGCTCATTTGCGGGTCCGTAGAAGCTGAGAGGTCTTGTCAACACCACATCAGCGGGGACACACGTGAGCTCCTTCCGCCCTGAAATGCTACCCGCGGCCACAATCACCCCTGAATAGGACCTTTTGAAACCCAGGCTTCGAGCTACCCAATACAGCATCGATACCATCAGAGCTTGTGATCGAATTTCCCTCCCCCCAGAACTGACCCCCCGAGGCCAGTCATAGCAGCAGCAGCCTGTTTCTTGAATGAATGAGAACACATCATCAGAGGTGCTGAGTGCCTTTTGCAAGAACACAAAACGCTAATGCTTTCAATTGCATTTAACTTCTCTAATGTGATGATTGAATGTTCTGGCCATTCTGACATACAGAAATATTCACTTGTGTGTTGTGACACCAGATTTGAAATGTGTATCTTTGTTTAACGCCATTTCACATTAAATAAGTGAAATAGATCAGCATAACAGTTTATATCTAAGTTTTCTTTGGCTGAATTTCCTTGAATTCTCGCGAAACATTTCCCACTGAATTTGTTTTTCTGTTCAGTCGCTCACTCGTGTCCGACTCTTTGCGACCCCATGGACGGCAGCACGCCAGGCCTCCCTGTCCTTCAACATCTCCAGGAGTTAATTCGTATTAACTTGGATAATAAAAATACAACCTATAGGGACTTCCCTGGAGGTGCACTGGTTAAGTTTTTGCCCTCCAATGCAGGGAATGTGGGTTCGACCCCTGGTCGGGACCTGAGATCCCACATTCGTCA
>JADEYB020000024.1:5448496-5488781 GCA_015832495.2 Alces alces
TGTATTTCTTGCTGAGGAAATGTACCTATGTGTGTTACTGAAAAGAGTCCCTTGGTAAATGTTATTAATTAGCCGTACAAAGGTAAACGCGGGTGGATGAAAGACTTAATGAGAGGGGGAGAAAAGTGAAGAATGTGAATAGATTGTGTTTCAGAATGGTACAGATAAACAGAAGAAGTAGCAGCATTCTGAACTAGTGCTCAAAGGTGATGCTCAGACAGACTAGAAATGGGTGGAAAGAGAGTTGGGGGTTTTCATGTGGGAGACTGCTTCCCAAGGTGAGGGTGAAGTATGGAGCAGGGGTGGGGGTCCTGCTTTTGGAGAAGGGCATGGCAACCCACTCCAGTATTCTTGCCTGGAGAATCCCCATGGACAGAGGAGCCTGGTGGTGCACAGTCCACGGGGTCGCAAAGAGTCGGACAGGACTGAAGCGACTTATCAGGCAGCACATGATGGTTTAGTTGCCATGGTCCTTGGGGGAATTCCACAGCACTGACATGCTCCATAGACCAGGGCCTCAGACACATGCAACTTCTGAATGACCCACAGGGTCCACTTGTATATGGTTCTCCAAAGCCCACAGCTGGCTTTATGATTCGTAGATATCCAAGGCTTGCTGTTTGTGGTTCTGCTATGTATTAAGGATTGCAGGCACGCAGCCTGCAGGTGGTTAGAAGAAATTTTTTACTTTCTTTTGCTGAGACTATCCCTGGGCGTCATTGTGCAGTGCTTGAGAGAAATGTCTTCATTTTTGATAATGCCCCTTGTTATCTGAGTTGTGAGTGGATAACTCGTGTATCAGCTGCTCCTGATATCATGTATTTATGGTAGATTTGTAACGATGCACCAAACTTACCTGATTTCAGAATATAAATTTTTTTCAAAAGTATCATTATTCATTTCAACAGTATCTTTCACCTCCTGTATCTAAGTTGTCCTTTAGAAATAGGAACAAGCATACAACCTCATTCTGCATTCTGTTGTCACTGTGCCCAAATGTTTACCTGTTTAAAAACAGAACCATAGCAGATTATAGTGTCTTGTTCTCTGCTTTATATTGCAATGGGCATTGTTTCCTATAAAGTTGATAATAGTGTATGTAAAAGTGAAAGTTGCTCAGTCGTGTCCGACTCTTTGTGACCACATCGACTATACAGTCCATGGAATACTCCGGGCAGAACACGAGAGTGGGTAGCCTTTCCCTTCTCCAGGGGATCTTCCTGACCGAGGGATCGAACCGGGGTGTTAATTTTATTTCAGAAGAGTTCAGAAAGTGCGATGAAATATTTATGGTACAGAGAAGGGGTGGTCCTGAGAAAAGAAGGATGAAGGACATGGTAGCAACGAGTTCATGAGTCCAGTTCAGGTTTTTAACTCCAACAAAGTTAGCCGAGGTACCCACTTAAGACAACTGGCTATATAGTACTGTATTAGAATCTAAGTTTGTATTGAAAGTCAAAGTGTCATTCACTCAATCCTATCTGACTTTGCAACCCCATGGACCGTAGCCCACGAGGCTCCTCTGTCCTTGGGATTCTCCAGGCAAGAATACTGGAGTGGGTTGCCATTCCCTTCTCCAGTGGATCTTCCCATCCCAGGGATCGAACCTGGGTCTCCTGCACTGCAGGTAGATTATTTACCGTCTGAGCTACCAGGGACGCCCTGCTTTTCACTCCGATATTTAATGCATAAAAAACAAACACGGAAAATAAAGAAAAAAGTTTTTAATCTTATAGTACACCACGTTGAAAAGTATAGTACCAGCTCCATCACCACCGGTTTTACACGTGCTTCCTGACATCCTGGGCGTGAAATAAAGATACTGTGTTACTCTATACAGTACTGCCTAAAGAAAATCAACCCTGAATATTTACTGGAAAGACTGATGCTGAAGCTGAAACTCCAGTTCTTTGGCCACCTGATGCAAAGAACAGACTCATTGGAAAAGACCCTGATGCTGGGAAAGATTGAAGGCAGGAGGAGACGGGGATGACAGAGGATGAGATGGTTGGGTGGCATCATCGACTCAATGGACATGAGTTTGAGCCAGCTCCGGGAGTTGGTGATGGACAGGCAAGTCTGACATGCTGCAGTCCACGGAATCACAGAGAGTCGGACACAACCGAGCGAGTGAACAGCGACAAGAATGACAATATAGTACCATATGGTAAAGCACAACCATTCGCAGAGGATGCAGGCCTGTGGCAGTGTATGCCAGACGTGGAAACTAACTGATTCTCGAACTGGATACTCGAACACATGTTCGCATCTTTCAAAGACTGCAACTTGAAGGTTTATATGTAGAGGACTCTTGATACAGCATTTTATTTTTTGTAAACCTAAATAAAAATCATAAAATTAAAAAAATAATTTAAAAATATTATTATTTCCAAAGCTGTGTCCTATAGTGTAGTCATGGATGACTAACACACTTCCTACTTAGGAGGAGTTCAAATGTTGTTTCGAGTGAAAATATGTAAACACTGATACAGGGGAAGACAGTTGGCTCAAATGTTTAAGAATGGAATTCAAATTTGTAAGAAATACGACCGGTAACCTTCCTAAGTGCACTGATTCTTGAAGGGTTTGGACAACCTTTGTAAGTTTCTAAAATCGTCTGACCTAATTTAGATTGTTATTGTTCAGTCGATCAAGTCGTTTCTGACTCTTTGCAACCCCATGGACTGCAGCACGCCAGGCCTCCCCTATCCATCACCAACTCCCAGAGCTTGCTCAAACCCATGTCCATTGAGTCAGTGATGCCATCCAACCATCTCATCCTCTGTCACCCTCTTCTCCTCCTGCCCTCAATCTTCCCCAGCATTAAGGTCTTTTCCAGTGAGTTGGCGATTCTCATCAGGTGGTCCAAGTATTTGGCCAGGTTTATGTATAATTATACATATATGTGGGCTTCCCTGGTGGCTCAGCTGGTAGAGAATCCACCTTCAGTGTGGGAGACCTGGGTTGGGAAGATCCCCTGGAAAAGGGAAAGGCTACGCACTCCAGTATTCCTGCCTGGAGAATCCCATGGACAGAGGAGCCTGGTGGGCTACAGTCCATGGCGGGTCAGCAAGAGTCAAACACTACTGAGCAACTCAGCACACACACACACACACACACATACCTATATTTACAGTTATGATGTATCATTATAATAGAAAATGAATCTTTTCCTCCACTGGTTGAAAGATGAAAAACCCTTCGTCTTGAAGATATCAGACAGCCATCTGTGCTTTCTTCTTGACGTTTTGTATTTTTAATTAAATTCTCCAAGGCGTTCAGGATTCAAGTTAGTGTTTGATATGCTATAAACCTCTGAATCTTTTATTTTGCTGAGATAGCTATCCAGTTGTCCTGATAACATTTATTGCACAGTTCTTTCTCTCTTAATAAGATAGTTCTGAGTCATTAATCCTCCTCTCCCTCTCCCTCCAAGGAGTTATGTTTTATGCATCTTACCAGTTTCAACTAAGGAACATACTGATGAAAGCCTGACTAAAGTCCTAACAATAGAATGCGTATGGGCTTGTTTGCATGGTCTCTCTCACTCCCTGATTATTCAGTTGTATTAATGCTTCTTAAATTTGATAGATGAGAAATACCTCATTATTTTGGTTAATGATATTGAGATTAAATTGTTTTAAATTTGACTACGGAACCTTTTTAAAAGCTATTTTTTTAACGATGTATTATGTTGTTTTATTTTCTTATTTTTGGCTGCCCTGGGTCTTGGAAGACCCACGTGGGCTTTTTTTCTCTAGTTTCGGTGAGTCATGGCTACCCTCTAGTTGCAGTGTGCGGGCTTCTCACTGCGGTGGCCTCTCATATCGCGGAGTGCGGATTCTACAGCACAGGCTCAGTAGCTGTGGCACACGGCCTCCGTTGCATGTGGGATCTTCCCGAACCGGGATCGAGCCCGTGTCTCCTGCTCTGGCAGGCAGATTCTGATTCTCCCAGAACTCTGAGCCACCAAGGAAGCCTAGACACCTATTTATCTTGCTGTACAAAATTTGACAGCACGTTCCTAGGGATTTTTTGAATATTCTGAGCTTATTTAAAGATATTGGAACATCTGTCTTAGCTTGGGCTGCCACAGGAAACAACGGTAGGCTGGACGGCCTTAACAACGAATTTATATCTCACAGTTCTGGAGGCTAGAAGCTCTCGATCAGGGTGCCAGGGTGTTCAGGTTCTTGGTGGGGGCACTCTTCTTGGCTCAAATTTTATTGTTCCAAAAGGTATCAGTGAACACTATACTTTATCCTTAGCTCATTGCCTTTAGTGGGATGCTTGAAACTTGACCCTTTGTAAGATTAGCAATTTTTGCCATTAATATTGAAACTATCCCTATGAATCCGTGTATTTCGTTGTTATCATTAGTTTTGTGTTTATTTGCCTGTTAGGTGAAGTAGGAAATTGTATATGTATTTTCTTATCCGTGACTTTTACATAGATGAACTTCAGAGTCTTTAAGCCTAGTATAATAGCTTATGTGGGCTTCCCTGGTGACCCAGATGGTGAACAATCAGCCTGCAGATGCAGGAGACCTGAGTTCAATTCCTGGATCGGGAAGATCCCCTGGAGAAGGGCATGGCAACCCCCTCCAGTATTCTTGCCTGGAGAATTCCACGGACAGAGGAGCCTGGCGGGCTACAGTCCGTGGGGTCACAAAAGAGACACGACTGAGGTGCTAACACACACATAATAGTTTATCTATGTACAATTGTAATTCTGCCATATTTTCGCATGTATGACTTGTGTTGTTGCAGTTTCTTGTGTGTGGGTTTATGTTCCCATTCCCCCACATTCGCTGTTTTTTTTTTTTAATGTCGTTCTAGACATTTCTAGATAGATAGATCTAGATAGAATTTCTAGAATGCTTATGATTCTTGTGGTCTTCCTACTGAAGGTTACCTTCATATGTTAAAGAATACACTTCCGTCGTCACCATCATTAATAAAGCTTTACTTTTTCAGTGTTCGTGTATTTTCTCAGTCTTCCCAGTTCTTAGGGATCATTTGCGTTCTGTACAGGTTTGCATCTGAATTCTTACTAAGTGATCGTGTTACGCTGATTTTCCACAATTATTTGTATATTTCTGTGAAGTTTTATGACCATTTAAATAATAGGTGTGTGGCGCTTCTTCTGTTACAAGGTTTCCGCCTTGGCACAACTCTTCATTTCCACTTTTATGTTCTTGACTTCCGGTTTATTGGTATGTGGGTGGTTAGCGGAATTTACTTTACACAGACAGTGTGCTCCCAATCTGCTTGATGTCCTGAAATGACCTTGTTCCTTTCCCTGAATGACAAGTAAAAAAATTCTTGGATCGCAGGGCAGAAAATTCTCGGATCGTGAGCTGTTTCCTCAAGAGCTTGGTAACTTGGCTCTAAAGTCTGTGGTACTTAATATGTAGGGGCAGAGTTTTGAGCCAGTCTGAGCTGGTTCTTTTGAGATATATACATATATATATTTCTTTTTTTTTTTTTTTTTACCATTTTTAAATGTTGGTGAGGTCTGCCACCTTTGAAACACATGCATTTTGTTGGGTTGGATTGGGGTCTGGGTCATATAGTCATTGTGTTCCGCAGGAAGCAATCTCCACACCATTCTGAATTCCAGCTCAGGAAAATCCCCCATTCCCACCTCAGCCCTCTTCTCTTCTCTGTGTATTCCTTCTCTTCGGAGACATTCTGTATCCTTGTCATATCCCCTCTTTCCTGTGCGGGCGTGCATGCGTGCATGCCAAGTCGCTTCAGTCGTGTCTGACTCTGCAATCCCATGGACTGTAGCCCACCAGGTTCCTCTGTCCATGGGATTTCTCAGTCAACAGTATGGGAGTGGTGTTGCCATGCACTCCTCCAGGGGATCTTCCAGACCCAGGGATCGAACCTGCAACTCTTAAGTCTCCTGCATTAGCAGACGGGTTCTTTACCACTGGGGCCACCTGGGAAGCCCTTTCTCTTTCCTAGAGGGTGCCAAGGTTTTTCCTCTCTCTCAGTATCTTGTTTCTTTGTGTAGTTTTTTCTTTGTGCGTTTTGTTTTTCTGTCTTTTTTATTTTTCTCATCCTGTTTTTTGGCATTGTTATTAATAATTCTGCTTTGTATTTGGATGTCACGATCCCTGATGGATATAGAAGGACTTGGCAGGGGGAGGGGGCTGGACCAGCACACTGGTATCTCCCAACCTGCTTCCTCACAGTATTTCTTCCTCGAGGAATAGTGGCAGTGGACTCTGAACTACACATAATACAGCCAGTCTGTAGGGTTTCTTGATTTATGACTTGTCTCCAGGAATTCTGAGAATTGGATGAAGCCGAAGACTAGCCAGCAAACTCCCCAGAATACCAGCTCCTGAGCCAAAAATATTAGATTGGAGAAAGGTAGTCAGTTAATGCCCGTTTTTTACTCAACCTTCTGAAGTGACTGAAGAAGTGTGATTGGTCTCCCCCTCGAAGAAGAGGCAGTGTCCTCAAGTGGAGAGATACTGAAAAAGAAAACACTCTTTCCATTAAACAAAAAGACTTCTGGCTGACCCTCAAGCTCTGCTGCTGTTGACAGTCAGCTGAAATATTCTGTTTCAGTCATGTGAAATCCTGCAGATTCATAATGCATGGGAAAGCTCGGCAAACTCGAGACAGACTTTGTAATTCTATCCACAAGGCTAAAACTTTGTCCTCACCAAGGATGAGTGGTTACTTAACCTAGTATGACTACCCAATCAGCTAGAATATTATGTTACATGGAGGGAATACATTTCTTACATCAAACACAGAATATGCACATGGCTGTTTGTACTAACATATTTTTCCTTCATGTCAGAAAGAAAAAATTAGAAAATTTAACATAGGGAATTTCTCCATTGTATTTTAATGTCGTTCAATCAATAATATGCCCTGGTACTGATTCTAAGCCTGTTTAGAGAGAGCTTCCTCTTTGTTTTTAATTGATAACAGAGGTATAAGGTTTTTTTGTGTATTTGTAAGGTAGTTTATGCAGCCACTTTGCTACGTATGGGCATTCAAGTTTCAGGTATTTTGAGTTACAGATGATGATGCAGTGAATAACTTTGTTCGATCTGTGTTTTTGTTTCCTTGGAAGAATCTTTTGGGTAGATTCCTAGAAGTAGGATTAATGAGATATCTTTTTATTTGTTTATTTGGCTGCATCCAGTCTTAGTTGTAACATTCAGGATCCAGTTCCCCAACCAGGGATCAGACCCAGGCCCAGGGAGGTGGAGTCTTAACCAGTGGACCCCCAGAGAAGCTCCTTAATGGGCAGTCTTTACTGTATTGCTGTTGTTGAGTGGCAGAGTCGTGTCTGACTCTTTTTCACCCCATGAACTGTAGTTCACCAGGCTCTTGAGTCCTTCAGCATCTCATGGAGTTTGCTCAAATTCATGTCCATTGAGTCGGAGATGCTATCTAACCGTCTCATCCTCTGTATGGTTTCTTTTAAATGTAATAAGGTCTATTTTTTAAAGTGATATATATATATATAGAGATAGATATGTGTATTTCTCCTCCAGTTAATAGAGAGTGCACAGACATAGATAGTTAGGGCATAAATATGTGTGTGTGCTAAGTCGCTTCAGTTGTGTCCCAACTCTTTGCGACCCATGGACTGCAGCCCGCCAGGCTCCTCTATCCATGGGATTCTCCAGGCAAGAACACTGGAGTGGGTTGCCATGCCCTTCTCCAGGGGATCTTCCCGACCCAGGCATCGAACCTGCATCTCATTCTGTCTCCTGCACTGACAGGCAGGTTCTTTACCACTAGTGCCAACTGGGAAGTCCTAAATATGTTATCAGTTCAGTTCGGTTCAGTTCAGTCGCTCAGTCATGTCCGACTCTTTGCGACCCCATGAATCGCAGCACGCCAGGCCTCCCTGTCTATCATCCACTCCCGGAGTTTACTCAAACTCATGCCCATCGAGTCGGTGATGCCATCCAGCCATCTCATCCTCTGTCGTCCCCTTCTCCTCCTGCCCCCAATCCCTCCCAGCATCAGGGTCTTTTCCAATGAGTCACCTCTTCGCATGAGGTGGCCAAAGTACTGGAGTTTCAACTTCAGCATCAGTCTGTCCGATGAACACCCAGGACTGATCTCCTTTAGGATGGACTGGTTGGATCTCCTTGCAGTCCAAGGGACTCTCAAGAGTCTTCTCCAACACCACAGTTCAAAGGCATCAATTTTTCGGCGCTCAGCTTTCTTCACAGTCCAATTCTCACATCCATACATGACCACTGGAAAAACCGTAGCCTTGACCAGACGGACCTTTGTTGGCAAAGTAATGTCTCTGCTTTTTAATATGCTCTCTAGGTTGGCCATAACTTTCCTTCCAAGGAGTAAGCGTCTTTTAATTTCATGGCTGCAGTCACCATCTACAGTGATTTTGGAGTCCAAAAAAGTGAAGTCTGACACTGTTTCCAGTCTCCCCATCTATTTCCTGTGAGGTGATGGGACCAGATGCCATGATCTTAGTTTTCTGAATGTTAAGCTTTAAGCCAGCTTTTTCACTCGCCTCTTTCACTTTCATCAAGAGGCTTTTTAGTTCCTCTTCACTGTCTGCCATAAGGGTGGTGTCATCTGCATATCTGAGGTTATTGATATTTCTCCCAGCAATCTTGATTCCAGCTTGTGCTTCTTCCAGCCCAGCGTTTCTCATGATGTACTCTGCATATAAATTAAATAAGCAGGGTGATAATATACAGCCTTGACGTACTCCTTTTCCTATTTGGAAGCAGTCTGTTGTTCCATGTCCAGTTCTAACTGTTGCTTCCTGACCTGCATACAGGTTTCTCAAGAGGCGGGTCAGGTGGTCTGGTATGCCCATCTCTTTCAGAATTTTCCACAGTTTATTGTGATCCACAGAGTCAAAGGCTTTGGCATAGTCAATAAAGCAGAAATAGATGTTTTTCTGGAACTCTCTTGGTTTTTCGATGATACAGCGGATATGGTCAGTTTGATCTCTGGTTCCTCTGCCTTTTCTAAAACCAGATAGATATACCCTATTATTAGATTATGCATGGTGGCCATATAGCTTCATTTGGCTTTAGGTAGCTACTTAACTGTTTTGTCTTGCTTACCTCTGGAGATTTTTCTTGCCTGTTCTGAGAACAGTTTGTGAGAGAGCTTTCAGCGGTCGTGAGACAATTTTTTTTTTTTTTTTTTTTGCTCAAAGGTATTTCAGCGAGAAGTTAGGAATTCCAGGAGTCATGTTTGCGGGCTCGGCTACAATCTCTTTAGAGCTCTGTGATCTGGGGCTCGGTCGTTTCTTAACCTTGTTTCCGTGAGCGTGTTTAGGAAGTCCCAGTGTCTGCCTCATGCGGTCGTTAGCCCTGGCTCCAGCGCTTGTGAGCGTTTGGTGACTAGTAACCGCCATTGGCATTTGCCAAGCAGAGAAAGGCGTTTCAGAGACAAGGCAGCTGACGTTTTGTGCAGGAGCGCTTCAGTCAACAGTGTGGAAGAGTGATACGTGGATGCTGAGGGGTCTCGTTACCAAGGAGACACAGTAGAGCGTGGTGAGGCATAGATGTGGCTGGATTACAACCCTCCATTTCCGCCCGGCGGTCACTCACCTCTCCGATGGGTCTTGCAGCTTCTTACCCATAAAGATGAACTTGAAATGTGCAGGGTTCCAAAAGCCACTTAGTCTGGGTGGTTCCTCTTCACCACCAGTGGTCTTCCTCGGGACTTTTCTCCACCACATCTTGACCCTCCGGCCTCCACATTTCCTGTCTTCTTTGCACCCAAGTTGAGTCTTCAGATGTCGAATTTTTGCAGGCCTGTATTCTCAATCCGGTTTTCCCCTGACGTTTGACTTGGGTTCAACCCCCGTGGTTCTCCGTGACCTGAAACACAGTGTTCGTTTGCACTGAAACATCTGAGATCTGATCTGTTTCAGGGGAGCAATGTTTCCAAGGTACAGACCCTGACTTTTGATATATAGATGTTGATATGTAATGCAAGAATGGTAATGTATGAGAAAAGTGAATTTTATTAGTAGTGATGGGTTAAAAACCTGTTATTTCATACACATTTAAGGTAGAAATCAAGGGGTGGTGGTGGTTTCGTCACTCAGTCGTGTCTGACTCTTGTGACCCCGTGGACTGTAGGCTGCCAAGGCTCCTCTCTGTCCATGGGATTCTCCAGGCAAGAATGCTGGAGTGGGTTGCCATTTAAGCATAATACGTCAGTTTGGATCAAGGAAAAAGAACTGAGATTGCCTGAAAATGGGAAAAAGTAATATATTTTTTAAAAATTCTACTTATTGAGACGTATGTAAATGAATTTGCTTGTAGTTTTAAAACTTGATCACAGATAAGCCCCACTTTAAAGAAAGTTATTGGTCAGAACCCCACTCACTGTTACCGTTAGCAGTGATCTTAGACCATTATACGGCCCTGCATAGTTCCCTTTTTATTTTTAAATTAAAAAACCACTTTAAAGTCATCATTGGTTTAAATCTGTAAGCCAAGCAGTAGCAATGGGCTTCAAGCAGCAGTTATCAGAACACCCTGAAGATGAAAGGGAATACGTGCACACCTTTGTGTTGAGATGGTAACTTAACCTTTTGAGACTGACATAGTGAAGATCAGTAAGGAGTTACGAGGCCTCCTTGGTGGCCCAGTGGCTAAGACGCTGCGCTCCCAATGCAGGGCACCCGAGTTCGATCCCCAGTCAGGGAAGTGGACCCCACATGCCACAGCTAAGACCCTGCGTGCCATAACTCAAGATCCCAGAGGTCGCCACCAAGATCAGAGATCCTGCGGGCTGCGAGTGAGACCCCGTGCACCCAAATAAAGAAATAAACATTTAGAATAGATAGTTGTACAAGCGCTGTTAAAAATTAAAGAGAAATCTATCTTTATTCTGGATTTTCTTTTTCACAAAGTCGAGAGTCTTGACTGGAAGAGCAGAGAGCTTCTCTGTATCACTGAACCAAAAAACCCCTTTTTTATAGCTCCAAAGATCAGTGACCTATAGCCTGTAGTCTAGAATATGTTTCTTATCGACAGACGCTTATCAGACTATTGGCTTCAGAAAAATTTTTTGTTGGCCTAAGTTTTTAAAACATGTTTAGTAAAAGAGGTTGGCCACTAGCTTTGGAGATGGTTTATCTCAATGACCTCACTGATGTAGTTAAATTTAAGATAACCAGTTTTTTTTTTTCTTGGTAAAAATATGTTTTCAATATAGTTTTATTGAAAGTTTATAAGGCGACTTGCACATGTAATCAAATTCAGAATCTCAGTTTTTCATGGTAAGTCCCAGTATGTTTTTGTTCACTCACAAAGTTGTGTCTGGCTCATTGTGACCCCATGGAATACAGCACGCCAGGCTTTCCCATTCCTTCACCATCTCTTGAAGTTTGCTCAAGCTCATGTCCGTTGAGTCATTGATGGTATCCAACCATCTCATCCTCTGTCACCCCCTTCTCCTTCTGCCCTCAATCTTTCCCTGCATCAGGGTCTTTTCCAGTGAGTCGGCTCCTCACATGAAGTGGCCAAAGTCTTGGAGCTTCAGCTTCAGCATTAGTAACAAATGAGGGAAATGATACAAAAAAAGGCATTTTCTGACCAGTGGCAAATCGAGAAGTACAAGTTTTCATTGATTGATTGCATGAGTGAGTGATCATCATCCATCCGTCTATTAATCTATCCATCCAGCCATCCACCCACCCCTCCATTCTTTCTTTGATTAAAATATTTTCAGTCATGACATCATATATCAATGACGGCATATATCAATGACAACATATATCGATTACAGCTGAGTGTCAGGGATTGTCTTCGGTTTTGAAAAAAGAAAAGTAAGACACTCTTTTTAGAGCAGTTATTCTGAAGGTGATCTCTTGGGAATGTCTATACATCATAAAGATTTCTTTTGATTCCCCATGTAATCCCATCACTTCATGGCAAATAGATGGGGAAAGAATGGAAACAGTGAAAAGCTTTCTTTTCTTGGGCTCCAAAATCATTGCAGATGGTGACTGCAGCCATGAAATTAAAAGATAGTTGTTCCTTGAAAGAAAAGCTATGACAAATCTAGACAGCATATTAAAAAGCAGAGACATTACTTTGCTGACAAAAGTCCGTCTAGTCAAAGCTATGGTTTTTCCAGTAGTCATTTATGGATGTGAGAGTTGGACTGTAAAGAGAGCTGAGTGCTGAAGAATTGATGCTTTTGAACTGTGGTGTTGGAGAAGACTCTTGAGAGTCCCTTGGACTGCAAGGAGATCCAACCAGTCCATCCTTTGCAAGGAGATCCAACCAGTCCATCCTAAAGGAAATCAGTCCTGAATATTCATTGGAAGGACTGATGCTGAAGCTGAAACTCCAATCCTTTGGCCACCTGATGCGAAGAGCCGACTTGTCTCTTCTGTCTCCTGCATTGGCAGGTGCGTTCTTTACCACTAGCTCTACCTGGGAATCCCAGTCTTCATGGTAAAGTCTCCTTTTAAGATTAAAAATATATAGGCCTGTACTACATTTCTTGGAGAGGAAGGCCTGGCGTGCTGCGGTTCATGGGGTTGCAAAGAGTCGGACACGACTGAGCGACTGAACTGAACTGAAGTGAATATATTTCTGTTCCTTTTCAAGCCACCAGTAGAGCTGTGGGGGGACTCCCTATGTCTCCCGAGCACAAGAGCAAATAAATCCTAGGAGTCGCGTGATTTAGTTATTTAACACGTGATTGAAAATTTGGCTTTCCAAGTCAGGCTTTCAGGGGTTTGCGAAAATGTCTTATTGAGTAGTGTCAGTTCTCAGACTGGCATTTAGGAAATGCCATTTCCTATTTTTCACAGGTATTTGTGAAGATGCCTCGGGTGAGTTATAAACTTATTCAAACCATGATTCTGGGAAACTATTGTGATTGCTTTCAAGTGTTATTTCAATAAAATATTTCATGTTTGTATATATTTATATGATGTATATAATACTATAGTATTATCTATGTTACATTATGCAATGTAATACAGATAATTATATATTGGTATAATACATATATAGTTATATATAATGTTATATAGTGTAATATATATAATTTATATTTCATGTTTATCTATATAATTTTATATATATATATACACATATATATAACTGAATTAACAGTCATTACTTCACCACATCTGCCAGACTTTCTGTGCCCAGAATAATTTTTGGCTGCATATCATAAAATAAAATCCATCATAAAGGATTATGCCACTCATAATATTCTAAAAATCTTCTATATAAGAACACTGTTAAAGAGGAGAGAATCCAAAAATGATTGAGGGAGGGGAAGTGTGTTTAGCTAAGTGAACTGTTAAAGAGGACTGCTCCCAAGGCTGTGGGTGAATTTGGTGTCAATTCGGTGTGTTTGCCAAAAACACGCTGGCTTGGAGGCATACCCTGTAAGTAGTTGAATATCTTGGATCTTCCCCATGCAGTCCTGGGGGCCTCAGGCTCCTCATTTAAAGGCAGAAGTGCTGTTAGCCATTTTCCTAGATTGCAATCTTCCCCATCCCGCTCTTGGGTGCCAACCAGCTCTCTGGAGAAGTACCCATTTGGCTCCAGGCTATCCTATGTCGTCACCAGGCAGGAAGACCCTTCAGTGAGCGCGTGAAGGAAACACACAAACATTTGTTAGCTTGGAGAAGTATCTATTGAAATGATTTTCACGTAAGTTAACTTTGAAACGTTCTAACTGTGCGGTGTAGAGATTCCCTACCTCAGCATTACAAACGTAAAGATTACAGTGTGTTTCACATGGTGCCTTTCAGTCAGGTGTTTAGAACTGCATTTGGCTGCATGAAATTTGGACTTTTTATGATCGTCGTTGCAGTAGGAAATTTCAAGGGAATCGTTTTACGATATGTATTTCACTTCTTACAGCTTGGCTGCTAAGCCTGTAATGTCCACTTAACGTTTAACTCTCTGAATTAAGTTCAAATATTTTCAAAACCCTCTTTGTGTTCTAATTGTTCTTGGCTTCCACCGCTTATAGCAAAGCCAAGTAGAATAAAGAAAGGAGTCTCAAAGAAAATTCAGAAAATACTCGATTAGGCAAATGGTTTCTCCTTTGTTTAGCTGAGAAATACTCTTATGTTTTGCCAAAAGTTGAAACAAAATTCCATTGTCCTTTAATACATCTTATTTTGGTCACTTGATTAAATGTTATACGTTCTTCCTGTGCATTAGAAGAGAGGGAAGTGTTTACATGAGAAAAACAGGGATCCATGCCCCAGTTTCCACATTTTCAGAGCGCTGTAGCAACAAATTCTGGAGAAAGGGCATGGCAACCCACTCCAGGATTCTTGCCTGGGAAGTCCCCTGGACAAGGGAGCCTGGCAGGCTACAGTCCACGAGGTTGCAAAGAGTCGGGCATGACTTAGCAACTAAATCACCACTCCACCAGCACCGCAGCAACAAATTCTGGAATTATGCAAGCAGGAAAATCATAGATTTCCCTGGCTCATGAAGCCATGGTCCTCATTTTCACGGACTTCAGTGGGAGAGCGGGCAGAAGAGGGAAAGAGAATAGCACGTAGATGTAACTTTTAATTTCTGGAAATCTGTATCTCATCGGAGTAGAGATTACAGAATGTTGTATTTGGAAGGGATTTAATTTTTCCAATCCAGCTGTCTACGCAATTCATAGATCCTCTCATCAAAAAACCTGCGAGAGGCCTTCATTAAAGATTAAGGAACTCATTGCCTTCTGAGAGTCACTTCTAGCTTTGCACAGATGGAAAGTTCCTACTTGTTCTGAAACGACAGATCTCTCTGAAGTGTCTCTGCCTGATATCTCAGGAAGTGTTCACCAGCAACACTGAACAGCTTTTAATGAGGCAACTTGTGTGATTCGGGGTCTTCCCTGGTGGCTCAGATGGTAAAGAATCTGCCTGCAATGCAGGAGACTCGCGTTCAATCCCTGGGTTGGGGAGATCCCCTGGAAGACGGCATGGCTACCCACTGCAGTATTCTTGCCTGGAGAATCTCATGGACAGAGGAGCCTGGCGGGATATATAGTCCATGGGGTGGCAAAGAGTTGGATATGGCTGGGCAACTAACACAACTCTACAACGCTGTGATTGGAAGATTGTTACTGTGTCTCTCCACTCCAGGTCTGGGCTGGAGTTTCTAGCTCTCTTTTCCAATGGAGGAGTTTCTGTATTCCAGCTGTGAAGGTCACCCTTTCGAACATCTGTCCACATTCTTCATAACTGTGTTGAATGCGTCAGATGGCTCAGAACCGAGAACAGCGCCCTCGGGGTAGTCTAAACGTGGGGAATGGAGCTATTCCTTATTTACTGTCCTCGTGTTCATGGATTCGTTAATGAAGTCAGAATTGCACTAGCATTTGATATATTTGCACTGTTGATTTATACTGAACTCATAGTGAAGTAACTTTTAAAAATAATTTTTATATACGACTCACACATGTAATATTTATGGATTTGTTTTTCTTTTTTAATCATAAATTTGAGGCTTTATATATTTCATCGTTATGTTAAAGTAATATCCGTGAGTAAAATAATGTTTAGGAAAATCGAGTCAAAAATACATACAAAGGTGCAGGATTGACGGAAGAGTTTTTTTTTTTATCTTTGTTGTTATTTTTTAAACTAACTGATTTTAATTGAAGAATAATTACAGTATTGTGATTTTTTTTTTTTTTTGGCCATACAGCAATGTAAATCAGCCATAGGTATATATGTGTCACCCCCATCCTTTTTTATTGTTACTTTTAAAATTAATTTATTTATTTTAATTGGAAGATTATTACTTTACAGTATTTTGATGGTTTTTGCCATACATCAATATGAATATTTATTGGCAAGACTGATACTGAAGCTGAAGCTCCAATCCTTTGGCCACCTAATGCCAAGAACTGACTCATCAGAAAAGACCCTGATGCTGGGAAAGGCGGGAGGAGAAGGGGGCGACAGAAGATGAGATGGTTAGACGGCATCACGGACTCGAGGGACATGAGTTTGAGCAAGGTCCAGGAGTTAGTGATGGACAGGGAGGCCTGGCGTGCTGCAGTCCATAGGGTTGCAAAGAGTCGGACACGACTGAGCGACTGAACTGGCTGATGAAGTGAATCGGCCACAGACATACATGTGTCCCTCCCCATCCTGAACCCCCCCCGAAACTTCCCTCCCCACCCCACCCCTCCAGGTTGGCAGAGAGCAGCAGCTTTGGGTTCCCTGCGTCATACGGCAAACTCCCCCTGGCGCTCTCTTTTCCGTATGGCGATGTGTATTGTTTTATGCTATTTGTTATTTTTGAGTCTGTTAATGTCTCGGTAATATTTGTGCCCTCTCAAAAAAGTTAACATATTGTTCCTCTTAGGGCCTTGTTCTGAAGGGTTGAGATATGGATCCTCTTTTTTTTTTTTAAGTTTATTTGTTTATAGCAATGTCCCGTCTTGGTCACGGCACTCAGGATCTTTATTGTGGCTCTCAGGCTCAGGAGCTGCAGCTCGTGGGCTCCAGAGGGCAAGCTCAGTAGCTGAGGTGTGAGTACTTAGCTGCCTCACAGCATGTGGGGTCTTAGTTCCCCGGCCAGAGATCAAACCCGCGTGCCTTGCATTGGAAGGTGGATTCTTAACCACCGGAGCCCCAGGGAAATCTCTGGATCCTCTTTGCTAACTCATTATCTGTTCTTTCCAAATAACATCCTCTGGAACACCCATATCATCACCCAGGTAACCAAAGATGCTGTCACACAAGTTGGAGTTGAGGAATGTGTTCATGGCCTCCAAGCCCCTTATCTCTACAAGTTCAGCATCGGCTATAATGCTGGCCTGTTAATCAGCCATCCGTTTTTGGAGTCAGTTACATACTCACCAAGGGCTTCCCTGATGGCTCAGCTGGTAAAGAATCTGCCTGCAATGCAGGAGACCCTGGTTCGTTTCCTGGGTCGGGAAGATCCCTGGAGAAGGGATAGGCTACCCACTCCAGGATTCTTGGGCTCCCCTGGTGGCTCAGCTGGTAAAAAAAAAAATCTACCTGCAATGAGGGAAACCAGGGTTGGATCTCTGGATTGGGAAGATGCCCTGTAGAAGGGAAAGGCTACCCACTCCAGTATTCTGGCCTGGAGAATTCCATGGACTGTGTAGTCCATGGGGTCACAAAGAGTCAGACAGACTGAGTGACTTTCTCTTTCAGGCACTGTCAATGGGAATGGAAATTGGTGCAGCCAATACAAAAAAACGGTACAGAGGATCCTCAAAAAAAAAAAAAAAAATTAAAAACAGATCTAGCAATTCCACGTCTGGGTAGGGGTCCACAGGCATTGAAATCAGAATTTCAGAGCGATCGCTGCATCCCCGTGGGCCCGGATTCAGTCCCTGCTCACGTAACCAGATCGTGCATGCTGCAGCCAAGAGTTTGCTTGCGGAAACGCAGAGATTCCATGTGTCTCAGCTAAGACCCGGCACAGCCAAATAAACAGATAAACAAATAGAGACTTCCCTGGTGGCTCAGTGATTAAGAATCTGCCTGTCAGTGCAGGGGATGCAGGTTTGATCCCCGCTTTGGGAAGGTTCCATGTGACGAGGAGCAGCTAAGCCATTTGCCAGAACTACTGAGCCCTCATGCCCACTGTTTGCAACAAGAGATGCCTCCTCAATGAGCAGCCTGGGAAACGCAACCAGAGAGTAACCCCTGCTCGGTGCAACTAGAGAAAACCCAGGTGCAGCCACAGAAACCTAGAGAAGCCAGAAATAAATTAATTTTTAAAATGAATGAAATGAAACAAATAGGTGTACACGAGCTAAACAGGTTCTATGAATTCTCCTTCACTACCCAAATTCTTGTTACCTGAATGCTCACCCTCCAGATTCATGAACAGAGTGGATTCAGAGCTGCTTTGGAAGACAGAAAGACCCTCTCTTTCTGTCCTTCAGAAATGGAGTCTTGTGGGTTTTTAACACTTTTTCCAGGACCAGTGAACAGTTAAGAGATAAGCCTTGCAAGACAGGAGTGTATCAAATAAAAGAGGACCTCAAATACAAAAAAAAGGGGGGAGGGGGGAGAAATGTACCTTGGACAAAAGCAGTCATTTCAGAATATAGCTTTTTAAACTGTCAGAGTTGCTGTGGCTGATTCAGGTCGGTGTTTGGTAGAAATCAACACTATAACGTAAAGCAGTCATCCTTCAATTAAAAATAAATAAACGTTAAAAAGTAAAGCTGTCAGAATTTATCAAAATCATCAGCGTACAAGCAGTTTACTACGTAATACTGAGGTGAGCCGAAGGAATAGCTGTAAAATGTTAGCCTGCAGGTTCTTCACGTGGACGGGTATGCACTGCATACCAGCAGAGTCTAGTTCAGTAAACCTAACTTTAGCACCAAAGGCCCCTAGTGTCTGTAAAATAAACCAACCCCTGTTGGTTGGCAGAATAGGACAGTATAGTCACACTCCATAAAAGGTGTTTCTGAGATTTAAGGATCTGGAGACGTGTTACTCTTGATTTTCACGCACGCCCGCAGGAGAGATTCTGCCAGACAATGTTTCAAGAAGAGATTTCAGCATATGATCGATGTTGGTTTTGGCACAAGCTTTGGTACCTCATTGAAAGTGTCCTTTTTTGGACATTTTCCCCTTCTTCATTTTCAAGTCTGTCTTTGGTTTGGATAAGTAACAAAGGGTTGAATTGATGAGGTTTTAACAGTCATCGTCGAGAGGTCCTGTACCTTAAAAGCATCCACTGGGCAAAGATTTCATTCATCTTCCTGCCCGCATCTCTTGTTATTCCTGACGGCGCTGTTGGTATGCTCTCTGTGGTTTTGCTTTTACTACCAGCAACTAGGATAACAGAAGCATTTCTGGGAAGGTTTTAACTCAGTGAAGAATGCAGTAGCTAGGAAATCCTGTTAATCCCATGAAATTATGGGAATTTGATTTTCTAAAAAAAGTTCGTTATCAGGACCATTGTACCGGGGCTCTTGAAGTGAAAACAAAATATTGATACCGCCTGTGTGACTTTGGACTCAACTGGTGTAGCGTGTGCCTTTGAGGTCTGTTGCTGTCGAGATATGCAAGTAACATATTGTTGTTCAATTGCTTCAGTCATGTCCGACTCTTTGCGTCCCCATAGGCGGTAGCCCGCCAGGCTCCTCTGTCCATGGGATTTCCCAGGCAAGAATACCGGAGTGGGTTGACATGTCCTTCTCCTGCAGGTAACGTAAGAAGCCTCTAGAAACATTAAACTGATCCTGCTCCTGGGGAAAGCAGACTGAGAGTGTTTCATCGTATGTGGACCCATGATGAGCACAAGGTGAGTCAGAACCCACTGAGCATTTTGATTTCATCTCTGAGGTAAATGGCTAGATTTTTTTTTTTCTCCCCCAGATAGAAATGGTTCAGATTTTTGAAATGATGTGTCAGAAATCACCCCTGCAGTGTTCCAATGGAGACATGTAAATACATGTTAAACCGTATTTTTCTTTTTCTTGTAATTAAAGTAGGCACCTGGGAAAGCATATAAGACTTTATATGATTATGAAACTCTTTTTTTACACTGCAATTAAAAATAGAGCAAAAGCAAAAGCAAAAAAAAAAGCAAGCGTCTTTGACAGAGACTTCCCATATGTGTGAATTTCATCGAGAACAGAAGCCTTTTAAAACAGGTGTGTTTGTAAAAGCATGTTATCCATTTTTGCAGGAGAAAAAATACTTATAAAATGTTTCTGTTCTAGAGGACAGCCTGGATATTGAGGTGTCCAGAGCTCCAGCCTCCCGGCTGTGAGCCTTTGGTCCTGTTTGAGCCTCTCTTGGTAGACGTGGCTGCCGCAGACTGTTGGCCTTCGTGTTCCGTGGCCCCCAGATGCCTGTGTGTCTAGTTACGGCTCTCAGTTTATAGTTCTCCTGCTTCCTTCTTCTCTTTCACTCCAACATCTGCTGTGTTTTTGCAGCTGATGGAAAGTGCAAGTCCATGTGACATCTCAACGTATTTTTTTTTTTCCTGCTGTTTATCTGAAATGCGCGTTTAACTCTGAGTCCTAAAGTTTACCTGGCACCTTTATCATACCCTTTTCCAGGAAACCCTAAACCTAGGAAGCCTGCTTCCTTGCTAGATCCCAAGGGAAATAGCAGGCAGCATAGGACCGTTGGGACTCCCACAAAAGAGTCCCTTACCCAGCGCAGGGAACATATACGGGTCCTGTGATTTTCTTCCTCTTCTTCTTTTAATACAATTTGTGTTTTTTGTTTTTTTTTTTTTGAGGCAGAGGGCTACAAGTCTTATATTTTGGCCAAGAGTTGAAGATGACTGAAAGTTTCCTTTCTCCCTCCCCGTTTCTTTCACCCTCTTCCTTCTTCTCTTAAGTTGTGTTACATCCTTGAAGAGAAAGACTGATCACGTGCAGAAATCCTTAAGGAAGTCTGGGAGCAGAGATACTTACGAAGTCTGGGAGCAGAGATAACTTACGAAGCCCAGGGCTTTGACTTTTGAAGTTTGGGGTTGCACTTTTATTTTTTTCTCAACAGTCCAAATGCTAGACTAGGATGTTGTTGTTTAGCTGCTTCATCGTCTCTTCTTCTTTGCGACCCCATATGCCTTACATAGCCCTCCAGGCTGCTCCTGAGCCACTAGGGAAGCCCAGACTAGGATGTCTGGTATCAAACTTTCAAGCTTTTTCCTGTGTTCCATCAGTAACAAGAGACAGCACCTATCACTTGCTGAAGGACATCCATTAGACAGAGAAGTTGCTTACTGAAAGTAGGGCAGTTACCAGAAAATACGTGGAGAAGAATAACAGAATCTCTGGGTACCAAATTTGACTTGAAGAAGGTGAACTAATGTAGTGAATGGAGTCTTTCAAAATCCAGGGTTTAATCTCCCGCTTTAAAGTACAGGCCCCAGGACGTCCATGATGGTGTAGTGGTTAAGAATCCACCTGCCAATGCAGAGGACACGTGGGTTCGGAAAGAGCCCATGTCCCACAGGGCAGTTAGGCCCGTGCACCACAGCTATGGAGCCTGTGCCCCGAAACCAGAGAAGTCACCCCAGGGAGAAGCCCACACGCCACAGCTGGAGAGTAGCCCCCGCTCACTGCAACTAGAGAAAGCTGGCATGCTGCAGCCAAATCCCAGCACAGCCAAAACCAAACAAACAAAAAGCACGGGCCCCAGACTTATTTCTAAATTTTTAAATGTACTCAGTTTTAAAAGGTGAGCTGAGGTCTATATGCGATGTGTGCGTAGTAGATGGCATTTGTGATTTAATATTCGGATACCTGCTATGAACAGCCAACTCTGGAAAAGACCCCGCTGCTGGGAAAGACTGCAGGCAGGAGGAGAAGGGGACGACAGAGGATGAGATGGTTGGATGGCATCACCGACTCAACGGACGGGAACTTGGGCCAACTCTGGGAGATGGAGAAGAACAGGGAGGCCTGGCGTGCTGCTGCCCACGGGGTCATGAAGAGTCAGACGCGACTTGGCAACTGCACAACAACATCTACTATGAAAATGGCTTTTCAACACCAGCCCGCTAAGCACCCTGGAAGACCCTTGCTAAAGTAAAAATTTGAGTCCCAGACAGGTTTAGACTGGACCAAACGCCAACCAGGATGCATCGCGACAGCAGGAAAAGACTTCTAATAATCAGTTTCACTGCCTTACATTTTTTTTTAACATAAATCCACGGGTTCTGATCACTTCAGTTCAGTCGCTCAGTCATTTCCGACTTTTGGCGACCCCATGTACTGCGGCACGCAACCTTCCCTGTCCCTCACCAACTCCTGGGGCTTGCTCAGACTCATGTCCATCAAGTCGGTGATGCCATTCAGCCATCTGATCCTCTGTCACCCCCTTCTCCTCCTGCCTTCAATCTTTCCCAGCATCAGGGTCTTTTCCAATGAGTCAGTTCGTCACATCAGGTGGCCAAAGGATTGGAGTTTCAACTTGAGCCCTTCCAGTGAATATTCAGGACGGATTTCCTTTAGGATGGACTGGTTGGATCTCCTTGCACTCCAAGGGATTCTTAAGAATCTTCTCCAACACCACAGTTCAAAAGTATCATTTCTTCGGTGCTCAGCTTTCTTTATGGTCCAACTCTCACATCCAGGCATGACTACTGGAAAAACCATAGCTTTGACTGGATGGTTCCTTGTTGGCAAAGTAATGTCTCTGCTTTTCAATATGCCGTCTAGGTTTATATATATAAACATTTATTTACTTGGCTGCCTCGGGTCTTAGGTGTGGCTGGCAGGACCTTCTTCGTGTCAGGCAGAATCTTTCTTTCTGGCACTCGGGCTGTCTACTTGCAGTGTGTGGGCCCAGTAGGTGCAGAATATGGGCTGTCTGCTTGTGGCGCTGGAGGCCTTAGTTGCCCCGAGGCATGTGGGATCTTCATTCTCCGACCAGGGGTCAAACGTGCCTCCCCTGCAGTGCCACGTGGATCCTTAACCTCTGGACCACCAGGCAGGTCCCAGGACCTCATGTTTTAAGGAGAAACCAAAACTATGGCTCAGATGGTCCCACGTGGGAATTGTCCAGGAAAATTGTCTGCTTCTGTTTGGAACTTACCTTGCAATGCATAACACATCTGTGCACCGTAAGATTTACAAAATCCCCTTGGAGCTCTGAGGAATTATGGCTAATTGTGCAGTATTTGGACAAATAATGCGTGAAAGATAATTCATCACTACCTAGTTAATTGTTGTTGATGTTTACTTGCTAAGTCGTGTCCAACTCTTCTGTGACCCTGTGGACTGTAGCCTGCCAGGCTCCTCTCTGTCCATGGTATTCTCCAGGCAAGAATCCTGGGGTGGGTTGTCCTTTCTTCCTCCGGGGGATCTTCCCCTGGAGATGCAGGTTAGACCTGCATCTCCTTTTGGGCAGGCGGGTTCTTTACCACTGAGCCAGCAGGGAAGGCCACCTAGTTAATTAATTCAGGGTTAAATAGGCACTCTATATTTGTATTTGGGCTTCCCAGGTGGTGCTAGTGGTATCAGAGCCTGCCTGCCCATGTAGGAGACATAAGAGATATGGGTTTGATCCCTGGGTTGGGAAGATCCCTTGGTGGAGGTCATGGCAACCCACTCCAGTATTCTTGCTGGAGACTCCCATGGACAGAGGAGCCTGGTGGGCTACACAGCCCCTGGATCTCCAAAGAGTCGAACACGACTGAAGTGACTTTGCAACTCCCATTTGTATTATTTTGTACATTTACACTTGTAAATAACAACTTGCATTTTACCTTCTCACCCCTCTTTTTGCAAATAGAACCAGATCATTTGAATACAAATATCTTTCTGTTTTTCTTTTTCTTGTGTTATTATTCTGGGCAGTTTGAATGAAGTTTAACATAATTGGAAAGGGATAAATATATATGATGCAATTAGCATTATTCCCTTCGTGGCTGCATGAACTGCAGATTTCCACCTCCACTAAGGGCTTCCCTGATGGGCTCAGGCTGTCAAGAGTCTGCCTGCAATGTGGGAGACCTGGCTTTGATCCCTGGATCGGGAAGATCCCCTGGAGGAGGGAATGGTGCCCGCTCCAGTGTTCTTGCCCGGAGAATCCCATGGACAGAGGACCATGGTGGGCTACAGTCCACGGGGTCACAAAGCGTCGGACAAGACTGAGCACCTAACACGCACGGGCGTTGTTTACATTGGCGGCCCCGTGGCTTGTGATGATTCTGTAAGTTTCAGAGCAGGCTGATGGCATCTGCGGGTGGGGGTGCAGGGAGCAGGCGTTCCCCACTGTGGGGTGGGCGCGCGCATCGGAGTTTGTCTTGCTGGCTCCTGGGAGCCTACTCTAGTTATCTGGCACGCCAGCTTGCTCGGAAGCTCCCTGGGCGGCTGGAAGCCGCAGACTGAGGCAGACACGGGCCGCCGCGCCCACTGAGTGGGTCGTGCCTCCTGGGCAGGTCCCACCCTGGCAGGGACTCCTGCTGGCGGGTGTGTGGCCAAGACCCCGGCTTCCTCAGCAGGCCCCCCACGAACAGGGCTCCTTTCTTGATGGCCCTTACCGCCGAGCCATCAGTAACAGGGCGGGTTCCACGGGCTTAGCCGGACAGATTAAAGGTTCCCTTTGAAGGTGACCGATGACACTGGCCCTCAAAGAGCCTCTTTTGAAAGACGACGCAGGGATTACGTTCCAGAGGTCGGGATCCCCTAGGGCTGCCTTTCATGTCTCCCGGGGGGGTCCCCTCTGTGACACTCGGCCCTTCTGGACCGCAGAGAGGAAACCATTGGACGTGATCAGAGCAAAGAGTCCGAGGCCCTCCAGTTCGGTCCTACCTTGCCCATGGGGCCATCCAAAAGCTCCCCGTCTGGATCTCACGTTACGTCACAGCCCCATGAAGAACAACTATTGTGGTTGTTGCTATTGTAGCTATTGCTGTTGTTCAGTTGCTAGGTTGTGTCCGACTCTTTGCCCGCCAGGCTCCACTATCCTTGAGATTTCCCAGGCAAGGCTACTGGAGTGGGTTGGCATTTCCTTCTCCAGGGGAACTTCCCGACCCAGGGGTCAAACCTGCGTCTCCTGCAGTGGCAGGTGGATGCTCTGACTGTCCCGCCTGGGAAGCCCACAGAACAGCAGAGTCACTTGCAAACTACTAGCTGCTATAATTGGCACATAATAGGACACCTGCTCTGACTTCATACTTGGTCGGCACGGTTTCTTGTCCAAAGACCGAGTCAGAGAGGAACCACGTGGACCCACGTGCTTTCAGCAAAATGGGCTGAAATGGAGCAGCTTCGCTCGATGCCCCAAAGTACCGAGAGTATTTTATTCCTCACCGTCCAGTAATGACCCACGAGGTTAACTGGGACGTTTTCCCACATAACCCGGCAAAAGTTTGCAGTTTCTAAAGTCAGGCAACGGGAGAGGCTTAATTTAATGACTCCTGCTATTTGTAGAAGTCGTTCATAGTCTCTCAACTCTCAGATATTGCGGAATTCACAGAATTTGAAAGGCAAGTTTGACAGTTAATGGGTGAAATTGGGCTAAAAGAAACTGGCTAGCCATTTGGGTTTAGGAAGAGTATCCATTTTTAGCTTCTTTTTACTTGGTAAGTTCTTAACAATATTGGGCTTCCCTTGTGGCTTAGGTGGTAAAGAATCTGCCTGCAATTCTGGAGACCTGGGTTCGATCTCTGGGTTGGGAAGGTCCTGTGGAGAAGGGAAAGGCTACCCACTCCAGTATTCTGGCCTAGAGAATTCCTTTGGTCCATGGGGTCGCAAAGAGTCAGACACGACTGAGCGACTTTCACTTCACTTCACTTGTTATAACATAGTTGGGAATGCACTATATAAAATATATGATGTTGGCAGTGATATACACGATTGTTTTTCATGCCAGAATATGCCAGCTGTAACAGCAAATGAGGTCAAAGAAATGTCATGAAGTAGGAAATATTAAATAATATTTAATATTTAAGTAAAAATATTAAATTTTTTCCCCTGAGAACAAGCACATAAGTAGTTTGGGACTGCTTTGCAGACAAATGACTTGGAACTCAGACTCTGGGAATTTTCCTGCTCTGAAATAAGGAGTCTTTCATGTTGACTAAGGAGAAGAGAATTGGCTGTTGAGATAAACAGAGGAAGGAATAAATCAAAGGGGTATTCCAAAAAAAAAAAATCTTGCCCGACACTTTATATCAATAGGTATGCAGCAAACTTGTGCCGACGAAAGTAAAAGGAAATAGAGCCATCGAAGATATCCGTACGTTCCAAGTGTCCTAGGAACCGGCAGAACTTTTGTGTGACCAGCAAGAAAGTTGGGAAGAAGAAGCCCAGAGCGGAGGAGGAACAGGGAAACACGTTTGGGGCCAGCTGATCATGATCGATTTGACAAAGATGATCAGTATGCTCAAGTTGATACATAATCAAGCAGGCGGTAGGCACCAAGATCCTAAGAGCAGAGCAGGGGTGAGAGTTGGGATCTGGGACGATCCGATGAGATTTAGCAGCAGCGGCGGCAAGACCATACGTTAGTCGTTGTTTATTTTATTTTATTTTTTCCAAATGTGTATATATATATTTTTTTATTTGGCTGAGTGGATCTTCATTGCTGCACAGTGACTTTCCTTAGTGGTGGCAAGTGGCGACTGCTGCCTACTTGAGGTGCAGGGGCTTCTCATTGGGGTGGTTCTCTCGTTGCAGAGCACAGGCTCTAAGGCACGTGGCTTTCAGTGGTCGTGGGGCGCAGGCTTAGTTGCTCCAGGGCACGTGGGACCTTCCCTGAGCAGGGATCGAACCTGCGTCTCCTGCACTGGCAGGTGGGTTCTTAACCACTGGATCACCAGTGAAGCCCATGGTTTGCATCCTTGATGGATATCAGGGCTTTTAATACCAAAACATACTAAAGAACCAAGGGAAAAAATGTTGCAAAATACACGTGTTTTTTGAACATAGTTGCTTACCATGGAGAGGAAAGATAGATTCCTTTCTTAAGCAATAGAAGTGCCATGTGGTTAGTTTCTGCCTCAGCTTCTCAGACCCGCCGTAATGCTGGACAATTTGCTTGCTGGAAGTTCTAGTTTAATGGGACCCGGACATTTGACTCTGAAGGTTGACCTCTGCACCTTCATGAAGAATGTAAGTTTCTGCGGGACCTGGAGAAAAATAACAACAATAATAAAGCTTTTGACTTACTGATTGATGGTTTTAAATTGTGGTGCTGGAGAAGACTCCTGAGAGTCCCTTGGACTGCAAGGAGATCAAACCGGTCAATTCTAAATGAGATCAACCTTGAATATTCATTGGATGCTGAAGCTCCAGTACTTTGGCCACTTGATGCGAAGAGCTGACTCATTAGGTTGAAGAGAAAAGGAGAAGGGGACAGCGGAGGATGAGATGGTTGGATGGCATCACTGACTCAATGGACATGAATTTGAGCAAAGTCCATGGGGTTGACAAGAGTCAGACGTGACTTAGCAACTGAACAACAGCAAGGTACAGCTTAGAAAGTCTTAGGAGAGTTGCTTGTTGGCCAGCCAGTGGCTTGTCTTACATTCGGAACCGACATTAGAGCTGATTGTAAATGCTTGCAACACACGCACCTCCCCAATTGCAAGGCTGATTGAAAGGACAGATTAGGGTACCTTCTAATGTAGCAGCTAAAGCTAGCAGATCAAGAGTGATACGTGTAGATAAATTCAGAAGAGAGTGTGTTGTGTCTGTCTGACTGTGCTCGTCGGCCATCGGCACTGTCAGAGGCACTGCTGACTCATTGAAAAGACTGGGCAAGTGGCCAGGAACATTCTTATCTTGACATTTAAAAAGGTGATGGATTGAGAGAGGAAACAGCAGAAAAAGTCACCTGCGCTGAACGTGGGTAGGTGCCAGACTTAGAGGCACAGAGGCACGTTGAAGCAACAGAGGCAGGCAAGGATGGGGCTGTGGGCAGTGCCTTACGGCTCCGCCCATCCTGGGAACCAGCTCATTGAAATTCATCAGGACTTCCCTGGCGCAGGACACACACGGGTTGCGTCCCTGGACCCGGAAGATCCCCACTTGCCTCAAGGCAACTCAGCCCGTATGCCGCGTGGAGCCCGAGACCTTCCACTGCGGAATCCCTCACACCCTAGAGCCCCGTGCTCTCCAACAAGAGAGTCCACCGCAGTGAGAAGAGCGAGCGTTGCAGCAACGCGTAGCCCGCCTCTGGTCTCTGTGTTCCTTTTCTCTTGACACGATTGCGCGTAGTCTCCTGAGCCTCTCCTGAAGATGTAAAGACGAGATCGACCCATACCTACTCTAAATCAATCGATGAAACTTTTGAAAGACAGTTCTTTCCTTGCTGGATCTCGTAAAGATCTTTTCCGTTCCTGATTCATCTCGAATTGTGAGAGCATCTGACGTCGACTTTATGTGAAACGAAGGAAGTCTTTGCCAAAAAATGAATGTGTGTCTGTAGATGTGCATATATTCACACATACATATGAATGTGCATATGTATACACACGCATATATGTACTATGGTGTGCGTGTACATACGCAGTCACTTCGGTCGTGTCCGACTCTGCGATTCAATCACTGTAGCCCCGCCAGGCTCCTCTGTCCACGGGGATTCTCCAGGCAAGGATACTGGAGTGGGTTGCCATTGCCTTCTCCAGAGGATTTTCCCGACCCAGAGATTGAACCCGCATCTCCTGCATCTCAGGCATTGCAGGCAGATTCTTTACCACTGAGGCACCTGTGAAGTCCCATGTATGGTAGCATGGTAGCAGGTTTTAAAAAAATATCTAGTTATTTGTCTGTGCCAGCTCTTAGTTGCAGCAAGTGGGATCTAGCTCACTGACCAAGGATCGAACCCAGGCCCCCTGCATTGGGAGCTCAGAGTCTTAGGGGCTAGACCCGCAGGGACTGTCTCATCATGGTAGCAGTTTTTATGTAGAAGCAATTCATAGCCCTAAGCTATCTCATCTAAATGTAATATATCCTGTAAGAATTGATAATGGTACATAAGTTCCAAGCAAGTCAAGGGTTAGGTGTACAGCCCATTTCCTCCCTCGCTGCGTGATCCAATTCCATTTTAACTTCTGTGAGCTTCAATTTCTTTACCTGGACAACTGAAAAATAGATTATATACAGGGACTTGGAGACGTTGCAGCGTTCAGTAAGAGCTTCCGTGGTGGCTCAGTAGTAAAGAACCCGCCTGCCAGTGCAGGAGGCGTGGGTTTGACTCCTGGATCAGGAAGATCCCCTGGAGGAGGGCATGGTAAGCCACTCCAGTGTTCTTGCCTGGAGAATCCCGTGGGCAGAGGAGCCTGGTGGGCTGTAGTCCATGGGGTCGCAAAGAGTCAGACACGACTCAGCGACCAAACAGCAACAATGTTCAATAAATGCTCATTTATTTTATTCCTGTCTATCATTTATGTACGTGTGTATGTCTCTATCGTGCCTATTTCCATGTGCATTGATTATCTGTCTGTGTCTCTCTGAGTGTATAGATGTAGATATAGATAGTATTCCTGGGCTTCCCTGGCGGCTCAGCTGGTAAAGAACCTGTCTGCAATGCAGGAGACCTGGGTTCGATCCCTGGGTTGGGAAGATCCCCTGGAGAAGGGGAAGGCTACCCTCTCCAGTATTCTGGCCTGGAGAATCCCATGGACTGCATAGTCCGCGGGGGTTGCAAGGAGGTGGACAGGACTCAGCGGCTTTCACATAGTTATGTGTAATGTATATATGTATGTATTTAAGGAATTTGTGAGGATTCAGTCTGAGGTTAAGAAACACCCAGTAACAGAGGCGCAGTCAGATAGCCATGTCAGCTGGAAGGTGATTTATGGCTTCAGCTCTTATTTAACGAGGATTAGCTTTGCACCGAGCTCGTAGCAGAGGTTGCTAAATGCTGCCCCCAATTTTTGAGGGATTTTGGCGCACGTTTCCTAACTTTCTGCGTCCAGAAAGCAGTCCAGACGTTGTCATTCTCGCTGCTGGCTTTTCTCTGCACACATAGATTGTTTTCTTCATTATCGAGGAGTTGGGAAAACCGATGTATGTGGTGGTGGGTGTAGCAGTTATGTTGAAGACAGTGTCACAGGCTTTCCTGGTGGCTCAGTGATTTAAAAAAAAAGAAAAAATCCACCTGCCAACGCAGGAGACAGCTGTTCGATCCTTGATTTGGGAAGATCCCACACGATGTGGAGCAAGGAAGTGTGTGGTCTAGAGCCTGGGAACCACAGTTACTGAGCCCCCGAGCTACAAATACTGAAGCTTGCGAACCCTTACCCACAGCAAGGGAAGCCCCTCAAGGAGAAGCCCACACATGACAAGGAAGAACAGCACCGGCCTTCGGCAACTCAGGAAACGTCTGCGTGCAGCAACAGACGCACGGCAGCCAAAAATGAATAAAATTAAAAAAAAAAAAAAAAACCAGCAACACAGTTTCACGCTGTTTTTATAGGGAAACCCATGCCTGACACCCAGCCCTGCACGTGAACGAAATCCCCGTGGTTCAGAATCTTTTTCTCGGTGAACATGAGCTTTGTCTGTGTCTGTGTTGGGGTTGTGTTCACGTTTGCTGAGCGGTGAGCACTTTTCCGTTCACGTACCTGCAAAAAGCCCTGCTGTTGGTAAAGGTTCCAGAGCCTCAAGTGTTTCTATCTCTGGGTGGGGGTGGGGGCCGCCCCAAGGGTTCTGCTGGATTAATCTCTTCGAGGCTGGCTTCCTGGGGAGACTGGGGGAGACTTGTGAAAGCTGTACGCCCTGAGCTCCGAGTTAAAGCCTTTCCAGACAGCGTCTTTGTGCCAGTCAAGAGGGAAGAGAGCTTTTATTTCTCGTTGGAGTGAGGCACACGTGGAGAACGCAGCACCAGAAATGGCAGGAGGCGTGGAAGGCAGACCTCAAGGGTTTCTGCCTAACAAGCTGCTGACGCGTTTCCAACAGGGCTGCCCAGCGCCAGCCTCAGATCACGGCTGCTCGCCTCTCAGAAGCGCCTCCTCCGTTTGAAAAACGTTCGTGTGTTTAAGGGACGTGACCTTCCCCAGGTAGCTTCTAATTCAAGCCAGCCCGGTACATGCGATCGCTGTGCGTTCTTTAGTGGAGTCTGTGAAGCGTGGCGCTGGGGAAAGAGATGATAGACATCAGAGCTGGCCTTAGTCACGTTTAGAGGGCAGGACAGCATTTGTGGGAGAGAGAGAGAGAAAAAAAAAACAGTGTCCTGGTCTGATTTTTTTTTTCCTTTTTGTTGAATAAGTTGTGTTTCCGCCAAGTACCATGGGGAAAGTGAAAGTGAAGTTGCTCAGTCGTGTCTGAGTCTTTGTGACCCCATGGACTGTAGCCTACTAGGTTCCTCCCTCTATGGGATTTTCCAGGCAAGGATACTGGAGTGGGTTGCCATTTCCTTCTCCACGGGATCTTCCCGACCCAGGGATCGAATCCGAGTCTCCCGTATTGTAGGTAGATGCTTCACTGTCTAAGCCATCAGGGATGTCTATAATATATAATGTATCAAACCATCAGACTGTACACCTTCCACTTTGCGACCCCAGGGACTGTAGCCTACCAGGATCCTCCGTCCATGGGGATTTTTCCAGGCATGAGTCCAGGAGTGGGGTTGCAATTTCCTTCTCCAGGGGATCTTCTCGACCCAGGGATCGAACCCAGGTCTCCTGCGTTGTAGGCAGACGCTTTACCATCTGAGGCACCAGGGAAGTACTGGGGGGGGTGGGGGATAAAATATCAATTTACTGTGATGCAGCCGTTTTCTCCTATTAGCAGAAGAGCAGTCCAAGGAAATGAGAAACCACAGTGCTCATTGAATGGCCATCCTGCTATTGTAGGCGTTGGCACACTACAGCCTCTGGGATGAGTCTGGCCCCCTGCATGTGTTGTCAATAAAGTTTTATTGGAAGACAGTCATGGACACTCCCGGGCGAGCAGTCTATGGCGACTTTTGTAAGACAAAAGACTTACAAAAGGACGTTTGTCAGACAGCAGTGTGGAGCTGTGAAAAAAGATTCTTTGGCCTACAGAGCCTACCATATTGACTCTCCAACTCTTTACAGAAAAGTTTGCTGACCTCCTGAAAGACCCTTACGCTACTCAGGGGTCTCCGTTTGACTGTCTCACCTGTGAATTTCTCCGTGATGGATTCTAGTCCAGCATCTCTTTCCCAAAATACCTTTTACCAGCTATGTGTGGAAAAGAGAGTATTTGAACTGTGCCTGCTGTGACTCAAAAACTGAGCTTTCAATTTTATTTAGTGGTGAGTAATGAATTAAGAATCATTTTTTAAAAAATTGTTATTATTTTTTGGCCATGCTGGGACTTTGCCACAAGCTGGGTCTTTCTGTAGCTTTGCCGTGAGTGGCGGGCTATTCTCCAGTTGTCATGTGTGGGCCTCTCATTATGGTGGCTTCTCTTGTTGTGACTCACGGGCTTCAGTCATTGCCAAGCACTGACTTTGCCGCCCCTAGGCATGTGGGATCTTCCCGGAGCAGGGATGGAACCCACGTCCCCTGCATTGGAAGGTGAATTCTTAACCACTGGACCACCAGGGAAGTCCAATTTTAATTAATATAAGTGCCTATATGGGATGTGCTGTGGCTCGGACTCTGATAAACAATCTGCCCACAATACCGGAGACCCAGGTTTGAGCCCTGGGTCAGGAAGATCCCCTGGAGGAGGAAATGGTGACCCGCGGCAGTGTTCTTGCCTGGAGAATCCCAGGGACAGAGGGGCCCAGGTGGGCTACTGTCCGTGGGGTCGAAAAGAGGTGAACACGACTGAGAAAGATTGAAAGCAGGAGGAGAAGGGGACGGCAGAGGATGAGATGGTCGGATGGCATCACTGACTCAACGCGTGTGAGTTTGAGCAAGCTCCGGGAGCTGGTGAAGGACAGGGAGGCCTGGTGTGCTGCAGTCCACGGGGTCACAGAGAATCAGACACGACTGAGCAACTGAACATCAAGAAGAGAAAGTGCCTGCATCTGGCTGCTGTCTCCTCTGTTGGGTGCATGGAAGACTTCTTTGAGTGCATCACAAACCAGGGAAAGAAGGAACCTAGCAAGCTCTGGTCACACTGACATTTCTTTTCAGCATATTTAATTTTTTCGTGCAATTCTAAGCTGTATCATTTTTTCTGCATTCCCTTTCTTACATTTCATCATTAAAGAAATTAGTTGACTTCTGTGTATCAATCTTATATCCTTCTACCTTGCTGTAATATTTATTTTCTGTTTTTTTTTTCTTGTGAAATATAATGCATGCACACTTTATACAGAAACGTAGTTATACCATTTTTATTTCATGTGTATCTGATCATGTAGGATTTCAGTTTCTTTTTTACTTTGTCTTAATGTTTTTAAAGGAATGTGTATGATTTAAATTTTGAAATATTGAGTATAATGTAGTTATCTTCCCAGTTCATTTCCATCATCAATTATGTGTGCTTCATTTTTTTTTTTTTCTTTTTTTCTGGGACAGTTTTTCAGTTGATTTTTTATTTTACCTTTCTGTTAAAAAATTGAACACTCAGCTCTGTTCTAACTCTGTTTCACGTCTTTTTCTGTCAGTTGGTGCTATATTTATTATTACCATCTTTTCGCTTCTTTGAATAATTTTCTTGAGTTGATTTTATGTCTTCAACTGCTTTGAGTTCCTAGCACAGGAATCATGAACTTTTTTTTTTTCTATTACATGCATTTTGCGGTCAAAATTTCTGTCTCCTTGGGTTTGAGACTACCAATTTGGCTAACATGTGATTCGACTTTCCTTTTAATCTTGCAGTTTGAAACTGGTTGGTCTTGGATTCGAAAGATTTTTGTCTTTCACCAAAACTGCAGAGTTCTTCACTATTTTCTTTTAATGTTGTCTCATCTGCATTAAAGAAAAAAATCCACTTAAATATTTTTTGGCTCTTTTTATATATTTAGTCAGTTGAATCTAAAACTTCCGCTTAAGTTTTTCAACTTCACTTTTTTGTAGCTCACTCTGCATTGTTTGTATACATCTATATCATAATCTATTAGCAGGGGCTTCCCTGGTGGCTTAGAGGGAAAAGCATCTGCCTGCAATGCAGGAGACCCGGGTTCGATCCCTGGGTCGGGAAGATCCCCTGGAGAAGGAAATGGCAACCCACTCCAGTACTCTGGCCTGGAAAATCCCATGGACGGAGGAGCCTCGTAGGCTACAGTCTGTGGGGTCACAGAGAGTCGGACGCGACTGAGCGATGACACAAAATGAACCTCAGATATCTTAGTCTGTAATTCTTCCATTTAGTTTTAGTTGTTTTTTTCTTTTCAGTTTGAATTATCTCTTTTTTTTTTTTCACTTAAAAATTTTTCTTGCTAATCTCTCAAAAATCTTCCTGGCCATTTTTATGATATTTTGCTTCTTATGTTGTTAATTCTATTTTTTTTTTTAGATATTTAATACATATTTATTTTACATCCTGCATTGACAGTTTTAATGCCTGATGTCTTTGGCAGTGATAGCCTACTGTCTTATGCTAATGACTATCAGTCTTGGTAGGGAGGGGACATCATATATTTTGTGATTTTTTTTTTTATTGTAATATTTTGGATCTGTCTCTATGAGGTAGAGACACTTAATGAAGGTGTCTCTGAACCTTCAAACCGTGAAATCTATAAACTGTGTACATGGTTGGTGTGAGGGGTCAGAGGTGGAGACTACAAAAAAAGCTTGTGCTCTTGACCACTTTTGAGCGTAGCCTAGTATCCAGAATAGTTTAAATGTTGATATTGTTAGTCTGGAGCACATTCAGCACCTTCTACCTGGACAGTTTTTCTCTAATCGAATGACATTGTCTTCTTAGAATAAAGAAGGGGACTTTGCTTTTCTGACAAAAGCAAATTTTCTGAAAGGTAATTCTTGGGCAGTGGAAACTTTAAAAAAAATTTTTAGTTGAAGGATAATTGCTTTAAAATGTATTGGTTTCTGCCGTACAGCAAGGTGAATTAGCTGTAAGTATAAATATATCTCCTCCCTCCAGGGGAAACTTCTTATCATCTTCACACTTAGGAAGGTTTCACACAGTTATCTTTTCACTTACATAGTTCAGGTCAAGATCTGGATGGAAAGTTTTACGAAATCATCTATATGCCTGGGGGGATTTTCCCTGTCCTGTTAATCAGTCAAGTTACAAAATTAATATATTTGGTCTTTGGAAAGTTTGCTAAATTGCAGATGCAACGTATCGATGGACAGATGTCTGTTTCTCTCTGTCTCTCTCTTTTTAAAATATTTTTGGTGAAAGCAATTGAGGGACCATAGACTAATATGACAGTGTTTTTTTTTGTTTGTCTTTGTTTATGTGTCTGCCTTTCTCTGCTTGTCCTGCATCAGCAGGGATTAGTCAACTGATATACTAAGCAAAGCGGGAAAGTAATTCTGAAAGACACCTGGCTTTGCTGTCCCACGCTTGTTATCCAAGGATCAGTACTTTTTCCAAGTTTCCCAGAGTGCTTCTTATCATCAGACAAGTCAGGGAAGCACTAATTTAGTGAGTTCACTTTCCATTAACCACACACTCAGTTTACAAAATGACCCAAGTGCTTGTGAAATGATTTTTTTTTTCCTGTTAAGTACCCAAGTCAAGATGCAAGGTCTGATAGCTTACAAGTGAATGGTGTCGGATTCGTGATCTCCAGAGAAGAAGATTTTGCTTCAGGACCAGAGACCAGGCTTGACCACTCAGGGCTTTTGGGTGGCAGAAGTTTTATTACAGTGAAAAGGGGCAGAGAAAGCTTCTGACAGAGACATCAGAAGGGGGTGGAGAGTGCCCTCCTCTTTAGCAAGGGAATTACGTACATTTTTAACTGGCTATTTAAGTCAAAGGAAAGTCTCAAGGTTGTAAAAATTTTACCAGACCCACTCCCATGATAGACATTCTAAGATATCAGGATTAGTCAGAAGGTTCTCAGGAAGGAGAAACTGTCCTCAAGCAGGATACATTGTTGTTACATAATCCCTAGTACAGAGTTTAAACTGAGTTGATTGCTATGTACTCATCAGTTCCCGGCTTAAAGAAAAAAACGGTTTTATGTGCCTAAGACTAAGGAATGTAGAGGCAAAAAGAAAAAAAAAAAGTTTGTCCTTTCCCCTTTCCTCCTCTTTGAGAATTCCAGACCCCTGTCTCCTCCTCGAGACCCCCAGACGCCTCTCTCCTCGGGCACCCCGGCACTTCTTATCAACCCACCTGGGAATTGACTCTGTCAGATCAATACATTTCGCCGTCAGAAATTTGCAAAATTCTCATAGACTATGAATTCATGAATACCCTCATTTGTGCATATCATGTCGAACCTTCTGTCTTCTTCTGATTCTGAATCACCCTTCTTTATTTTTCTGGCTTGTGGGTCTCCGTTGCTGAGTGTGGGCTTTCTCTAGTTGTGGCACAAGGGGCCTACTCTCTGCTTACCTTGTGTGGGCTCCTCATTGTGGTGGCCTCTCTCTTGTTGGGGAGCACAGGCCCTGGGGCGCGTGTGGTTCAGTAATCGCAGCCTCCGGGCTCAGTAGTTGAGGCGCATGGGTTCAGTTGCTCCACGGCACGTGGGGTCTTCCTGGATCAGGTAGAGAACCCCAGGTATCGGTGTCTGGTTGCCCTGTGAGGTAGATTCTTAACCACTGGACCACAAGCGAAGCCCTCCATCACTGTTCTTAAGCTCTCAGGCACATGGGAGCAAGAAAGCACCTTACTGATTAGAACTGTTATCTTGAAATGTTATTATCTTGCAATGCATGTCATCTACTGGCTTAAAGATCGTTGCGTACCTGTTGTGTTCCCGACATGGACACTGTGGGCACACAATGGGAAGGATATGCTCGCTCAGCTCCCGAGCTGTACGTTCATCAGCTTCTCGTCACCCCCGTCCCCTGCTGGATGGGTTGTTTGTTGTTCACTCCCTGAATCGTGTGCGACTGTCTGTGACCCCGTGGATTGCAGCACACCAGGCTCCTCTCTGTCCTCCACTATCTCGAGGAGCTTGCTCAGAGTCATGTCCATCGAGTCGGTGATGCCATCCAACCATCTCGTCCTCTGTTGCCGCCTTCTCCTCCTGCCCTCAATCTCTCCCGGCGTCAGGGTCTTTTCTGGTGAGTTGGCTCTTTGCATCAGGTGACCAGAGGTATTGGAGCTTCAGCTTCACCATCAGTCCTTCCAATCGATGTTCAGGGTTGATTTCCTTTCGGATTGACTGCTTTATCTCCTTGATGTTCAAGGGATTCTCCAGCGTCTTCTCCAGCACCACAATCTGAAAGCATCAGTTCTTTGGTGTTCAGTCTTCTTTATGGCCCAACTCTCACATCCGTACATGACTGCTTGAAAACCCACAGCTGTGACTATACAGACCTTGGTTGGCAAAGACATCTTTCTGCTTTTTAGTATGCCGTCTGGATGGGTACCTTGGGGCAACCTGTATAAACTCTGGGAGTCTCATTTTCCGTTACTGTGAAATAGGCTAAATAGTTCCTCTGATCGTAATGGGTTGATCCTAAAGGCAGAGAATTTATATAAATTGCTTTCAGGGCGTTAAGTATTCAAGTAAGTATTCAAAGGAGACTATCTCCTAGTGTTATTATGAGGAGCAATTTTTTTGTTGATAATTTTGTTAATTTTTGGCTGTGCTGCATCTTCATTGCTGCCTGGGCTTTTGTCTAGTTGCAGGGAACGAGGGGCTACTCTCTAGTCGCCGTGCTCGGGGCTTCTCGTTGCGGTGGCTTCTCTTGTTGCAGAGCGCAGGCTCTAGGCTGTGTGGGCCTCAGTGCTGGTGAACCTGGGACTTTGTTGCTCTGCGGCCTGTGGGATCCTCCTGGACCAGGGATGGAACCCGTGCCTCCTGCATCAGCAGGTGGACTCTTTACCACTGAGACACCAGGGAAGTGCAACATTCTTATGCTGGTGATTGTTACTGTTGTTATTAGAAGATGTGGCCACTGCCCATGAGGAGGACAGAATGCTGATACCAGACGGTGCGGCAGGCTGTCCACGTCTGTTTACGGTCCTTTATGCACCGCGATGCACCACAGTTCGGGTGCAGTCAGAACACAATGGAGCATCTGGGAATACCACTTGCCTTCACTGTTCATAATTAACCTCTACTTGAGGGGGTATAGCTCAGTGGTAGAGCATTTGACTGCTTGTTAACCTCTACTTGGGACTTTCATGAAGAGGTCTGCAGTGTTCTTTCGATACAAAATATCTTGTATTAATAACCAGGACATGGAAGCAACCTAGATGCCCACTGGCAGATGAATGGATAAGAAAACTGTGGTACATATACACGATGGAATATTACTCAGCCATTAAAAATAATGCATTTGAATTTGTTCTAATGAGGTAGATGAAACTGGAGCCTATTATACAGAGTGAAGTAAGTCAGAAAGAAAAACATCAACACAGTATACTAATGCATATATATGGCATTAGAAAGATGGTAACAATGACCCTATATGCGAGACAGCAAAAGAGACACAGATGTAAAGAACACACTTTTGGACTCTGTGGGAGAAGGCGAGGGTGGGATGGTTTGAGAGAATAGCATTGAAACATGTATATTACCATATGTGAAATAGATTGCCAGTCCAGGTTGGATGCAAGAGACAGGGTGCTCAGGGCTGGTGCACTGGGATGACCCAGAGGGATGAGATGGGGAGGGAGGTGGGAGGGGGGTTCAGGATGGGGGGACACATGTACATCTGTGCCTGATTCATGTCAGTGTATGGCAAAACCACTACAATATTGTAAACTAATTAGCCTCCAATTAAAATAAACAATTTATTGCAAAAAAGTCTTGTATCAAAAGTTCCAAGTTATTCAGAGCAGTAAGCCTTGACTATCAAGAAAGGAGGAGCAGGACTTGAACACAATTAGGAAAATGAAAATTTTAAGGAGAAGAATAAATGTTTACCATTAACCCTGTTTTGAGATACTGCAGATTATCATATGATGATGGCCTTTTGCTTATGATAATTCTTCAGTTTTCTTGATCCTTTTTTTTTTTTAATAGGTGGAATCATGAGTGCTAGTACATAGTGTACAAAATAAACAACATTTCCTTGGTCACTTATAGTTGTTCCCTGTAGACTTATAGGCTTCCCTGGTTACTCAGGCGGTAAACCGTCTGTCTGCAATGCAGGAGACCCACGTTTGATCCCTGGGTCAGGAAGATCCCCTGGAAAAGGAAATGGCAACCCACTCCAGTGCTCTTGGCTGGAAAATCCCATGTACCGAAGAGCCTGGTAGGCTGCAGTCCATGGGCTCTCAAAGAGTCGGACACGACTGAGCGACTTCACTTTCACTTTTCACTTTCACAGACTTTTGGTCTACATCTACTTAAAGATGGAGGTGACATCTCTTGATCCTTGGTCTTGAATCTCCACCCGCCTAGAATGATGTCACCAGATATCTACTTACTCAGATGTCACGTGCCCTCTACTGAATTCTCATACCCCACTCCATCCCCGCTTACGAAGCGCCGTGACCGTATCATGGACTGCAAGCCAAGCGCACTTGACTCCTGGTCACACCTGCCCACTTGTGTGCACACCTGCCTACCTGTGAGAACTTGCACAACCGTGAGCTGTTTGTGGGCTCGAGTTGTGTCCTATTGGTTATTCTAGACACAGTGCTTACAACAGTAGCTATACCCATGACAGGTAATCATTGTGCAAATGTGCAACGATTAAACAACACATCAGTATTTTATAAAGAGCTGGAAAGCAGAAACAGAAACCACCAATAAGCCAGGCTCAAGTCAGCTGACTCACGGCAGGAACATATGATTGAATTTGGGTGTAAGGGCTGTAATGGGCTTCCCTGGTGGCTCAGACCGTAAAGCGTCTACCTGCAATGCAGGAGACCCAGGTTCCATCCCTGGGTGGGGAAGATCCCCTGGAGCATGGCATGGCAACCCACTCCAGTATTCTCGCCAGGACAATCCCAGTAACAGAGGAGCCTGGTGGGCTACAGTCCATGGGGTCACAAAGAGTCGGACACGACTGAGCAACTAAGATACACACAAGGCTGACTCAAGACAGGAAGACGTGATTGATTTTGGGTATAAGAGCCGTAAAGGCCTAGGGTGAAGCATGTTTACCATTTTTTATTTGTTAGATTTTATCATGAAACATTTTAGATAAATAGCAAAAGTTAAGAAAATAGTATCATAGCGTTGTTGTCCAGCCACCCTTACGCATCCAGGCCAGGACACAGCTTCAAGCTACACGCACACAGAGATAGCCATCTGTGGGGACATCCTTGCTGGTCCAGTGGTTCATAACCCGCCTTCCAGTGCGGGGGATGTGGGTTGGATTCCCGGCAGGGGAACTGAGATGGCATATGCCACGGAGCAGCGAACTCCATGTGCCACAGCTGCTGAGCCCACATCAGTAGAGAGTCGGTGCTCTGCAACGAGAGATCCCACGTGACGCAACCACGGCCAGACACAGCCAGATAAATAAATATTAAAAAAAAATCAAATAGTGTAATAAACTTCCCATCCCTCAGCTGCAACACCTGCACTCCCAGCCCTTCTCGTGTCACGGTACCCTCCCCTCCAGTTTGGGTGATCTTGAAGCCAAGTCTAGACTCACGTCGTCTCTTGAGTAAACATTTCATGTGTTCACCTCCAGCACGTGGGACTCCTTGGTTATGAGTGGAGGTGAGCGTGTGAATGTGGAGCGCACACGTGAGCCCTGTTTTGTGAGCAGCAGGGCTTGTCAGGATCTGCAGACATCATCCACGGTGCAGACGTACCTGCCTTGGGTGAGAACACCCATCAGACAGAAGCGGTGCCTCGCAGGGATTACAGGAGCACAGAGCATTGCTTACTCTGCATGTTCTTTGAAAGGTTGTTGCCTCCA
>JADEYB020000024.1:5490886-5502564 GCA_015832495.2 Alces alces
GAACAATAATGTATCCTGCTTGAGGATGGTTTCTCCTTCCTGAAAACCTTCTGACTAATCCTGATATCTTAAAATGTTTTATTATGGGAGTGGGTCTGGTAGGATCTTTCTGTTGATGAGTTCTAATCCTGTTATCTGAAAATGTAAATTGTGGGAATGGGTCTGGTAAAATGTTCACAAGTGTGAGACATTGTTTTGATTTATTGTAATAACTAAAGATGTGACTCCCTTGCCCCTTCTGATGTTTGTGTCAGAAGCTTTCTCTGTCCCTTTTCTTACTTTACTAAAACTCTGCCATGCAAAAGCTCTTGAGGGATCAAGCCTGGTCCCTGGTCCCGAAGCTAAATCTTCTTCGGAGATCAGGAATCTGACATTGTTCACTATCGCAAGCTATCAGTTGTGGATACACACACATGCAAAGGATCCAAAATGTGCATTCCAGGAACACAGAAAAGAAAAAGGATCAGCCACTGCAATTCTGTTGCAGAAAACAGGAGCTCATTTTAATGTAGAATTTTATCATGTGAATTTTTTAACCACGAGCCACATACTTTCTGCCAGTATCCCTCTACCAACTGTTAACTAAAAATAGATGCTCCATGTGGGAGTTGTGAGTTAGGTTTTATTTGGGGCGGTATGAGGACTGCAGCCTGGCAGACAGTGCCTCAATAGCTCTGAGAGCCTGCTCCAGAGCTGCAATGGAGGAAGGTCCATATATAAGATTTTGGTGGAGGGGGAGCTCATGCAATTAAGCATTCATTTTACAAAAGGTTTTCTGCCAGTCAGAGGAGCTGATGTTACCAGGAAGGGATTTAGTGCTTCTCTAGATGTGGAAAGATCCTGAAATCACCTCCTAAAAATATCTAACTATCTACAGACCTTCCCCACCAGATTCCCTGGAGCACAGAGTGCCTCAGAGCTTCCCTCAGGGGTGTTGAAGCTCAATAGTTGCGGCAGCACAGCATTCAGAAAAAGTCAAGGAAAATGAACTGGCTCAGTCGTGTCCGACTCTTTGCAGCCCCATGGACTGTAGCCCACCAGGCCCCTGGGTCCATGGGATTCTCCAGGCAAGAATACTGAAGTGGGTTGCCATTTCCTTCTCCAGCGGATCTTCCCGACCCAGGGATTGAACCCAGGTCTCCCACATTGCAGGTAGACTCTTTACCATCTGAGCCACCAGGAAAGCCCAGTCTCCGCAGAGGCAGATGGCAGATGCCCTTGTTGTGGGGTTCAGTCGCTGGTAAATGCTCTTGAAGTGAACGTGAAGTTGCTCAGTCATGTCTGACTCTGCGACCCCATGGACTGCAGCCTGCCAGGCTCTTCCATCCATGGGATTCTCCAGGCAAGAACACTGGGGTGGTTTGCCTTTCCCTTCTCCAGGGAATCTTCCCGATCCAGGGATCAAATCCGGGTCTCCCGCATTGCAGGCAGGCTCTTTACTGTCTGAACCATCAGGAAAGCCCTGGCAGATGCTCTTGGCTAGCGCCAATTTGTGATTGACACAACACTCATTGAAAACAATAAAATAATTGTAAACAAAGGTCTGCTTATATGGATAATAGGGTGAACATCGTCTGTAACTCAGTAAGGCTGTACTTCTGTTCTTGTGTGCTGTGCACATTCTAAGACCTTGCTTTCTATTTACAGTATCCTTTGCCTGGATATTTTTTGTTTTCCTTGTTGAGTTAGGTCTGGGAAGACAGTGACTGGTAGAATGGGGGGTTTTTGATGAATTTTCTGCTTCATAAAACAACAGGTGATTGGAATATATTTGAATTCAGCAGAAGGAGTCAGTGAGGTCTGGAAAACTGTTAGTATTCACCACTGGATCAGAAAGTCATGCAATTCGAATATTCTTCCTCCTAGCTTTGTCTGTGGTGATAGAGCAGGGCAGATGGGGTGTGCAAAGATTTAAGATAAGAAAACACTCTGGGATCATGCTAAGTTGCCGGATCACATCAACTGCGGCCATATAAAATGGCAGAAATCAAGGCCATAGAATAGTTCAGCTAGCTCTCTGTGTGGGGCCGTCCTGGTGAAAGGTGGAGGGACTGATTATGGTCAGACAGGAGGAGACTTGTCCTCAGCCTGGGGTGATGGGATCAGGCAGATTGTTGACATCCATTAAGTGAGGCTAGGTGATACCCAAAATAAAAAAATCCATAGTGAAAACCAGGGAATGTGTCTGCAGTATTTCATTATGATACACGCTCTAAGGTGAAAGTGATCCAACATGTTGAGAAGAAACATTTGTTATTTTAAGTACAGCAGGTAATGCTTTAGGGAGAGTATCATGCACGTCCAAGGTCATGTTGACAGTTCATAAGAAAACAAGGACTAGAAATACTTCCCCCTCCCCAGATTCCAGTGAATATTCTATATACCACATTTACCTCTTGTTTTTCTTTTTAAAAATAATTGAGTAATTGTTAAGGAAAGCTGTGACAAGTATGCTGCTGCTGCTGCTAAGTAGCTTCAGTCGTGTCCGACTCTGTGCAACCCCATAGATTGCAGCCCACCAGGCTCCCCCGTCCCTGAGATTCTCCAGGCAAGAACACTGGAGTGGGTTGCCATTGCCTTCTCCAATTCGTGAAAGGAAAAGTGAAAGTGAAGTCGCTCAGTCGTGTCTGACTCTTAGCGACCCCATGGACTGCAGCCTACCAGGCTCCTCCATCCATGGCATTTTCCAGGCAAGAGTACTGGAGTGGGGGTGACAAGCCTAGACAGCATATTAAAATGCAGAGACACACCTTTGCTGACGAAAGTCCATCTAGTCAAAGCTAGGGTTTTTCCAGTAGTCATGTACGCATGTGAGAGCTGGACTATAAAGAAGGCTGAGCGCCAAAAAACTGATGCTTTCACATTATGGTGCTTGAGAGTCCCTTGGACTGCAGGGAGATCCAACCAGTCCATCCTGAAGGAAATCAGTCCTGAATATTCACTGGAAGGACTATTGCCGAACCTGAAGCTCCAATCCTTTGGCCACCTGATGTGAAGAACTGACTCATTGGAAAAGACCCTGATGCTGGGAAAGATTGAAGGCGGGAGGAGAAGGGGATGACAGCGGATGAGATGGTTGGATGGCATCACCCACGCAATGGACATGAGTCTGAGCAAGCTCCGGGAGTTGGTGATGGACAGGGGGCTGCAGTCTGTGGGGTCACCAAGAATCGGACACAACTGACCACAGCAGCTAAACTTTATTTATTTATTTTTAATTTAAATTATTTATTTATTTTACTTTACAACATTGTAGTGGGTTTTGCCATACATTGACTTGAATCCACCATGGGTGTACATGTGTTCCCCATCCTGAACCCCGCTCCCAAGTCCCTCCCCATCCCATCCGTCTGGGTCATCCCAGTGCACCAGCCCCGAGCATCCTGTATCATGCATCCAACCTGGACTGGCGATTCATTTCACATATGATAATTTACATGTTTCAGTGCCAGTCTCCCATATCATCCCGCCCTCACCCTCTCCCACAGAGTCCAAAAGACTGTTCAATACATCTGTATCTCTCTTGCTGTCTCACATACAGGGTTATCGTTACCATCTTTCTAAATTCCGTATATTTGCGTTAGTATACTGCATTGGTGTTCTTCTTTCTGGCTTACTTCACTCTGTATAATAGGCTCCAGTTTCATCCACCTCATTAGTAATGATTCACATGTATTCTTTTTAATGGCTGAGTAATATTCCATGGTGTATATGTACCACAGCTTTCTTATCCATTCGTCTGCTTATGGGCATCTAGGTTGCTTCCATGTCCTGGCTATTATAAACAGTGAGCAGATAAACTTTAAAAGAACCAAAGGAATAGACATCTAGTGTTTGTTTAATTTTCCCCATTGATTTTAAACATTCAAGTAGACATAAAGTATACGTGAAAAAAAAAAAGAGTATTATTTTGAGCATAGTAGTCCTCAGTGTGGGCTTCCTCCTGCATGTCACCGTGACAAATGGTGTGGTTCATCCAGTTGTACATCATGTAATATCCCTTTAAATGTCTGGCCTTGCTCCTTAGGGTCATGAATTGAGATCTGTTGAAAACATAGATCTCCCGTGCTTGCCACTTGCTCTCTTCACGTTATTGTTTAAAGCAATAAAAGGTTTACCAATGCACAGGGTTTTCCTCCTCTCATTCCACGCCATTTATTCATCTGATGTGTCTACTCTTGGTCTTCATGACATGACTTTGTTGCACTTTCTGAAAGTGTTTTTGGCTCCTAGCATTCATTCTTACCTATTTTCAGGTGATAATATGGTCTGTTAGTGAGTTTCATCACTCAGCAATCTCTTATTGGACACCTATACTCATTTTCTTTGCATTTCAGCATTAGGCCCTTTAAGCTTAGTTCCTAAGCTTCTTGGCAGCGGGGACCAGTTTCATGTTGGGTATAAACTAAGTCATGCTACCCAGAAAGGCTCAAAACCTATAACCCCCATGCTTGTATGAAACAAAGGTACAGATTTGAACCTTATATATATATATATATTTTTTTTTTTTGAGACATCGTTGAATTGTGCACTTTAAGTTTGTCTTAGCCTTGAGTGGTCCAACTCTCACATCCATACATGACTACTGGAAAAACCATAGCTTTGACTATACAGACCTTTGTTGGCAAAGTGATGTCTCTGCTTTTTATTTTTTTCTCCATTTATTTTTATTAGTTGGAGACTAATTGCTTTACAATATTGTAGTGGTTTTTGCCATATATTGACATGAATCAGCCATGTCTCTGCTTTTTAATATGCTGTCTAGGTTTGTTATAGCTTTCCTCCCACAGAGCAAGCGTCTCTTAATTTCATGGCTGAAGTCACCCTATGCAGTGATTTTGGAGCCCAGAAAAATGAAAGTCTGTAACCATTTCTACTTTGTCCCCTTCTGTTTGCCATGAAGTTACAGGACCGGATGCCATGGTCTTGGTTTTTTTGATGTTGAATTTCAAGTCAGCATCTCCACTCTCCCGAATAGGAGAATAGAACTCTTTATTGATTGTGCATGGGCCAGTCACAGTGCTGGACACATATGCATTATCTCTTAAGTGTATTTATTTTAGAGAAGCTCAATACACACCTAGGGAATAGAACAGATTGCCAGTTTGTCCTGTGTTTTTCACAACTGTTGAAATATGTTTGCTTTTAGATAATGAATCTATAGTTACACATGCAGTCAAAATATATTAATCTTTTGCAATGTAGCATTGAAAGAATAAGCGTAAAAAATTGCAAATGAAAGTTCTAAACAATAGTGTAACATTAAGGGGACACATTTATAATTGTGTAAGGAAGAGAAAGTATTGGGTAAACACGGAGTAAATCACTTCATCTGTGCAAGTGATACTCCATGACAAACATTTTAAGTGTAGGAGAAGCAAACAAAAGTTAATTTAGAACCTCATGGTCCGAGCGTGTACAGAGGTTCGCCAAGCTGCCATTTCAACTGAGTCAGCCTCAGTTACTGTCCCCCTGGATGGCATATTTATATGTCCTGGCTCACTGCGGGGTGATTTATGTGGCTACGTCATCCTTACCCTCTCTTGCCAGTGTCCTGCCTCAGATTAAAATATAAACACTCCATCACGCCTGCCCCCCTGGTTTTGAAGCATCATTAACTCCGTCTGAGGGCACATTTGGTTATGAGCTAGTAAAATCCTTAACGCATGATATTTAAACAAGGTGGCAGTGATATATGACGTTCCATTCATGCCCTTTTATCTAACTGTCAAGTTAGACAAGCTCAACTCTTAATAAGAGTCGGGAGCTTGGCCAGATCAAAGCCCGGTCTCTTATAAATTAAAGGGGTGTGTCTCTGCCCTGCATCCTTCCCCCCTGAAGTGGGAACCTTAAGTTTGCCCTTTTAAGTCTGTGAATCTGTTCCTGAATTTGCTTGTACATAAGTTCATTTGTTGCATTGCTTTTTAGATTCTGCTTATAAGGGTTGTCATACTGTAGTTAGGGAGTCTGGGATGGACATGGACACATTGCCGTATTTAACATGGAGAACCAGCAAGGACCTGCTGGACAGCTCAGGGAAGTCTGCTCAATACTATGTAATAACCTGATGGTCACCGGGGGGAAGGATGGGGGAAGGGACAGTCAGGGAGTCTGGGATGGACATGGACACACGGCTGTGTTTAATGTGGAGAATCAGCAAGGACCTGCTGGACAGCACAGGGAAGTCTGCTCAATACTATGTAATAACCTGATGGTCACCAGGGGGAAGGATGGGGGAAGGGACAGTCAGGGAGTCTGGGATGGACATGGACACACGGCTGTGTTTAACATGGAGAACCAGCAAAGACCTGCTGGACAGCACAGGGAAGTCTGCTCAATACTCTGTAATAACCTGATGGTCACCAGGGGGAAGGTTGGGGGAAGGGATAGTCAGGGAGTCTGGGATGGACATGGACACACTGCTGGATTTCACATGGAGAACCAGCAAGGACCTGCTGGACAGCCCAGGGAACTCTGCTCAATGTCACGTGGCAGCCGGGATGGGAGGGGAGTTTGGGGGAGAGTGGATACATGTGTATGGATGGCTGAGTCCCTTTGCTGTCCACTTGAAACTATGACAAGACTGTTAATCAGCTATGCCTCACTACAAAACAAAAAGTTTAACATGGGGGGAAATAGAGGAGTATTTCGGGAAGCAATAAAGAAAGAAAGAAAGATGTGTCTCTGCCATTACCACTTGCATCTGGGCAGCTAACCTCTCTTTCAAACCTGCCTCTTCTCCACTCCTCCCCTTAAGCTCTGTGAGTCTTACAAAGGCTGGCTGGGTGGGCAGTGTCTCCCCAGAGCTCTGCTTCCTCTTTTTCCGGTTTGAACGGCTTACCCTGCCACTGGCCCGTCTCAGAACCTCAGAACTGAGTCCACTCTCCCGTTTGTTAGGGTCACGTGTGATCCGCTCCTAGTTGGTTCACCGTGTCCCAGCCCAGACTTAGAAGCTGTCTCCAGTAGAGCTTCACTGACTTTCTGACAGCCATCTCTGCCTCCAGTCTCTCCTACTGAAATCCTTCCTGAATGGGCCAGAAGATGTGCCTTTGTAGTTCTGCTCAGTCGCTTCCGTCGTGTCTGACTCTTTGCGACCCCATGGAATGCAGCCCACCAGGCTCCTCTGTCCATGGGATTTCCCCGGCAAGAATACTGGAGTGGGTTGCCATTCCCTTCTCTGGGGGAATCTTCCCAAACCAGGGATCCAACACGTGTCTCTTGCATTGGCAGGAGGATTCTTTACTGCTGAGCTATCAGGGAAGCCGTGTGTGTGTGTGTGTGTGTGTGTGCCTGTAGACTGCATCTTAAAATGAGTGTTATCAAATTAACTGAATATTTTAAGACTTAACGAAAGGGAGATAGAGACAAACTTACAGAACGACAAAAAATTACTCTCCAATGTCATGCTAACTCAAACTACCGCTGACGTGGTCCTTCGATGATAGAGATTTTTTTGGTAGAGTTAAGTAGGGTTGATTATTCATCGTTAGATACAGACATTTCACAGGAATGCACCGCATTAATGTAAATGAAACCACGAAGGGGATTTTTTAAATTTCAAGTTCACTGCATCCAGCCATAACAAATCCATGGAAAGTTCTTAGAATAGCTCTCTTCAGTCTGACGCTCCATTTATGGGTAGAGGATTTCAGTTGAGCTTCAAATGTGGACAGAAATGTGAGATCATATATATGTGTGTGTGTGCCATGTTTTATACAATGTATATGTTATCAAAGAGAAATAGCAATGTTTTATGTGTCTTTGCTGTGTCTCAGAATTAAACCAGTTACCTCCAGGGCTATATGTATACTATTTAAACATGTCAAGACTTTCTCAGGCATAGATTTTTTACCCAGTCAAAAACCATTGCTCACCCCTTTCCCCTCACCCACGTCTTACTTTTGTGACTCTCCCCCGACTGCCTTTTCTCCTCCAGCTACTTTTTCTTTGTTTTCTTCATGGACATGCCTTCCTTCTCCACCCTGAAGATTTATCCCCAGACAGTTCTCAGTCTCCTTATTGTGCTGGAAAACCCCAGCTTCCTGTTCTGGGCCCTACGCCGTGGGGTGTCAAATCCAATGTCCAGTCCCTCACGGCTACCCCTTTCAGTCGTGTCTGACTCTGCGACCCCCGTGGACTGTAGCCCACCACGCTTTTCTGTCCATGGGATTCTCCAGGCAAGAATACTGGAGTGGGTTGCCATGCCCTCTTCCAGGAGATCTTCCCGACTCAGGGATCGAACCCCGGTCTCCCACATTGCAGGCGGATTCTTTACCATCTGAGCCACCAGGGAAACCCAGAGAGGATGTAATAATAATGGAAATAAAGAAAGAAATGTAATATGCTTGATTCACCCTCAAACCATCCCCCTGACAACTTCCCCCGGTCTGTGGAAAAATTATCTTTCATGAAACCCGTCTCAGGTGCCAGAAAGGTTGGGGACCACTGCTGTAGAATGTGGGCTTCCCAGATGGTGCTAGTGGTAAAGAACCTGCCTGCCAATGCAGGAGATGTAAGAGACGCAGGCTTGATCCCTGGGTCGGGAAGATCCCCTGGAGGAGGAGGGCATGGCAACCCAGTCCAGTATTCTCGCCTGGAGAATCCCCATGGACAGAGGAGCCCGGAGGGGTACAGTCCATAGGGTTGCAAAACAGTCAGACCCGACCAAAGGGAGTTAGCACGCACGCACAGTGTAGAAGGCAGAATAAGAAACCTACCCCTCAAAGATGTTTCCATCGTAATTCCTGGAGCCTCTGCACTTGTGGCTTTCCGTGGCAACGTTGCAGATGGAATTAAGTCTCCCCGTCTACTGACACAAAAGTAGATTATTCGGACGGATCCAGTGTCATCCCAGGGGTCCTGACCAGTGGAGGAGGCAGGCAGGGAGGTGTTGAGAGAAGCTTGGACCAGCCCTGGCTGGCTTTGAAGGTGGCGGAAGGGGCTGGGAGTCAGAGACTGTGGGCTCCTCGAGGATTCTTACCTGAGCTTCCGGGAGGAACGGGATTCTTGCAGACATGCTCATGTTGGCCTCGTGAAACCCGTCTTAGACTTGTAGGCTTCAGAACTGTAAGATAATAAATTTGACTTGTGTGAAGCCACTGAGTTTGTGATGACTTCCTGCCACAGCCCTGGAGATGAGTGCATAGGTGAGCTTTCTGATGAACACAAGTTTACTTGAGTACATTGCAGACTTCCAGCTGAATTCTCCAGGGCCCTGAATCAAAGGCACCCCGATGCCTTCTGTGCCTAATTAGGAAATACATTTCTCCTTTTTCTGCCCTCTGAATCCAGTTGTTTATTCCGGATCTGAATCTGGCTCAGTTCCCTCCCAGCACTGCCTTACCTCAAGCCTTTGTCATTTCTCATGTGCATGAGGCTATTTTTGTAGTAACTGGTGTCACCGAATGTACTTTCTTCTTCTTCTTCTAAAGTCGCTCAGTCGTGTCCAACTCTCTGTGACCACATGGACTATACGGTCCATGGAATTCTCCTGGCCAGAATACTGGAGTGGGTAGCCATTCCCTTCTCCAGGGGATCTTCCCACCCCAGGGATTGAACCCAGGTCTCCCACATTGCAGGCGGATTCTTTACCAGCTGAACCACCAGGGAAGCCCAAGAATGCTGGAGTGGGTAGCCTATCCCTTCTCCAGGGGAACTTTCTGACCTAGGAATCGAACCAGGGTCTCCTGCATTGCAGGCAGGTTCTTTACCAACTGAGCTAGCTGTCAGGGAAGCCCAATATATACTTTGGACCTCCCTACTCACATGTTCTACTTGTGAGTAGTGGTTGATGGCTTATTTGCCCAGTTGTGTCTGACTCTATGATCTTTTGGACTGTGTAGCCTGCTAGGCTCCTCTGTCCATGGGATTCTCCAGGCAGGAATACTGGAGTGGGTTGCCATTTCCTTCTCCAGAGGATCTTCCCCTGACTCGGGGACTGAACGTGCATCTTCTGTATAGGAGGCAGATTCTTTACCATTGAGTCAACCTTTTATTTTTTCATTATTATTTTTTTTTAGAACTCAGAATACATTTTATTAGTCATTTCACTATTATTTTGCATTAAAATAAATGAAAGTCAGTAATATTCTAAAATCCATTTAGACTGAGTACATCAAAAATCTTTGTTTTTCTGTTTAATCATGGAAAATGTTGTGAGGTAGTTCAGTTTTTTAGTGCTGCGATTATTTCCAGATTAGTGCTTTTTGTCACAATAAACTACTGTGTTTCAACTACTGGCATACTTTTATCCCAGTGTCAGGAATCATGGATTTTAAAATAGTATCCGAGTATTTAGGGATTCCCAGGTGGCTCAGTGGTAAAGAATCCGCCTGCCAATGCAGGAAGCATGGGTTCAGTCCCTGGGCGGGGAAGATCCCCTGGAGGAGGAAATGGCAACCCACTCCAGTATTTTTGCCTGGGACATCCCACGGACAGAGGAGCCTGGCGGGCTATAGTCCCTGGGGTCACAAAGAGTCAGGCATGAGTGAGTGAGCATTCATGAACTCATCCATGTGTTTATATACAAAAAAACTCCATAAAGTTGTTTGCCAGAACTGTAACTGTTTTTATGATCCAAATTTATAAATCTTGGAAGAACTAAATGCTTGAAATAAAATAAACACAACTCAAATATTGGCCCATTAAAATAAAATATTTATTCCTGCAAAGGGTAAGTGAACCATAATTTACTATTGGTTATATACTGTTTTCATCCTTATAGCTGTCACAGTAGATAGGTGGAATCAATAAATATTATACACATAAACTATATATACATGCAGCCGTAACTCTCAGAAGTGTATGTTCATACAGATTTTATGGATACTAAATTTTACATTTATGCACATAAAATCTAATTTGGAAACAATACGCTCAGGCCAAAACAGCTTTGCTTACTTTAGTTTTCAATATTCCTGTCACTTGTATGGATTTTATTTAAAACCTACTGGAAGGACTGATACTGAAGCTGATAATCCAGTATGTTGGCCACCCGATATGAAAAACTGACTCATTGGAAAAGACCCTGATGCTGGGAAAGATTGAAGGCAGGAGGAGAAGGGGGTGACAGAGGATGAGATGGTTGGATGGCATCACTGACTCAATGGACATGAGTTTGAGTAAACTCCGGGAGTTGGTGATGGATGGGGAGGCCTGGCATGCTGCGGTCCACGGGGTCACAAAGAGTAGGACACGACTGAGGGACTGCAGTGAACTGACTAAAAGCGTTTAGTTTGCAGATGAATATTTATTTAACAGAGCGAAATTAATACTAATGCAAAATAACCATCTTTCTTTTAGAACAGGCTCTAAACCTTTCGACTTCAGACTTAGAAGAAACAAACAAAGGCAAGAGCAGGAGGGGAGAGGAGAGAAAACCTTTTTTAAAAACATTTGTTTATTTTAATTGGAGGCTAATTAGTTTACAGTATTGTACCTTTCAACTTCTAGATGTACAGGAAGGGATCATGAAAATGCTGAAAACAGGCCTTCAGACATGGCCTGTTTATTAGGGTGAATAACTTCTTGCCCCTTCTCTGGGATCAAACAACATCCACTTTTCAAAGATAACAGCTTCACAATCTTGCGACCAGGGGGAGAAACATCCCTCCCTCCCTCTCCAGTTTTATGAACCAGTTTGTTAACAGCGGTTCTTAGGACCCTCACCCCATTCTCAC
>JADEYB020000024.1:5504342-5523326 GCA_015832495.2 Alces alces
TTGGTGATGCTATCCAACCATCTCATCCTCTGCCATCCCCTGCTCCCACCCTCAATCTTTCATAGCATCAGGGTCTTTCCAGTGAGTCAGCTCTTTGCATCAGGTGGCCAAAGGATTGGAGCTTCAGCTTCATCATCAGTCCTTCCAATGAATATTCAGGACTGATTTCCTTTAGGATGGACTGGTTTTTTATGTCCTTGCTATCCAAGGGACTCTCCAGAGTCTTCTCCAGCACCACAATTTGAATGCATCAGTTCTTTGGTGGTCAGTTTTCCTTTTCTTTCTTTCTTTTTTTTTTAACAGTATCACTATAAAAGCATCAATGAAAAGGCAAAAGAGGTATCAATATAAGTAGCATCTTTTTTAGTGTCTAGGTTGATTTGGGATTGAGTTTGCATGTCCTGCGAATCCCCTACTCTCGTGAAAAATAATCCTTTGGGCCAAATATGCACCAAATTCTGGAAAGCTGAGATTTTCTTTTTGTGACTTTGCTGGTATGTCAGAGACACAAATTAATATAATTAGAAAGTGAAAGTGAGAGTCTCTCAGTCGTGTCTGACTCTTTGCAACCCCGTGGACTATACAGTCCATGGAATTCTCCAGGCCAGAATACTGGAGTGGGCAGCCTTTCCCTTCTCCAGGGGATCTTCCCAACCCCAGGGATTGAACCCAGGCCTCCCACATTGCAGGCAGATTCTTTATCAGCTGAGCCACAAGGGAAGCCCAAGACATCCTTATATATCCAGGCCAGGTGGATTCATGTCTCAAGTCATTGGAAGTCAGATTAGACAAATGTCAACTATTACCATAGTCAGCAAACATTTAAAAATAAGTCTGCCCTTTCTGTGGCTTTGGTTTTCTTTGAGAATGTTATCATGGTTTAATTCACATACTAGTAACTAATGAGATAGAACTTGCAGTTTTGTTTTTTTTTTTTTCTCCAAACTCCAGAAGATTTGCCAGGAATTAATCTTCTCGAGAGGAAACCAAGAGTTTAATGGCTCCCTGCAGGTAATTCAGTGTGTGGAGCAGAAGCGAAAAGGTGAGTTGAAATGAAGCACAAAATAAGAAACCGTGGATTCCCAAAAACCAAGCCTTAGGTGAGACCCTCAGGGCACCCCGCATCCCCAGGCTTGCTAGAGTTCTCTGCTTAATTTATTTCTGGGCTCTAGTCTTGTAGCAGCAGCCCCCCAGACTCTGCATGAATTCTGCCTCTGAAGTATAATTACCAAGATGTGAAAAATGATGGAATTCAGTGAAATGATCAGATAGCATCTGTCAACATGACTTTCTGGCAAGCTTCCCAGCTGTTCATTATTTAAGAGAAGGAATAATGTGTTAGCTGCTGTGGAAAAGAGAAAACTCTGAGAAAATGTTAATCACGACTGAAGTGTAATGCCATCATGTACGTCAGAATATCCCATGACTAACTTTTTTGGCCTTCACAGCTATTTCTCTTCCCTCTGAGATACAACTTTACGGTGGGGAAAAATACTATTTTTTTTTTTTTTAAACCTACCAAGCTTTTATTAGCCAGTAAGTTTCCTTTACGGTTGATTGTGTATCATGCAAGGGTACAGTTCATTGAGGGAGTAAATAAAAAGAAAAAAACTTGGCAAAATGATGCAGTTATTATTATTTTTTAATGTGGACCATTTTAAACTCTTTATTGAGTTTGTTACAATATTGTTTCTGTCTTCTGGTTTTGTTTTTTTTTTTTTTTGGTTACAATGTTGTTTCTGTCTTCTTCTTTGCGTTTTGTTACAACTTTGTTTCTGTTTTCTGGTTTGGTTTTTGGCTAAGAGGCCTCTGGGATCTTAACTCCTGGATCAGGGGTTGAACCCACACCCTCTACGTTGGAAGGTGAAGTCTTAACCACTGGACAACCAAGGAAGTCCCTCAGAATGATGTGTAAGGTATACCTGAGCGGTGGCTTCCCAGGCGGAGCTGTGGAAGAGAATTCAGCTGCCAATGCAGGAGACTCAAGAGGCATAGCTTCAATTCCTGGAAGTTCCCTGGAGGAGGGCATGGCAACCCACTCCAGTATTCTTGCCTGGAGAATCCTGTGGACAGAGGAGCCGGGCGGGTTCATAGTCCATGGGGTCTGAAAGAGTTGGACACGAATAAAGCCCATACCTGAGGGATACGATGGGATGGAAGTTTCGGGCTGACAGTGGGTGGTTTCAGAATATTGTCAACATGTTGGGAGTCTTCCGACACCAACTCAGGTTATGCTGTTCACATTATCCTTAATGAAATGCCAGAGTTCCATCATCCTTGTCTTCTGTCGAGTTTAGCACTGCGAGATGAAGCACAGGACACCCAGTGAAATCTGAATTCCAGATAAACAGGTTTTTATTTGAGCCTGAGATGCACACATGCTAAACAATCAACTGCTATTTATCTAAACCTTGAATTTAATGTGATATCTTTTTTTTTTTTTTTTTTTTGGTGACTGACAACCCCTGAAGTGTGGTGCCTGTTTGCAGGTACCTGAAATTATTGGGTCAATAAAAACAAAGTTGATTTGATAGCAGACCGTAGCGGCTGCTAGATATGAAGGAATGTATAGCACCCAGTGCTATTCTCTTGGAGAGGGGGTCATTTATAACTATGGGAAATGGAGCACAGTGTCATTCATTCTTTTTTTAAAAAAATTTTAATTCATTTCTGTGTGGCTGTGCTGAGCCTGCCTTGCGGCTTTCTCTAGTTGCAGGGAGTGGGGGCTCCTCTCTCCCCTTGGTGCACAGGCTTCACACTGCTGTGGTCTCCCTTGCTGTGGACCACCAGCTCTAGGGTGCATGGGCTTCAGCACATGTGGCAGCATGTGGAATCTTAGTTCCCAGAGCACGGATTGGACCCGTAGCCTCTGCATTGCAAGGCGGATTCCTAACCACTGGACCACCAGGGAAATGCCCACTTTCAGGTTTTTTGACCTCAGTTCAGTCGCTTAGTCATGTCCGCCTCTTTGCAACCTCGTGGGCTGCAGCACGCCAGGCCTCCCTGTCCATCACCAACTCCCGGAGTTTACTCAGACTCATGTCCATTGAGTCGCTGATGCCATCCAACCATCTCATCCTCTGTCGTCCCCTTCTCCTCCTGCCTTCAGTCTTTCTCAGCATCAGGGTCTTTTCAAGTGAGTCAGTTCTTCACATCAGGTGGCCAAACTATTGGAGTTTCAGCTTCAGCATCAATCCTCCCAAAGAATATTCAGGACTGATTTCCTTTAAGATAGACTGGTTGGATCTCCTTGCAGTCCAAGGGGCAAGGGATAGTTAGGTAATTAAAACATAGCAAACATTTATATGTGAGGTATGTAAGTTAGTCATCAGAAGACCAACACTTTTGAAAAAGCCCTTGAAAAAGGATGGAAGCAATTTTACACCTTGTAGTGGCTTTGAGGGAGAAGGCAATGGCACCCCACTCCAGTACTCTTGCCTTGAAAATCCCGTGGACGGAGGAGCCTGGTAGGCTGCAGTCCATGGGGTTGCAAAGAGTCGGACACAACTGAGTGACTTCACTTTCACTTTTCACTTTCATGCATTGGAGAAGGAAGTGGCAACCTTTTTCTTTCTGTTTCTGTTATCACACTCAGCCTAACTGTCCCTTTGGAGACTGTGCTGAGCGTGAGTGTGAGAAGGTCTGTAGCCTGTGAAGCACTTTCACCTGGCCCCTCCCCACCTTCTGTTAGACACTCACAGCCAGAGGTGATTGCTGGAGACAGAGGAACGCACTGCGGCAGGCAGAGACACTTTTTTATACGCCGCAGTGATTTTGTGGGGAGACGGTGGGTGATCAGCGTCCCCTGCTGTTTTATTAATTGAGCCTGAGAGGCGTGGCTCCAGAGACCTACCCGCCAGCCAGCCGGGGCGGGCTGTCACAAGGTCAGATTGCATGCCCCGAGGTGCACTGTTCAGCCACAGCCTGGGTTGGTGCCTGACTGTTGGTTGCCTGCAGATGGTCTATATCTGGTGCCAAGGCTGGGCGGGCTCCCTTCTGCTGAGCCCAAGTGCAGGCTTGTTGGAGAATCCTCCAGCAATGTATTTGGAGAAAGAAATGGCAACCCACTCCAGGGTTCTTGCCTGGAGAATCCCAGGGACAGAGGAGCCTGGTGGGCTACAGTCCACGGGGTCACAAAGAGTCAGAAACGACTGAAGCGACTTAGCAGAAGGAGCCAGCAATGTATCACTAAAGGGATTGGAGAGCTGACAGAGGGCAGTGACTGCATCCAGAGGGTGTGCTCTCTGGCTGGCTCCAGACACGCGTGTTCGCTGACCCTTGATCACAGACGATCGCAGAGATGGCCACAGGGCAAGGATGGCTTCCGTTTTCTAGAAGCAGGGATTCCCGCCGACTACGGATGCACGCTTTCCTCCTGAGAACACAAGAAGGCTTATCTCAGTGATCCTTCCTTCAGGATGGCGAGGCTGACTGGAACCATCCGGGGCCGTCTCCAGTGATAACAGTGAGTGGGGCCAACGGAAGCCACATAGAAATTAAGATGTGAAAGTGAAGGTGTGAGTCGCTCAGTCAAGTCTGACTCTTCGAGACCCCATGGAGTGCAGCCCACCAGGCTCCTCTGTCCCTGGGATTCTCCAGGCAAGAATACTGAGGCAGGTTGCCATGTCCTTCTCCAGGGGATCTTCCCGCGTCTCCTGAATTAGCAGGCGGGTTCTTTACCGATGAGCTACCTGGGAAGCCAAATTGAAACCAAATTGTTAGGAATGGGAAGGAATTTGCTGCTCAGTCGTGTCTGACTCTGCGACCCCATGGACTGCAGCCCACCAGGCTCCTCTGTCCATGGGATTCTCCAGGCAAGAATACTGGAGTGGGCTGTCATTCCCTTCTCCAGGGGATCTTCCTGATCCAGGGATTGAGCTCAGGTCTGCATTGCAGGCAGATTCTTTACCATCTGAGCCACAGGGACGCTCATAGAAATTAAGATACCTCCATGTAAATGTTTCTAGTTTATGGACTGTTTAGCATCCTTCCTGACTATTACCGTATGAGGGTAAAAGCTAAGTAGCTGTAACAGAGACAGGATATGTCATTGGAGCAAAACGGACAGAGACGCGTTTCCCTCCCAGCCAGAGTGTGCAGGCAGATCCGGCTCCCAGTGGGCATTCGAGGTCCCAGGAGAGCAGGAGACGCTTCCCACTGTCACACGGCTCCCAGTGCCGCTGCAGGTGCCGTGAATTTTAGCCGTCAACAAGGGACAGGGAGAGAGGCCCGCAGAAGCACTCACGAGGACCCAGGCGTTTTATGTGACACTTGTGTTCATCCCGCTTCAGAGGACTAGCTACAGACCACATCTCTGCTTGGAGAGCAGGAATAAAGTATGCTGTGCCCGTCAGGACAGAATACCCCCAGACCACAGGGGTAAGGTTAGGGGCACATCCAGAAGTCAGCCGCAGTCCAGTCTTTTAGGCACCGAAAACATGTGCGTACATACTTCCCAGTTGGTGCAAGCAGCAACGAATCTGCCTGTGATGGAAGAGACGCAGGAGACCCGGGCTCGATCCCTGGGTGGGGAAGATCCCCTGGAGGAGGAAATGGCAACCCACTCCAGTCTTCTTGCCTGCAGAATCCCATGGAGAGAGGAGACTGGCGGGCTACAGTCCATGGGGGTCACAAAGAGTCTGACATGACTGAACACGCCTGCACACATATGCAGTCTGCTTGCTCTGTATCCACAGAATGCAGTTTCTTGGACTCCATTTTCAGGGGAATCCCAAGAAAAGAACCCTAAGCCCCACACAGTGAAAGAGCATCCCCCTCAAAGTTTGGTCTTGAGAGAGGTGTAGGTTTCCGCTGCTGCTTTAGCTGACTCACCATCACCCACTTTCTTGATTTAAAGAGAGTAAAACCCGGGACTTCCCTGGTTGGTCCGGTGGCTAAAACTCTTGAGCTCCCAAAGCAGGAGACCCCGGTTCCATCCCTAGATGGGAAATAGGATCCCACATGCTCTAGAACTAAGTTGACATGCTGCAGAGATGGATATCCTGTGTGCCACAGCTAAGACCTGGCATAGGCAAATAAAGAAAAATAAACATAAAAAAAAAAAGTCGCCTGCCCTCTTGCATGTAAAATGTTGACACGGTAACACTGTACGTGTGAATATCTTTCATCAGAAAAAAGAGGCTGAGAAGCACGTATAATGAACAAATGATAACCGTGAAATCTTAGCAGACACCAGTGCTTCTGGTTCTGGCTTTGTTGTTTGGGTCTCCGGGGGGCATATCCTTTGTTCATTAAACTCTTTTTGGCTTCATGTAAGTTGGATGTCGGGCAACACGCCCTGCCTGGCTTATACTGGAGACCTTTAGAAACTTCCTCTTTTTTCATGTCTGTACGGCGGGAGCTTCTGAAGGTATTCCTTTCCAGGCCAGGCTTGCAGTTTCCGGTTTAGTTACTCCCCAGGAGGTTCATGTGTCTGTTCTCTTTCCCAGAGTTCTTTTCTGGAAAATGGTCTCCGTAGTGGACGGACCTGTGGGCACAGTGTGGGTAAGGGGAGGGGAGGGTGAATTGGGAGAACATCACTGACGTATGTAGACGACAGTGTGTGAAGCAGACAGCGAGTGGGGAGCTGCTATATAACACGGGGAGCTCAGCCTGGTGCCCTGTGATGCCCTCGAGGGCTGGGATGGGATGGGGAGGCAAGCTCAAGACGGAGGGGCGTCTGTGTTTACATGGGGCTGACTCAGGCTGTGTATAGCAGACACCAGCACAGCATTATGAAGCCAATTATATTCCAATTTAAAATAAATTTTTAAAAGCTTTATTTATTAAAAAAAAAAAAGGTCTTGAGTCTGCCTTACATACTTCTTAGTTGAACCCAAGTCTTTCTCTCTTGTCTTAACTCTTTCTACCATGCGGTCATCTGATTTATTAGATGACATTGTGAATTAGATCATCGTCTCAGGGCTTGATTTTTTTTTTTTTTTTTTTGCCTGAAATGACTAAATATGGCATTTCATAAAGTTTTGCTCAACATTTGAAACTTCTGTGACGGACGGAAGCAGTTTTCTTTTTCTTAATTTTCCTAATTTCTGACCTCCTCCTGTTTTCCTTGCATCTCTGCCTACACTATAAATTAGCCAATTACTGCCTCAGTTAATTTCCTTTTTTTTTTTTTTTGTAATGCCTTAGTAAAAGCAATAAGGGATAGCAAACAAAAGAACTTTCTGTCTTTTTCCATTCATGTCGTGCAAAAATCACATACTGCACCTTTTTAATTTATCATTTGTTACACATTTAGCAAATTTTTTTTTTTTACATTTAGCAAATATTTTAAAGCTTTATTCAAGGTCATCAGCTTTCTCTTCTAAATTATGAGTTTCCTTGCTACTGAAACAATAACACAATGCCATTTTGTGGCAATAATTTTTGTTCTATAGTGCTATACTTGCTGGATCAGTTTCCACATGGCATAGTTTTATTAACTTGTCTTAGTCTCACATGCTCAGTAGATACTATGGAATCGAAGCATTTTAAAGAAAGTTCCCAGGTAGTTCAGTTGGTGAAGAATCTGTCTGCCGGTTCAGGAGACGGTAGAGACTTGGGTTTGATCCCTGGGTTGGGAAAATCCCCTGGAATAGTAGGCAGTGGTAACCTGCTCCTGAATTCTTGCCTGGAGAATCCCATGGACAAAGGAGCCTGCTGGGCTGCTGCCCATGGGGTTACAAAGAGTCAGGCACAGCTGAGCAACTGAGCTTGCAAAAATGATGATATGGGAATAGTTGCTGAGGAAAGCTGGGAAACTCTTGCCAGTCCCATCAAATGCTATTGACCTTTAGCAAGTAACTGAATCCCTTTATGTTTGAACCATCCTGCCGAGACTGCTTTCTGTTGAAACAAGCCAGTACTTCTGGCCAAAGAATCAGAGGCCACTAGTAAATCAGAAATGGAATGCAGGGTCCAAGAGTTAGTTCCAAACGGTCAACATCAGTGCTACCCAAATTGTAGAAGTCATGCAAAGTTGGCCCGACAGTCACCATCTTGATCTGACAAGTAACTTAGTTGGTGTGGCAAGGCATGGGGACCACTTATTTGGTGTTGGGGAACATATCTATACAGTGTCTTTTTACAAATTCCCGTTCCCATGTACTGAGATTCTGGGAATACTTGGGGAAAAGTGGATAATTCCTCTATACATGACTGTGGGAAGACCCACCCTTTGTGAATGTCAGTTCTCCGAAATCTTTCCTGTGGGGAGGCCGTGGAAGATTTTTCACTTCTGGCTGTTGACAGAGAAAGTAATAGCAGGCAAATGGTTTGCAATGTGAATTTAAACTAATTCTCAAGATGAGTCACAAAAGGAATTTATCATCATTATATTACTTTGTGGTAACTGGCCCATTATCCAAAAAACAGGCAAATGTTTTCTAAATGAAAAATGCATCTCTTTACAGTTTTTCCAAAGGCAGTAATTTATTTATACTTCAAGAAAGGGTACTGCTTTCCTTCTTTTTTACTTGTAATATTGAGCTTATATATATATATTTTTTTCTTTTTCATGTTGAAAGTTCTTAAGAATTGACCATAATGTATTTTTTAAACTTTTATTTATTTATTATAGTTGGAGGCTAATTACTTTACAATATTGTGGTGGCTTTTTCTAAACATTGATGTGAATCAGCCATGGGTGTACACGTGTCCCCATCTTGAACCCCCCCCCCCACCTCCTTCCCCATCCCATCTCTCAGGGTCATCCCAGGGCATTAGCCCTGAGCAGCCTGCCTCATGCCTCGAACCTGGACTGGTTCTGTTTGTTAGCCATCTGGAGAAATGTCTGTTTAGTTCTTTGGTCCATTTTTTTCACTGGGTCGTTTATTTTTCTGGAATTGAGCTGCATGAGCTGTTTGTATATTTTTGAGATTAATTCTTTGTCAGTTGCTTCACATGCTATTATTTTCTCCCATTCTGAAGGCTGTCTTTTCACCTTGCTTATAGTTTCCTTCATTGTGCAAAAGCTTCTAAGTTTAATTAAGTCCCGTTTGTTTATTTTTGCTTTTAGTTCCATTACTCTGGGAGGTGGGAAGAATTGACCATAGTATTTATTTCAAAGGTCGCAGAGGCAGCTGTCCAGGCTGTCTCATTGGTCTTCTTTCTTGGATATTCCCAGTGGACTCTCTGACGTGAATTTATGGGTTAGTCTGCTCTGGACACAGTTTTATAACAACAGAAACACAAGTTTATTTTTAAGTATGATTTTTGATTTGGGGATTTTCCATTCACTGGTGACATTTAGAGATGGATGTTAATTACTTACATGAGTAAACAGTAAATATATATGTGTGTATAAATATATATATATGGCTTCCATGGTGGCTCAGATGGTAAAGAAACAGCCTACAACGCAGGAGATCTGGGTTCGATTCCTGGGTCTGGAAGATCCCCTCGAGAAGGAAATGGAAACCCACTCCAGTATTTGTGCCTGGAGAATTTCATGGACAGAGAAGCCTGGCGGGCTATAGTCAGTGGGGTTGCAAAGAGTTGGACATGACTGAGCAATTGACATGCTATATATATAATATATATATATATATATGAAACATATAAATATATATTCCTCAGTCCTAAAGGAAATCCACCCTAAATATCCATTGGAAGGACTGATACTGAAGCTGAAACTCCAATACTCTGGCCAGTTGATACTATGATTGAAAAAGAGCCTGATGCTGGGAAACATTGAAGGCAGGAGGAGAAGCGGGCAACTGAGGATGAGATGGTTGGATGGCATCACCGACTTGTGGGACATGAGTTTGGGCAAACTGTGGGAGATGGTGGGGGCAGGGAAGCCTGGCGTGCTGCAGTCCACGGGGTGGCAAAGAGCCGGCCGGGACTTGGCGACTGAACGGCGACAATACTGCAAAATAACTGCAGGCACAAAGGAGGTGTTGAAGGGAGGATGCAGTTCCTCTCTATTGTCTCTCTCTCTCTTTGCGTTTCCAGAGTCTCGGTCTTTCTGCACCGCACTGTCTTTCCCCATGGGGGAAGGGGACCAGGTACCCGTTGTGACTTCGGGACGAGGATCGGCGTAAATAGCCCTGCTCCTCTTCTGAGAGGCAGCCTGCCTGGTGGGTGAGATTACGTGTTCCAGTCTCAGCCTCTGTGATCTCAGTCACCGTGTGCTCATATGTGGCTGCGGTCACTTGGCACCATCCTTCCTTAAGTGGGAAAATGGTATATTCTGGGATTTGATTTGATTTGATTGATTGATTTTTTAAAAGATTATTTTAATTGGAGGCTAATGACTTTACAATATTGTAGTGGTTTTTTGCCATACATTGACGTGAATCAGCCATGGTTATACATGTGTTCCCCACCCTGAACCCCCCTCCCACCTCCCTCCCCAAGGGATTCGATTTTAGCCCATTGTTGTTGATAAGCGTAAGATACATATCTTCTAATCTAGCTCTTCTCAGTAATAAAGTTGGAAGTTAGCTACCTACCGGGAAACTTAGCTTCCCTGGTGGCTCAGATAATAAAGACTCTGCCTGCAATGCAAGAGACGGTGCGGGGGCGGGGGGGTTCGATCCCTGGGTCAGGAAGATCCCCTGGAGAAGGGAATGGCAACCCACTCCAGTATTCTTGCCTGGAGAATTCCACGGACCAGAGGAGCCTGGTGGGCTCTAGTCCATGGGGTCACAGAGAGTCGGACACAACTGAACGACGGACACTTTGACTTTTCAGCCATCCACCTGGCAGACGACTTTGCAGAAGAAAAAGTGAAATGATCTGACAATACCCAAGTGCTAAGCCCGGGGTCTTGCTTGGGGACCTTGAGAACTAGACGTAGATTTACAATTTGGGAACCACTCGAGTAGCCAGTTGACTGAAGCTTCAGATAGGGCTTGGGCTCAAAGCTTCTGGCCTTGGCCTAACCAACTGGCTCTGCTCAAGTTGGAATTTTCCCTTTAGTGAGTCTTTCCAGCTTGGGCTATATTGACAACAGATGCGAAAATGTTTCCAGGGGGATAGGTTATCTTAGGTCAAAAGCAGCCCCAGGAAGCATGCTGGCTGAGCATGCTTGTGTGGGACTGAAGAAAATGTGGGCCTGAAGGGACAGGGTGATGTGACTTGACCTTGAATCACAGAGGCCCTGGACATGTAAAGACCCTCACGGTACTGCACAGCTTACAGACTTCTAAGGCATCACGAGAGAGGAAGGGACTTGTCCGAAGGAAAATGTGTTATTTTCATTGTCATGTTTATGGTTTGTAGATATTATGGAGGCACGAATTAGCAGTCATCTGCTTTTTTTTTTAATAGTCTATGACAATGTATTAACAAGTATTATTTTTAAACGTACTTACATGAATCTTGAAATTCACCAAGAATGAAAAATACCAAAACAGTTGGAAGAAAAGTAGAAGCGTGTAAGATAATTTCATAGCCAGAATTTCATGGATTCAAGTCAGGATTTTATTTTATTTCTTTATTAATGTTTTTTGGTAGAGAAGCATGTGGGATTTTAGTTCCCCAACCAGGGATCGAACTGACACCCCCTGCATTTGAAGCGTAGAGTCTTAACCAGTTGACTCCCCCATCCCCACCCCTAGTGGCTTAGACAGTAAAGAATATGCTTGCAACGCAGGAGGGTTTGATCCCTGGATTGAGAAGATCCCCCGGAGGAGGGGATGGCAACCCACTCCAGTATTCTTGCCTGGAGAATTCCATGAACAGAGGAGCCCGGCGGGACACGTCTGAGCCACTTCACACCACAGTGATATTGGCACAGGGGAAAAATTGGCTGCAGCCAATTCTATTGCATTTAAAGTTGTTCTTAAGTGAGCTGAGTAAAGCGTGGAAGCAGGTCTCTTGGATTCAAGTTTTCAGGTTATTAAGTCTCTTAGCATCAAGTGGACTAGGTTGGCTTTGAATTGGAACTTTGTTTAATGTCATCAAATGGCCCTAGGTGTCAGAACTCAGCGGGATTGGATTTAAGCTCCTGAGAGTGTAGAAGTGTGAGTTGCTTAGTCCTGTTTGACTCTTTGTGACTGCGTGGACTGTAGCCCGCCAGGCTCCCCTGTCCATGGGATTCTTCAGGGAGGAATACTGGAGTGGGTTGCTATTTCCTACTCCAGGGGGTTTTCCCCACCCAAGGATTGAGCTCATGTCTCTCTCTCGAGTCTCCTGCATTGGCAGGCAGAGTCTTTACAGAACACTAGCGTCACCAGGGAAGCCCATAGAGACCGTAACTGATGGCAGAAAAAACCTTCTGCAGATGTCAGGTACAAACCGTCCTGTGAGCTGTATTTGTCATCAGAGCCACGATCCCCGTGAGCCACTCAAGTCCAAGGTCCAATCTGTCCTCACTGAGTATCTCAACATTTTGTTCCTTGTGGGATTTTTTTTTTCCCTTTAGATTAAAAAAATACGTTTACATTTTATTTTAATTGGAGGATAATTACAGTCGTGTGATTTTTTTGCCATACATTAATATTGATTTAGATCTTTTAAAATAATGTATTAAAATATTTTTAAGCTGATCAGTTTTATTTGGCCCTCCCTTCAATTGTGGGCCCAGGAGTGCCTTGTTGAACGTGTTTTAGGCACGAAGGCGGAGTTCCAGACTCGCCTCGCAGAAGGCCGCATCCGCGCGGTACCGGCAGGCCTCTGGGGCAGATTCACAGACCCCAGCGGTTCCGCTTTCAGGGGCCATGACCGCAGCCACTGGGACCAAAGGCTGCACGGGGTGGACTCCGCCGAAGGCAGCCTTGGCTCCAGAACCATGGGGCTTGGAGGAATCAGAGAGTTGGGGAGGCTGTTGGCCGGGAAGGGTTAGCTTCCGACTTGGCGCTTCTTTTACAAGATTTTACAAGAGGAGGCTAGAGAAAAGGCGAGACCACTCTCTCAAAGTCTGGCACGTGATGTGACGGTTTGGGGGTGGGTGGCGGGGCATCGGGCAGTCTAGGAAAGAGACCAGGCTAGTGGCGCTGTTTCTGCACCTCCTCTGTGCGTGGTTGCCTCAGTCCCCCGCAGCGTCCGCCCTGGCTCTGAACTGCGCGCGGGGGGCGATCCCTCCTGCCCAGGGGACCGCTGTCTGGGTTCTGGCGAGGCAGGCCCCGGACTCATTGGCTCCATCGCCAGCCTCCGCCCTGTGCCCAGTGATCTCTGCTCAGATAGTAGCACGGTCTCTGGCCCGCTGAGCGGCCTGGCCCCGTCTCCCCAGCACAGAGGAGAGGGTGGCTGTGCGCTCGGTGGGCCTGGAGTGAAGTGGGTATGCCTGGCCTTTGCCCCGCACCCCACTTCCCTTCTGATTGGAATAGCCTCCCTGGGAGAGCGGGTGGGCATCTGGTCTACCCAGCCCAGCCATGGGGTCACAGGGTCACACCTGCCCAGGGAGGTGGGGATGGAAGGCTACCTGCAGAGGCTGACCCAGACCTGGAGGATCTCCCGTGGTTCTAACCTACAGCTTCCTCATCAGCTTTCATCAAGCACAGATGCTGCTTTTTATTGATTGATTGATATTTGACTGCGCTGGGTCTTAGTTGTGGCCCGTGGGCTCACAAGTTTCTTGAGGCAGCTTGAGGGCTCTGTTGCCCTGAACCGTGTGGATCTTATATTCCCTGACCAGGGATGGAACCCACGTCCCCTGCGTTGGAAGGTGGGGTGTTAACCGGAGAAGTCCCTCACATGGTACTTTTTAATTCCAGTGGTCTTGATTTCTCTTAGCTCAGTTGTTTCCAAATTCAGCTTAAGAAAAAGCTGGTGTTAATTTAGCAGGTCCTCTTAATCCCCACATAGTAGATAATCAGTAAATCTTTGCCGAATGAGTAAGCATCCTCAGTTTTATGACTGGTCTCAAGTTTATGTGTTTGCAGAATTTCAGGAAAATATGAATCATTTAGCCAAGATTACCGCAGGGGAGAAAAGATAGTCTCTGTGTATATTGCTAGTCTCAACTATGTTTTGCATCCAAATTTGATTAACTTTATTTTTGGTGAATACAGTGAAACGATTTATATATGCTGTCCCTTTTCTTAAGAAATATAGTAACTTTTTAATGCATCCTATGGTGGTTTGTAAGAGTGTGTATATGTGTATGTATGTGTTGGTGGAGGCAGAAGCTGGGTTGTGTGTATGTGTATGTAATTAAGGCTTTTAGCATGCTCTTTATTTGGTTTGATTTCATCTGTTTTAAGTTCAGGGTGAAAAATAAAATCCGACTTTGACAAAACCAAAGAAAGACATCATGAAGATTATCTGGTTTCAAACACATCGGTCATTTGGACACAAACTCATGCCCAACAGTGATTCAAGCAGACAGGTCTCCGTTGGTTGGTCTAGTTTTAGATTCCACCAGATCTCCCAGACTTGGAGTCCATTTTTTGTCAGATGGCCTGTATGCTAATTGGTCAGGATATCAGGGTATCAGATATCCAAAACCAGAAATCTTGTCACACTGCCTGGTTCAATCCATGTAACACACCTGTCTTCCACAACATTCAGGTCAATAGTTTTAACCTAGCCTCTGTGGCTAAAATTGGAGCCCAAGACCCAAGTGTTTCTCAGGAATGCATTTCTACTTTGTATCTTGAACATTGTCTTTTTTGAAGCAGTCTACTGCAGTGCCTCCAGCCACTCAGAGCCCTTTCCCAAACTATTATGTAAAGATCCTATATGGCATCTGTTTGTCACTCTCAATTCAGAGTCCTAAAGAAGGAGTCTCCCCTTCAGAACATTCATAAACTTGAAATGGGTTGTACACCATCTATGACAAAACATATTAAAAAGCAGAGACATCACTTTGACAACAAAGGTGCATATAGTCAAAGCTGTGGTTTTTCTAGTAGTCATATGTGGATATGACAGTTTGATCATAAGGAAGGCTGAGTGCCAAAAAATTGATGCTTTTGAATTGTAGTGCTGGAGAAGACTCTTGAGAGTCCCTTGTGAGAGGACTGTGAGGAAATCACACCAGTCTAATCCGAAAGGAAATCAATCGTGAATGTTCATCAAAGGACTGATGCTGAAGCTGAAGCTCCAGTACTTTGGACACCTGATGCGAAGACCTGGCTCACGATAGGAAACCCTGATGCTGGAAAAAATTGAATGCAGAAGGAAGAGGGGTGACAGAGGATGAGATGGTTGGATGGCATGATCGGCTCAATGGGCATGAATTTGAGCAAACTCTGGGAGATAGTGGAGGTCAGGGAGGCCTGGTGTCCATGGGGTTGCAAAGAGTTGGACATGACTTAGCAACTGAACAACAACAGTAAAACCATCTAAATAGCATCATCATTCCTTTGAAAAGGTGCAATTAGACGATATTGAACACCACTGTGAAATTTGTATGTGTTGCTGCTGCTGCTAAGTCGCTTCAGTCGTGTCTGACTCTGTGCGACCCCATAGACGGCAGCCCACCAGGCTCCGCTGTCCCTGGGATTCTCCAGGCAAGAACACTGGGGTCGGTTGCCATTTCCTTCTCCAGTGCATGAGAGTGAAAAGGGAAAGTGAAGTCGCTCAGTTGTGTCCGACTCTTTGTGACCCCAGGGACTGCAGCCCACCAGTCTCCTCTGTCCATGGGATTTTCCAGGCAAGAATACTGGAGTGGGGTGCCATTCCCTTCTCCAGGGGATCTTCCTGATCCAGGGATTGAACCCTGGTCTCCTGCATTGTGGGCAGATTTCCTAGCATCTTGAGTCACCAGGGAAACTCAAATGTGGTACTATTTTAATTTTTGTGTAGCACCTCTTTCTACCCCATTGCCTGGGAGACGTGCAGAAGTTTTTAGCAAGGAGAGGATATAGGTTTGGAGTGTGTGTCCCACTGTGTCCAGGTGGGAGTCAGACTTCTGACCAGCCTGGATTCACACCACACTCCAGCTCCATGCTCCTCCAGAATCCGAGTGCCAGCCTCTTTTGGTCGATATAAAAACTTCCAGAAAACAGGTAAGACTAGAATGTCTAGGCCCACACACCCAAAATGTTAGGGCCACCTGATAAAAGCCAGTGGAGAGGGCTGCTGGATGGTGTTAGAGATGTGTTTGCATATGATGTGTTAATACCTGATGCCAGGTGAGTGTCACCGTCCCCACTTGTGCACGCGTGGCTTCTTGGCCCCAGCCCACATTCAGGAGCAGGGCGACTTTTTTGAGTTGCTACAGCTGCCTTTCAGGTCTTCCCTCACCAGGTCTTTTTTTTTTTTTAATTAAGTTTTATTGGAGTACAGTTGTTTTACAATGTTGTGTTACTTTCTGCTGTGCAGCAAAGTGAGTCAGTCATACACATAACTTTATCCTCTGCTTTTTGATATTGAGGTTACCACAGAGCATCGTGTTCCCTGGGCTATACAGGAGGTTGTCTTTGGTTATCTATTTTGTGTATTGTATCAGTAGTGTATATATGTCAATCCCAATGTCCCAGTTCTTCCTGCCTCCTCCCTCGCCCCTTGGCATCCATACATTTGTTCTCTATACTGGGCACATACCCAGAGAAAGCCGTAATTCACAGATACGTGCACCGTAGTCTTCACTGCAGCACTGTTTAGAATTAGCCAGGACAGCGAAACAACCTTCATGTTCATCAACAGAAGAATGAATCAAGAAGTTGTGGGAAGAGCTGACTCATTGGAACAGACCCTGAGGCTGGGAAAGATTGAGGGCAGGAGGAGAAGGGGACGACAGAGGAGGAGATGGTTGGATGGCATCACCAACTCAATGGACATGAGTTTGGGTAGACTCTGGGAGTTGGTGATGGACAGGGAGGCCTGGCGTGCTGCGGTTCATGGGGTCGCTAAGAGTCGGACACGACTGAGTGACTGAACTGACCTGAACCGGCACATATATACAATGGAATATGACTCAGCCATAAAGAAGAACCAAACTGGGTCATTTGCAGAGACACGGATGGATCTAGAGATTATCATACCGAGTGAATTAAGTCAGAAAGAGAAAAGCAAATATGGGATCCCCACAGCAGTCTCGTGTAACGTCTTCCTCTTTCTCTGTGCTGTATGCGTTGTGTGCCTCATCTCCCAGGGTCAAGCACACGATCTCCAGAGAATGTGAGAACCGTAACCTTCTTCGGATGGAAGGAGGACGTCTGACCTGCTGCCGTGTTTTCACTCTTGTCCTCTCGCCATTGGGAGTGAGGAGACACGGGCAGTTTATATCACATCCCGGAGTGTTCTTGATGCACCCCTGGGTCACGTTTCCCTGTGTTGACTAAAAAGATGCACAGTGTCAGAGCTGCGAGTTCAGTTTTATTTGGGGCAGACTGAGGACTCTAGCCCAGGAGACAGCACGTCAGCTAGCCCCGAGAGACTGCTCCAAGAAGCAGTAGGGGGAGATCGATATATATGATTTTGAGAAAGGAGGGGGGGATCATGCAAAGAAGGGCTTACTTTGCAAAAGGTTTTCTGCCAGTCACGAGGAGCTGACGTCACCATGAAGGGATTTAGTGCTTTGCTAGATATGAGGAGATGCCAAGGATTGGGCGGGAGGAGAAGGGGATGACAGAGGATGATTGGATGACATCATTGATGAGATGGTTGGATGGCACCATTGACTCGATCGATTTGAGTTTGAGCAAACTCTGGGAGTTGGTGATGGACAGGGAGGCCTGGCGTGCTGCTGTCCATGGGGTCACAAAGAGTCGGCCACAACTGATGGACTGAATTGAACCAAGCTGAAGGATTGGGATCATGAAATCAGCTCCTAAAGATAACTGTCTAAAAGACCTGTTCCAGGTTCCTTGGAGCACTGGGTGCCTCAGTCTCCACCCTGACCTTCCTCGGGGGGAGCCGAAAGTCACCAGCTACAGCAGCGTGGGATTCAGTCTCCGCGGAGGTGGATGGCAAAGGGCCTTGTCATCATTGTCGAAAGAAAGGAAAGTGAAGTTGCTCAGCCGTGTCCGACTCTTTGCGACCCCATGGACCGTAGCCCGCCAGGTGGTGTTAGCCACCTCCCCTCTTCTCTGAGCTTCTCCCGAGCCTCCTACCCCTTTGTAAAGCATTCATTTTCAGTAAATTGCCTCAGACTGCTAGCGTCTAGCCCTCAGATGCTGGCAGACACAGCAAGTGAAACCTAACTTTCTTCCCATCCCAGGACAAAGAATCAAATTACCAAGGGAAATTTTAGGCAGACAAGTGATTTTAAGACCCTTTGTGGGTTTAGTCTCCCAAGTCGTGTCTGAGTCTTTAGTACAACCCCGAGGACAGTAGCCCTCCAGGCTCTTCTTTCTGTCCATGGGATTCTCCAGGCAAGAATACTGGAGTGGGTTGCCATTTCCTGCTCTAGGTAACCTTCACAACCCAGGGATGGAACCCACATCTCCTACATTGGCAGGTGGGTTCTTTACCACTGTGCCACCAGAAGGAAAAAGTGAAAGTGAAAGTTGCTCAGTCGTGTCTGAACATTTAGCACAACCTCATGGACTGCAGCCCGCCAGGCTCCTCTGTCCATGGGATTTTCCAAGCAAGAATACTGGAGTGGGTTGCCATTTCTTTCTCCTGGGGATCTTCCCCGACCAGGGATGGAACACTCATCTCCTGCATTGCAGGTGGATTCTGTACCGCTGAGCCACTTGGGAAACCCCAAGACCCTTTACTATGGTTTAAACAATTCCTAAAATAATTTTCTTCCCTTTAAGGAAGTTCCTTGAGCCCAGGACCAAATATAGCAAGAATTATATTCACCTAAGTGACTCTAGTTTTCCTGAGAATTTTCGGGTGAAGGCATTTTTATGTTTCCAAGTACCGAAACATTTTCTAAGCTTCACTGATCGAACCTTCTAACAACCCGGTGAATTATATCTACATCTGAGGTGGAACATAGGGAATGCCCCAAAGGTTCTCAGAGACGTTTCGTAATGATTTAAGAGTAAGAGCCGTGTCTAATGGAAATGACAGGCATAATTCATTTATGAAAGCTGAAATGAGATTCAATCTTGACTGCACAGGGCTGTTTTTCCACGGTGCCGTGGAACTCTACTGCTTGTGATGTAGATAAAATTGTGGGTTTTGACTTGTTCAACA
>JADEYB020000024.1:5525129-5544610 GCA_015832495.2 Alces alces
ATGGCTACCCACTCCAGTATTCTTGCCTGGAGACTATCCCATGGACAGAGGAGCCTGGTGGGCTACCCACTCCAGTATTCTTGCCTGGAGACTATCCCATGGACAGAGGAGCCTGGTGGGCTACACAGTCCGTGGGGTGGCAAACAGACACGACTGAGTGACTAAGCATCTTCTGGTTGTGTAGTGTATAGTTTAAGGTACAGCCCAGGCCGATAAACACAGATGGAGGGAGGGGCTTCCATGTCATGACGCCCCCTCTCAGGGAAGGAGCTGAAGGCTGTCTCAGGAGCTATCTTGCATGGTACCTACTTCTCATGGTACACCAGAGCTAGAAGCCTGCTGTAGAGTGATCTGGTAGGTTTTCATATTTTGAAAGTGCTGAGGAAAAAATGTTTATTTTTCTCCTATGTTGCTGTTTAGTCACTCAGTCATATCTGGACCTTTGCGACCCCATGGGCTGCAGCATGCCAGGCCTCCCTGCCCCTCACCAGAGACGCTGGAGCATTTGGAAGAAGTGTCGTGTTGATCTTGATTTTTAGAGGTGGCACAGTTAAGAGACCTCTCTCTGTGTCTGCGAGGGGGTCTAAGAATTTTGAGTGCGTGCACTCTTGTGCACGGAGAAGGAAATGGCAACCCACTCCAGTGTTCTTACCTGGGAAATCCTGTGGACAGAGGAGCCTGGTGGGCTGCAGTCCGTGGGGTCGCACAGAGTCAGATGCGACTCAAGCGACTTAGCAGCAGCAGCGGCATTGTTGTGCAAATGGAGCTCAGTGTTAGAAGGGGAGGCTGTGGTCAGCAGAATTCTAACCTGTCTCCAGGATCCCTGCCCTCCCCCCAGCGACCACACGCTGTACAATCCCACCCCTTGCATGCGACCCACTCCTGTGCTTACCTCAAGGATGTGGGGAAGGCAGAGGTGAATGAAGACAGTGGCCTGTGAGTCCATGGGAGAGTCGGAATGCTGGGTGGGCTGGAACTTTCTTTTTTTTCTTTCAGTATTCTTTTTACTTTTTTTTGCTTGTTTGTTTTAACTTATACCTAAATGTCTTGTTGTTTTATTTTATTATTTTTTCCATTTAGTTTTATTAGTTGGAGGCTAATTACTTTACAGTCTTGTAGTGGTTTTTACCGCACATTGACGTGAATCAGCCATGGGTATACATGTGTTCCCCATCCTGAACCCCCCTCCCACCTTTTAAAGAGGGTCCCGGGGCTCACTTCCCTGGTGGCTCAGCGATAAAGAATCTGACTGCCGATGCAGGAGACACGGATTAGACCCCTGATCCAGGAACATGCCACATGTCAGGGAGCAACTCAGCCCGTGTGCCCCAACTATGGAGGCTGTACCTTGGAGTCTGGGAGTGGTAATTGTTGAGCCCACATGCCAAAACTCCTGAAGCCCTAGAGCCTATACAAGAGAAACCACCAGGATGAGAAGCCCAGGGACCACGGCAGAGAGCAGCCCCCGCTCACCACAGCTGGAGAAAGCCCAAGCACAGCATCGAAGATCCATCGCAGCCTGAAATTAAAAAATATAAATAATTTTTTTTTTTAAAGAGGGTCCAGGACTTTCCTGAAGGGAATGTATTGTAAGAAAGATAGGCTTTTGCTCCGCTGACCTTGAAGAAGCAGAAGAGCATGTCACCAGCTCCTGGTGATGGGGGAGCTCGTGGCAGGAGCTGCGGGCGACTGTGGGCAGCTGAGAGTCAGCAAGGCTATGGGGCCTCGACGCTGGGAACTCAAGTCCGTCCAGAAGCTGAGTGAACCTGGAAATGGAGTGTTGTTTGATGGTCAGACCTCAGATGAGAAGGCAGCCGGGTCAACAGCCTGATTTCAGCCTGGGGAAGACGGTGCGTGCAGAAAGGGTTAACCCCGCCCTGGACTGGTGCCCTAGAGGATGAAACGTGCACGTGTTGCTTTTAGAAGCTGAGATCTTGGAGTGTGAGGGGGAGTGTGGGTTGTTGTGCAGCGTGGAAAAGAGTCCACATCCATTGCACACTGCAGCATCCAAATACTGAGTGAGAAAGATGCTCGGTACAAATGCTCTGTGGTCTCTTACGGGGAGTAAAGAGGCTGAATTACTAAACGTGCTTCGGCGGGACACTCTAAGCCAAGAGCTCCCGATCATGGGTGCCATCCAGCTGGGATCCACCCACTTCTGTTCTGCTTGCCCTTCACCGGTCATGGGTGCCATCCAGCTCGGAACCACCCACTTCTGTTTCACTCCATCTGCACCTAATGACTTCTGCTCCACTTGCCAAACTTCATTTCACTCCCAAGACATCTCTCTTTTTTGTTGTTTGTTTTTTAAATGAGAACTTTTTTTTTTTTTAATGTGGACCATTTTCAAAGTCTTGATTGAATGTGTTACAGTATTGTTTCTGTTTTGAGTTTCAGGTTTTCTGGTTTGGGAGGGAGGGCATGTGTGATCTTAGCTCTGAAACCAGGGATCTAACCTGCACCCCCTGAGGCTCCCCAGACATCGCTTTTTGATTAGCAGTTGTTTGTGCAAGTGTGTGCTTCTTGTCCTTGGATGTCGGAATTCTCCAGGCAACAGTACTGGAGTGGGTAGCCATTCCCCTTCTCCAGGGTGTCGTCCCCTCGCCGGGACTGAAACTGAGTCTGCCGAACTGCAGGCAGCTTGCTTGCCATCTGAGCCCCCAGGGAACCGTTCCTTCTCTGCCACAAGCCTTCATTGGACCTGCTGCTGCTAAGTCGATTCAGTCGTGTCCGACCCTGTGCAACCCCATAGACGGCAGCCCACCAGGCTCCCCCGTCCCTGGGATTCTCCAGGCGAGAACACGGAGTGGGTTGCCATTTCCTTCTCCAATGCAGGAAAGTGAAAAGAGAAAATGAAGTCACTCAGCCGTATCCGACTCTTCGCGACCCCATGGACTGTAGCCTACCAGGCTCCTCTGTCCATGGGATTTTCCAGGCAAGAGTACTGGAGTGGGGTGCCATTGTCTTCTCCATCATTGGACCTAGAGACTTTGATTTTTCTTTTATGATTTCCTCTGAGTTCATAGAATTAAAAAAAAAAGTGGTTTGTGTTAAAACAGTTGTACTTTGGGGACAAAAGGATCAGTTCAGTTCAGTCTCTCAGTCGTGTCCCACTCTTTGCGACCCCACAGACTGCAGCACGCCAGGCCTCCCTGTCCATCACCATCTCCTGCAGTTTCACCCAACTTCATGTCCATCATGTCAGTGATGCCATCCAACCCTCTCATCTTCTGTCGCCCCCTTCTCTCGCCTTTGGTCTTTCCCAGCATCAGGGTCTTTTCCAATCATGTTGGCTCTTTGCATCAGGTGACTCAAGTATTGGAGCTTCATCTTCATCTTAAAGTTTTGTTTTGTTTTTTAAAGAAGACCTTGCATTAAAGTATTAGTGTTGATATAGAAGGGAAAAAAATCATCTCGTTTGGTTACTGAAAATTGCAACTTAATATAAAAGTGTAAATAGGGAAGGTTCTCCATCGGCCTGACTGAATCTTTTGGTATCCTTGTGCTTGCTTTTATGATGCACACATATCTCACGTTTTAGTGTGACAAAGAGCAAGGGCCATGAGTAGGACCTTCCCAGCGCCACGAGGAAGACTCGTAGCGGTGTGTGTGAGTACCTTGGGCACTTTGAGTGTGAGCCTGAGTGTATATGAATGAGATTCCACTAGCAGAGTTCTGCCCACCCCGAAGTTGTCTCCCTATCCCTTACACGTGCGTTCTGTCTTCAGAGCAAGTCAGTTCCATGAACACCTTAAGCATCATTGGAAAAAAGTGGTATAATCTGTTTCATTACAAATTGTCTCTTGTCCAAACTCAGGCTTGTTATCCCTGGAATAACTCCTTATATGAAAAGATTTAAAACCTAGAGAGGCAAGTGCCCCAGATTTCCTCCTCCTCCTCCAAACTCATAAATACTTAACTGACTCATAACTACAGTTCTAGCAATTGAAGAAATAATTTTTTTTTTAAAAAAAGGTAATAACAGAGACAGAGGTTATTCTTCCTGGCACAGTTATTTCTTTTTATGTTTTAAAATAGCCGTTTATTTTATTTAAATAATTCATTTACTTTTAATTGGAGGATAATTGCTTTACAATATGGTGTTGGTTTCTGCCATACACCAACATGAGTCAATTGTAAGTGTATATATGTCCTCTCCCCCCAGTCATTTCTAAAATAAAATAAGCCAGAGGTTTTTTTTGTTGTTGTTTGTTTGCTTTTTAGTATGAAGCCCTTTTAGGCTTGGGCTTCCCTTGGGGCTCAGCTGGTAAAGAATCCACCTGCAATGCAGGAGACCTGGGTTCGATCCCTGGTCTGGGAAGATCCCCTAGAGAAGGGATAGGCTACCCACTCCAGTATTATTGGGCTTCCCTTGTGACTCAGCTGGTGAAGAACCTGCCTGCAACGCAGGAGACCTGGGTTCGATCCCTGGGTTGGGATGATCCCCTGGAGAAGGGGAAGGCTACCCACTCTGGTATTCTGGCCTGGAGAATCCCATGGACTCCATAGTCCACGGGGTCACAGTCAGACACGACTAAGCGACTTTCAGTTCACTTCACTTCCTTTTATGATGTTTGGTGTCATTGCTGCATTGATATGGTTCATGGTCTCTCCGAGGTCAGAAATGGAGACCGTGCCTTGCTGCACGGCCCACGTCACTAATGTACCTCTCTAAACCTTGAACTTCGAGACTGTACCAGACCTTGGTGTTTGCACGGGAGGGCTGAAATTTGCAAAAGTCGTCTATACTGGGGAAAACATCAGGAAATCTCAAAGCGGAAAGATTTTCAAAGCATTATTCTTTTTTTGAATGATGAGAAGCGTGAGATATTGAAAACATCAAGGATCATGCGTGAGGCAGTTAAGAAAACCTTCCTTTGGAGAATTTGCCATGCACCTGATAGCATCCTTGCCTGGAAAATTCCACGGACAGAGGAGCCTGGCAGGCTACACTCCATGGGATCGCAAAGAGTCGGACATGACGGAGCGACTTCACTATCTATCTTGATAGGCCCATCCGTGAGCCAGCAGGCGATCGAGGTGCTGTTTACCGCAGGAATGCTAGCGCACGTTAGTATTCCCAGTATGCTTGTTATTATTCAAATCAGAAAGTGCTGACCTCATTTTCTGTCTCCATAGAGCCCCCTGGATCTTGATGGTCATACACGTTCGAGATGTAGAAGGTCTTTAAGGTGGCCTTGAATGATTTGACGGGCTGGGTCTGGAAGATGCTTCTGCCTCATTTTGGAATGTGCAATGCGCATTTGCTTATACTCATTAGCTTGGTTTTGCGCCTGTCCTCTGAACAGTCCAAGGTGCTCTTGACAGAGGCTGCCGGTAGGGAGTGCAAAGTGCCTCTTTAACCGGCAGGAAGAGGCCATCAAAGAGAAAGGCAAGAAAATGACCTTGAGATGAGAGTGAGTGAGAAAGGGTCTGGTGATGCTACAGACTTGGCATGGCCCGTGCACTCTTTTCAGAAACTGAAAACGTTTTTGACATGGACATTGGCTGTTTCAAGAAGTCAAGAAGGTGACGGGCAGAGAATACCAGGTTTCTATGCTTTTTTTAATTTTTTATTTCTGGAGTTCAGGAGACACACTGCCTCCAAGTGAGGAGGTCATTGATGATGTCATCATTTTTCTCAAGTATTAAAACCAGGTGTTCACTCTTGGCTGTTGTAAACTCTCTAGACACCCCATTTTATTTTCGGCGCAACCAACTATTCCTTTCATTTCACTTTTCCACCCAGGGCCCCGGCCTTGCCTGCAGGCTGACAGCCAATTTGTGGCCCACGCTCTCCACTGGCGTGCCTCTGTCAGTGGTCCGTCCTGACCCCTGGAGTGTCTCCCACCCGCACTCTCAGTGTGAGGTCCTTCTATTCTCTTTCTTCCCCGATGCTCTGCCCTCAGCGCCTTCCCGTGGCTGCCTTCTCCCCTATCACACTTGTTCTCCAAAACAGCTAGCTGCTGCTTCCACGTCTTTCCCTCTGCTTTATATGTGCTGCTGACTGGTAACTGCAGCCGTGAAATTAAACAACGCTTGCTCCTTGGAAGAAAAGCTATGACCCACCCAGACAGAATATTAAAAAGCAGAGGCATTACTTTACCAACAAAGGTCCATATAGTCAAAGCTATGGTGTTTCCAGTAGTCATGTATGGATGTGAGAGTTGGACTATAAAGAAAGCTGAGCGCAGAAGAATGGATGCTTTTGAACTGTGGTGTTGGAGAAGACACTTGAGAGTTCTTGGACTGCAAGGAGATCCAATCAGTCCATCCTAAAGGAAATCAGTGCTGAATATTCACTGGAAGGACTGATGTTGAAGCTGAAACTCCAATCCTTTGGCCACCTGATGTGAAGAACTGACTCACTGGAAAAGACCCTGGTGCTGGGAAAGATGAAAGGCGGGAGGAGAAGGGGACGACATCATGAGATGGTTGGATGGCATCACCGACTCGATGGACATGAGTTTGAGTAAACTCTGGAAGTTGGGGATGGACAGGGAGGCCTGGTGTGATGTAGTCCCTGGGGTCGAAGAGTCAGACACGACTGAGCGACTGAACTGAACTGAACTGAGTGGCCTCTCATTGTCTGTGCCCTCCACTGGAGCCCTTTCTTCTTCAGTGTTTGCATCAGAAAGCATGTTATCACCGCCAGGCGGTCATTTCCTTCCTTTCCACGTTCCCCTTCTTCCACGTCTGGGGGCCAGTCCCACCCTCTTGCTGCAGCCCTTCTCCGCAGTAGGACCCTCTCCTGAAGGTGCCAGCTTCGTTCTCCCACCTCTGTGGCCACGATGCTTGTCCACGAGCGGGGAGGACCATGGCTGCCAAGGTCTGTGGTTCAGAGCTGCTGAGCACGCCGTATGCATGGCATCCTTCTCTCATCTCTCAGGACCCTGTTTTCTAATTGGAAACAAGGGGTGGGGGCTACGGTGCTGCCAGGGGCTGAACTGTGTCCCCCAAGTTTATATTCGGAGGCCCCAACCTCCAGCAGGGTAGGATTTGGAGGTGGCTAGGGTTCGACGCTATCATAGCAAAACCCTTATGGTAGGGTTAGCCTTGTTATAAGAAGAGGAAGACAGAGACGAGGGAGTCAGCCTTGGCCTCGTCAGCTTGCAGACCTGTGAGAGAGAAATTTCTGCTCTTTAAGCCCCTGTGCATGCTAAGTTGATTCAGTCGTCTCCAACTCTTTGCAACCCCGTGGATTGTAGCCCGCCAGGCTCCTCTGTCCATGGGATTCTCCAGGCAAGAGTACTGGGGTGGGTTGCCGTGCCCTCCTCCAGGGGATCTTCCTGACCCAGGGATCAAACCTGAGCCTCCTGCTTTGGCTTTACCTGGTGACTCAGACGGTAAAGCGTCTGCCTACTGTGCGGGAGACCCGGGTTCTGATTCCCTGGTTGGGAAGGGAAAGGCTATACCCACTCCAGTATTCTGGCTTGGAAGTTCCCATGGACGGAGGAGCCTGGTGGGCTACAGTCCATGGGGTTGCAAAGAGTCGGACACGACTGAGCGACTTCACTCCTGCTTTGGCTGGCAGATTCTTTACCACTGAGCCACCGGGGACACTCCCAATAATTCCCCTTGTCTGTGGTATTTTGTTATAGCAACCTAAGCTCAGGAAATCGGGACCTCAAAGCCTCTGAGCTCATCCACTTCTGTGGCAACACAGGGTCCTCGTTTTATGACCGAGTGACCATCCATCCCAGGAAAAAACTCCGCTTCCCCAGTTGCCGTTTTTAAGTCTTTCAACTGAAGACATATCTGGGCCGTCTTCCCTTTCAGAATGTTCTAAAGACTGTGTGGATATGTTCTCAAATAATTTTTGGCCAAAAGGGAGGGGAAAAAAAAAATTAGGAGATGGTGTGTATTCCAAAGGATAGGCATGCCACACTGGAGGTTTACAGAGTTAAGTTTTGGAAAGCATTTTGGTTGCTATTTCGTAGATTTCTGTAAACTTGTAACTAAAGTAAATTACAGAAAAAGAACAGCGTCAGTGGTAAATATCGACTGGTACTACAGGCCCCGAGAAAACAGATTTTGTTAGAATCCTTTCCCACATTTTCCAGTTCTGTCTTAAATTTGGTTAAACATGTAGAATTCTCTAATTAGCTTTTTTGCTCATCTGATGAAATAGAGCGCCTCAGGCCTGGCGCTGCAGGGAATGGAACCTTTCCGTGGTAATGACTTGTTTAAAAGAAAAAAAAAAATGAGATTTGTTTGCATTTAAACAATGTATATACTTTAATTGTCTGGTTTTATGGTTGACTAGAGGTTGCAAAAAGGTGATTGTCGTCTCTGCACCTTTTTTTTAAAAAATTAATTTTAATGTGAGTTTAAAGGATCTAGCTTTTTCCAAGCAGCATGATACTTTATTCTTCATCCATTTCAATTCCCTTCAACCAGTTAAGCCTGGCAGACAGATGAGCCCGGGCCAGGAGTTACTGATTAAACAGGAGCACCCGCAGAATGGAAAGTTCAATGAATCCGGCCCATGTTACAGGTTACCAGGCTATAATCACATTTTTGTCCATAATCACTTAGAATCTCATAGAAACTTTGGCATTCCTAACTATCGCAAAATGTAAATTCTTAAAACTTCCTATTGATTTTAGAACAGGAAGACTGAATCCCAAAGACTGTTTGATTTCATTCATTGTAATTGTCTCCAAAATACAGAAGAATTTCCTTGACTTTTGTTTCAGCATAATCCTTTGTTATTATTAGTCTAAGTTTGATTCAACTGTGAAAAGGTTAAGAAAAAAGTAAGTCTTAAAATTAAGACTTTAAAAAACATTTTTATTTATTATTTTTATTTCAGTTAAATGGGCATGAAATAGAACTTAGCGTAATCCTTTGTTGTTATTAGTCTAAGTTTGGTTCAACTGTGAACAGGTCAAGAAAAAGATGTCATAAAATTAAGACTTTTAAAAAATTGTATTTATTATCTTTATTTTAGTTAAATGGACATGAAATAGAACTTGGCGTAATCCTTTGTTGTTATTAGTCTAGGTTTGGTTCAACTGTGAACAGGTTAAGGAAAAAATAGATCTTAAAATTAAGGAGGGGATTCTTTTTTTTTTCAAGAGATGTTTAATTTTTTTCCCTACTTTAAACTTTTTATTTTTCTATTGGGGTATAACTGATTAACAATATTGTGATAGTTTCAGGTAAACAGTGAAGGGACTCAGTCATACATATACATGTACCATTCTCCTGCAAACTCCCCTCCCATCGTGGCCGCCACATAACATTGAGTAAGGAGGGGATTCTTTACTAAAAAATGTATTCATTTAGAATTTTTTGCTGTGCTGGGTTTTCGCTTCTGCACACACCATTTTAAAGACTTGAGCAAGCATTATGAAGGGCTCTTCAAAAAGAGCTTGTTGCACCCACTTTCCCTGAGTCATAGGAATTAAGAAAAACCCCAGCAAGCTCTTGCTGGCGCGTGACTCATGCCATGTGAACACAGAAGATTTCTGACTCAAGTCAACCGGTGTCGAAGCGGCCTTTGAAGTCTCTAGTGCTTCGCCGGTGCATAGGAAACTTCAAATAGAACATGCCAGGCAGACCAAGCGTCTCGGTGAATCCACACGCGTGGGAGAGGTCTCCGAGGTCCTAGCATCCGAGATGGTAAAAGAAAACACGCGCATTTCTTCTGACGCCTGTGCTGTTGGCAGAGTGCTGACCCTGATAATTTCCGAAGATGTTCCCTCTGTCCCCCCTGAAAACTTGACTTCGGAGGAGACTGTCAGTACATCAGAAACAAGATGCAGCTCACTTCCAGGTGTCTTTGTGGCCCTGCTCCAGGAGAAGACAGGTGAGGCAACAGATGATGGCATCATATGATCTGTTTGTTTCTTTGTTTTTTTAATTGAAGGATAATGGCTTTACAGTTTTGTGTTGGTTTCTGCCATACATCCGCATGAGTCAGTCACAGGTATACATATGTCGCCTCCCTCCTTAACCCCTCTGCCAGCCCATCCCACCCCCCTAGGTTGCCGCAGAGCACCAGGCTGAGTTTGCTACCTCGTATAGCAAATTGTCACTGGCTATCTATTTTATGTAGGGTTCCCTGGTGGCTCAGATGGTCAGGAATCGGCTGTATGTTTCACTGTTACTGTTTCGGTTCATCCCTCCGTCTCTGGATCTTTTTTTGTTTTTTAAGGTGTTCTTGATGCAGTTTTTGGAGCACGTGGCCTAGTTTTTGGAGAGTAACAACTGTCACAGTAACTAGCTTCATTTGGCCTGACAGCCTTGTCCACACCCTTCTTAAAAGGAATTGGGAAAAGAGGTCTTGTGGCTCTGGGACCATGGTTGTCGGTGGCCGTGCTGGTGGCCGATTGATGTCCAGGCAGACGGAACGGCCCCAGTCAAGCAGCCTGAACCCCAACTCTGCCCTTTCCTGCTGGGGGTGGGGGGACAGGTGTGAAAGGTTGTCGCTGAACCATGGAAGACGCCAGGATTCTTGGCCTCCGGAGGAGAAGGATTCAATCTGGGGCCAGAGACGAGGCTTGATCGCTCAGAGCCTTTGTGTCATAAAGCTTTATTAAAGCATAAAAGAGAGAGAGAAAGCTTCTGACATGGACATCAGAAGGGGGCAGAAAGGGAGCCTCCCTCCTAGTCTTTAGCCGGATGTTGTTTAGCTACTAGCAGTCTGCTAATCAGAGGAAGGAGATGTCTCAGAACTCAGAGAATGGCACCAGGTGAGTTACGTCATCCCGGGCCATAAAACAATTGACATGAATCTTGAAGAAAGGCAGGTTTCCATACAAATATATAGTTTCAGTAACAGAGATTAAGAGAACAATGTATGAGTATAACATACTGGTTTGTCAAGTCAGTTCTGAGCCTTTAGGTGGAACCAACCTGAAGACAGAGTCTACGGTTAATAGACAGTACATTAACATAGCTTAAGACAAACATTTCTGTAAGAAAAATGCATTGGTTAGCTCAGTGAAGTTCATAACCGCCTTTGTTTTACTAAGCTATCAATTCTAGATAGGTAGTTTATTTAAAAAGGTCTAAGGGATTGAGGGTCTTCCCAGGTGGTGCTAGTGGTAAAGAACCCACCTGCCAGTTCAGGAGACGTTGGAGACGTGGGTTTGACACCTGGATGGGGAAGGTCCCCTGGAAGAGGGCATGGCAGCCCACTCCAGTATTCTGTCTCGGAGAATCCCACGGACAGAGGAGACTGATGGGCTACAGTCCATGGGGGTTGCAAAGAGTCAGACACGACTGAGTAACTAACCTTCACTTTATTAGAGGGGCTTCCTTGGAGGCTCAGAGGGTAAAGAATCTGCCTGCAATGTGGGAGACCTGGGTTGGGTCCCTAGGTCGGGAAGATCCCCTGGAGAAGGAAATGGCAACCCACTCCAGCATTCTGGCCTGGAGAATCCCATGGACAGAGGAGCCTGGCAGGCTGCAGTCCATAAGATCACAACGAGTGGGACAGGACTGTGTGACTAACACTTTCACTTTTAAGGGATTAAGAAGTGCTGTCATTTTCAACTAACAGAACAAAGGGAATGGGAGTAAAAAGAAACAGTATCCTAATCGCGGGTGTTAGGAATGGGAACACTTGGCCTTGCCTCAGGAGATGCGGATGAGGCATCTGCTTTATGCTGAGGTCCGTGCTGTGAACCTGGGGTATCGAAGAACGTGTTCCGCCCGAGGGAGCAGACCCTCGCTTGTGGGGGCGGGGGGGGGGGGGGGGGGCATCAGCACACTCGGGAGATTGTGGTGGGACTCACGGTCGGGCTGCGTGCTGGCCCCTCAAGGGATGGCCTGGGCCACGTGCCCCTGGGTCTTCTCTGCCAGCTCCCCGCTCCCCTGCAGACGGAGGACCTCTGATGACCGTCATCACCACAAAGGCAGGCAGCCTCTCTGGGGGGTCTTCTCTCTCCAGGAGATTCTACCCCCCTCTTCTTTTCCATTTTCTTTTCTTTCTTTAATTTTTGGCTGTGCTGGGTCTTCGTTTCTGTGCATGGTCTACTCTCTGGTTGCAGGGCTTGGGATTCTCATGGGGTAGCTTCTCTTGTTGCGGAGAATGGACACAACAGCCCGGCATCCCGTGCTTGTAGCACACAGGATCAGTTGCTCCGCAGCACGTGGGATGTTCCCCGAGCAGAGCAGGGATCGAACCCTTGTCCCTCTGCAGGCTGATTCTTAACCAGTAGAGGCCAGAGGAAATCCCTCTGCAGTCTTTTCTAGTGCAGGATTCGGCAACAGTGTTACATCAAAGTGGATACAGGAGAGCTATTCCAGGAAGCCAGATTCTACATATGGAAACTGTGAGTGTAGTGGATACAACGCTGCAAAACTTTACAAAGAAAAGCTTTGCCTGCCAGCTTACAACAGGCATTTAAAATGCAACGGTTCAAAATGCAGACACTCATTTATCAATAGGGCTCAAAGAGGCCAGATGCCACTGATCTCTTTGCCGCCTGAGGAAATAACAAAGTCAGTGATTTTTTTTTTTTTCCTCTTACTTCCAGTGCTATCTGGGAACTGTAGATTGAAAGTTACTGATATACTCAGTTAAACAGATAGTATCTTGCAGTTACTAAATTCAGCTTTCTATATAGGAGCCCCGTGTAGGCACATGCAGGGACAATTACATGCAATTTGATGTCATAATGTAAGGCAGGACAAGTTGAAAGAAGCCAGCAGTTCTTCATGCCTCTAAACTAATATCCAAGGGCGTTTTTCCTAATTAAACAGAAGGAGATGTGTGTACTTGTAACTTTTATGTTTTATTTCTGAAAGAGGTCAAAACCTGAAGAGCTCTCCTTAAAACCTTTGGTGAGTTTTATATCAGTAAGGATCAGTGTCATCATTTTCGTGGTCTTTTGCACCATGAAATTCACGCAAAACATTCCCATCATTTCTTGTTCTCGTTGCCCCTATCTAGGAATTTTCTTCCTAGAGTGGGGGAAAAAAAACAGAAAAAGATTTTCCCCCAAGTGCTTTTTTATGGACAGCAAACATTCATGCATCATAAACGGAAACCATGCTCTCTTCACAAGCGTGTTTCTTTGGGGCAGCCAATGATGCTTAGACACTGAGGTCATCTTGACCAATGATTTAGCACAGGTTCACTGCGGAAATTACAATAATCATCTCACAAGGCATTAAGAGTACAGGATAGCGTCTCTCAAAAAGCCAATAAAGAGAGAACACGCTCTGATACTAGATGATCATTCCAGGCCAGCAGGTGATGAAAGGAATGGTTGAGGCTGTCTACGAGTTGATTCTCTGACGAGTTGGCCTGGTGAAGGCGAGAGCCGCATGTTGGTGTCAGTGATGGGGACGCATTGACAACAGCTTGTTGCTGGAAACCCTTCCCCGGGGAGTGAAGGTGCCAGTGTTCGTGGGGGACATTATCTCCTTCCTGAGTCTGTGTGTGCTAAGTCGTTTCAGTCGTGTCTGACTCTGAGACCCTGTTGACCGTAGCCCACCAGGCTCCTCTGTCCATGGGGTTCTCCAGGCAGGAACACTGGAGTGGGTAGCCAATTCTTCCTCCAGGGTATCTTCCCGACCCAGGGATCGAACCTGCGTCTCTTACATCTCCTGCATCGACAGGCGGGTTGGCCAGTCTGGAGGTAATGCCCCAGGGTTTGCAGAGGCCATTTCGATGAGCCACAGAGGCAGCTTGCCCAGACGGAACACTCTGGGACAGTCCTCTCAACCCCCGGGTGTGAGTGTGCAGCCTCAAGGGCCCCTGCCGGTCCTGCTGGCGCCTCACACGTTCCTCTGCCTTAACTGCGGGCGTGCGTGACGACGTCCCCACCACAGCTTCACTTGTCCGTGGAAACAGCCGTACGCATAAACACAACTCTCTCGTCGCCACGTATGAGTGGGCTGGAAATTGTATCAGACTGATCCACAGCAAAGGGGTTGATTCATCAGGCTGAGGGAGCGGTATTCTGGTCAGGAAACCTCTGCCTTCAGGTGAGTGAAACCCAGCCCCAGCCACCTGCAGAAAGAGGCGGCTTTGACTTCTCTCCCGTTGAGAGGCGCCGGTCCGTCGGAAGATCCAAGGATACCCCTAAGGTAAGCGTTCCTCTCTGCTCTGGATGTGCGCCTGTTGACCTGATGCGTTCTTTCCCCCTCCCCTTTTTTTATTTGAGTGTGCAGTCTGCTAATCCCCTGGCACCTCCGCTCACGGGGGAGGTGGTTCCCCGCGAAGCATCACCAGTTCCTAGGTCTCTCTGCTCACCATTCTTGTGCCTCATTAAGCAGACTGTGCATGTCATTCGTCCACCTTGAACACTGACAGACATCTACTTGGCAAGTGTTGTGCTGCAACTTTGTTATTAGAAAGAAACAAATTTAAAAATTAGATTGGTGCGCATGTACGGTAATGAAATGCTTAACATTCTGCCCGTGTCGGAGTAGATCTTAAAGCTAAACTGAACGTCCGCGTGCCGCTCGCGTCGGGAAAGGCAGAGATGGCTGTGATGGATTTGCCCTGTGTGCGCAGAGGACACATAGGTGTGATGTTTGTTTAATAAAACCGGTGTTTCCTGTATGACAGAGGAAAGAAAGCCCTCCTCATTTCTCATCACCGAAAAAGGGAGTCGGTCAAGTTATTTCCTAATTAGGCTCAAAATAAGGTGAAATGTTTTCAAGATATCCAGAACACTGTTTCAGTAAATTCAGCAAATTATCAAGCCACCTGAGTTCGTTTTGGACGCCTTTGAAATTTAAGGCTGTGTGAACTTATCCTATAAGATTTATTTCAGTTGTAACCTTAGTTTTGAAATGAAGTTCATTTTTGGGTCTTGAAATGGTTGTCGGTAGTTTCATCTTGTCTGTAAGTCAGAAAATTATCGTGTTTTCCTATATGTTTTCCCCGTTTCTCGTTTAGATGAGTCAGTGACGAAGACTGAATTTATGTGGTTTGACTGTGAATGCCTATGAAAAAAAACACTCCAAAATGCTCACAGCATGCAGAATTGGTGCTGATATGTACGATTGCTCCTGCAGAGGTGTTCTGTATTCATCCTTAATGCAGAGGCTCAGGCGTGACTGTATCTTACCACTGGAATATGTTACCAGCCTACTGTCAGCCACGGGGTCTTGAATTCAGACCCTTGAGCTGGCTCGCACAGAGCTGCTTTCGCTGAGCTCGCTGTGGAGTGTCGACACTGCTGGGTATAAGGGGCGTCTGGGCAAGGTCTGTGGGTCTTTCGCGTTCCTAGCTGTTGTCAGGCGCCCTATCGGGTCCTCTCAGTACTTACCCTCCATCGCATCTTCTCTTTGCTCTTTCTGTGTGGGAGAGTTTAGCAGTCCTGCTGCGGTCCTACCTGACCTGTGCCCAGGAGGCCCCAGGAGGCCTGGTAACCAGAAGCTAGCTTGAGCGTTAGCAGTCCCCTCGGTGTCTCACTGAACCCCGAGACCTCCGCATGAGGAGGGGAGCCGTGCCGCGGAGACCAGGTACCCGAGACGATGCTCAGGGGTGAACTGCGGTCTCCCTCGTCCCTTCCTCCAGGGGGGCCGGTGGTCCTTCCCTGGGTGCCGAAAACGGCCCAAGGATCTTGCGTCTTAGGTTGTGCCTGATACTGCCTCGGAGCTGATTCTGACACCGCTTGGGTCCCAGAGTTCCAAATGATTCCCCCCTGGTCGGAGTGGGAGATTCTGAGAGTCGGGTGAATGTAGAACTGGGGGCAGTGAGGAGCAGTAAGCTTATTTCCCCGAGACCTGAGTGCACGGTTGGAAGAAAAGCAAGAGGTGAGTGTGAGAAGCTCCACCTGTGTCTCCGTGATCCTCGGACTGAAGATTCGCCTGGTAGAGAGAATGGGAGCCTGGAGAACTGGTTTCCTTACTGAAGCACCGGAACCCAAAGCTGATGTTGCGATTCTGGGGCGAGTAACAGGGACTAGGGCCACCATCCAAGCTGGAGAATTGCAGGCGCTCTGCTTTCTGTCTCAGCTGCACGGGACTGACTTGTTTGAGCAGACTTGGAGAAGCGCGTCGAAGAGCAAGCAGGACGCCCGTGCTACTTGCAGCTTTGCTGTAGACGCCGTCTTTCTCTTTGAACAGATGGCAAGCCACCTGACTCCCCATGTGGAGTTAAAGACCTGCTCCCTTTTTAAATTAAATAACTATTATTTTATTTAGTCTTTATCACAGCCCTGTGAAATAAGTCCTGTCATTATCCTCACTTTTAAGGAAACTGAGGCACAGAGAAACTGTCTGTCAAAGTTTTGATAGATAGTTTTTCAGTTTTTTTCTGTGCATGAATGTGCTTTTCTTTGAAATCAAATTAGATTAACACAGTTGATATTCTTTTCTAATACGCTTTAATATGTTCTATTTACTCAACAAAATAGCATGAATATTTTCCCATATTATTAACTATTTTTCTACCATATAATTTTAGTACATATTACATAAATGAAGAATACAAATATCTCAGTGTGAATCACTCAGTTGTGTCTGAATCTTTGTGATCCCATAGACTATAGCCCGGCAGATTCCTCTGTCCATGGGATTCTCCAGGCAAGAATACTGGAGTGGGTTGCCATTCCTTTCTCCTGGAAGACCTGCTCCTTTTAAACCGGTTTACTCTCCCCTGATCCATTCTCTTCTAGATTCTTTATCCGCATAAACCTCAGCTAGTCTTAGTGAGCAGACAGGCATCCAGTTAGATCCAGTTCATACACTGCCTGCCTAGCTTGGTACATGGCCCCATGTTAACTAAGGTCAGGCCAGTGGAATATAGTGGTAGCCACATGAACACTTTCTGCCTCTGGTTCTTGAGAAAGGAGGACAGATCCTTTGCGTTCTTCTTTCCTTCCTGTTGACTAACGGTGGTCCAAGTGACCTTAACTCACAGGTATTAAGACAAATGCACCAGGTGACCGTAACTCACAGATACCAAGACAAATGCACCAGGTGACCGTAACTCACAGCTACGGAGTCACGTGTGGAGGGTTGCAAAGTTAGCCTTCCAGCCCTTAACCACCCAGCCTTATCTCTGGGGTGTTCCAGGAGAGGCACGCCAACATCTAGCCTTATCAAGCTGTCTTTTCGAGTCTTTGTGTGGCGGTAGCTGAACTTGCTTCCCAGATAATAATGCTTCCCAAATATCGTCCTGTCTGTCCACTCAGGTTCACGCTTCCGCGTTCAGTGTAGGATACTTGTTCAACCTCAGAGGCTTGTGTTCTCTGGGTCCCTCGAAAGCCCCTGTTCTTTGGAGCCCTGGGTCCTCTCTGTGTCCCCCCTGCCCCCGCTGCATCGTGCCTGTCTGTCTGTACAGAATCAAGGTGATCTTCTGCAAAGGACCAGTCACACACGCCTGTAGGTGTGGCCACATCTGATGGTGATGTAGATACTCTGAGGTTAAACACCTGGATCATTTATGCTTAAAAATATTGCTCAGAAGTAAAAGATGATGAGTAACTTTACAGTGGGGAAACCTGAAACGCTTGCTTAGCCCAGTGATTGAGGTCAGTATCAACTGGGGTATGTCTTATTGACAGCATGTGACCTTGATATCATGTGGGTGAGAAGGGCACTTTACCTCTGTGGTCTTTCTCCAAAATGCCCGTAACCCCAGTATAATCGTGAGAAAAACACTGGAGCAAGCAAAGTTGGAAGATAGTCTGCAGAATACCTACCTAGCATCCTTCAAAGCTGTCAAGGTCATCAAAACCAGGGAAAGTCTGAGAAACCGTCAGAGCCTCCAGGAGACCAAGAAGCTATGACCCCTAAAAAGTTAATGTCATACCCCGGTTAGGATCCTGGTACAATGCACGGACATTTAGGGGAAAGCTAAGGAAAGGCAAATAAAGTACAGATGTCAGTGAACAATAGTGTGTCCGTTATCCGTTCATTAGTTACGACAAAGTACCAGGTAAATGGAAGACCTTAAAATAGGAGGGAACTCTCTAACATTCTTGCAGCTTTCCTATAAATCTAAAGCTATGCTATAACAAGTTTACTATTTTTTTTTTTTTTTTGCCAAAGTGGGTCTTTGTTGCTGCTCTTTTTTAGACTTTTTTTTTATTTTTCAAATTTATCTAATTTAATTGGAGGGTAATTACTTTACAATATTGTGGTGGTTTTGCCATACATTGACATGAGTCAGCCATGGGTGTACATGTGTTCCCCATCCTGAACCTCCCTCCCACCTCCCTCCCCATCCCATCCCTCTGGGTCATCCTTGTGTACTAGCTCTGAGCACTTATCTCATGCATCCAATCTGGACTGGTCTGTTTCACACTTGATAATGTATATGATTCAATGCTATTCTCTCAGATCATCCCACCCTCGCCTTCTCCCACAGAGTCCAAAAGTCTGTTCTATACATCTGTGTCTCTTTTGCTGTCTCGCATATGGGGTCATCGTTACCATCTTTCTAAATTCCATATATATGCCTTAGTATAGTGTATTGGTGTTTTTCTTTCTGGCTTACTTCACTCTGTATAATGGGCTCCAGTTTCATCCACCTCATTAGAACTGACTTAAATGTATTATTTTTGATGGCTGAGTAATATTCCATTGCGTATATGTACCACAGCTTTCTTATCCATTCATCTGCTGATGGACATCTAGGTATTGTTTTTAAAAAAGCAGGATCTTATCCAAAGACTCGGGGAAAAAATGCACAAGGTGTCAGGATGGAGCAAGCATCCAAGAAACCGGAAGCAAGGGCGAGTACCACGAGAGTTTACTCTCCCCAAGTTGGATGCTCCGTATTTTGTATCTTTCTCCCTGCTTGTTGGTTTCATGAGCCACACTGGCCACGGCCACTGCTTGGGAAACATGGCTAGCCAGACCCCCGAAACCCCATTCACCCATTTACCAGTGTAGACGTGCTGATGTTTCTTTACTCGACAGTCATGGGAGCCCTCAGTGTGAAAATGAGGGTACTGGCCAGGGTACCTGGTTCCAGTGTCTGGTGTAATTCCAGGCAGGTTACCATACTCAGTAGGCTTCTCATCTGTCGAATGAAGGTAATACACATCCCCCAAGAGAGAGGCGTGATAGCTAAGGAATAAATACAGAGCACAAGCCGATATCGGGGGAACATAGATCAGCTTAGCGCTGGACCACTGATTAGGAGGATGTGTGTAAAACAGTGGGCCACAGGAATTGAAGGCGTGGGCCGGGAACCTGCAGAAACAGGAGACGACTGGACAATGTAGATGAGAGGATAAAGAGGCTAGAGGGCTGGAGATGGAAGACGTTTGCAGGAGGACATGGGCTAGAGGAATAGAACCGCCCATGGCCAGAGAGAGGGATGTTTGATCAAAGATGCTTGAGATGAAGACATCCCAAATGATGACCGTTCAGTTCAGCTCAGTCGCTCATTCGAGTCTGACTCTCTGCGACCCCATGGACTGCAGCACGCCAGGCCTCCCTGTCCATCACCCACCCCCAGAGCTTACTCAAAGTCAAGTCCGTCAAATCGGTGATCTGTGACCCCACAGACTGCAGCACACCAGGCCTCCCTGTCCATCACCCACTCCCGGAGC
>JADEYB020000024.1:5565186-5628658 GCA_015832495.2 Alces alces
TGATTGATTTTCGGATATTAAAGAATCCTTGCATTCCTGGGATAAAGCCCACTTGGTCATGGTGTATGATTTTTTTAATATGTTGTTGGATTCTGTTTGCTAGAATTTTGTTAAGGATTTTTGCATCTATTGAAAAGGGTAATTTTTAATACATACGAATTGCTATCTTGTAGGACTTTTTCAGTAATCTGAGGCATTTCTTACTGTGAAACTGGAAATTTCTACTTTATTGAGTAAAATGTCTTACTTTTATACCACAAAATGCTTGGTGGTCACAATTAACGTGGAATTAACATTTTTTTTTTTGCTTAAGGAGCCTGATGCCTATCTTTGCCTGAAGTCTTCTAGAAATCTTTTTTAGTTTATAAAGAAACATAATACCTCCACGGTTCTTAACTCACATAGTTATTAACATGTGTATGAAAACAACCCGACTGTTTTCTTAAGCTCCGTTGGATAACAGCATAATTGTCCTACCTGGATACAGGATTGTATCAGCACATGTTACAAACAGATCATTTTCTAGAAACGCAAAAAGAAAAAGAGCAGAGATGAATTTCAGGGCCCCTGCACTAATCACCAGAGACCAAAATTGCTGTACCTCAAACTCTCAGAGTCAAGTAAAAAATGTCTGCTCATGTGTTCAAAGAGCTATTTGTTTTAGATTTAATCTCACAGCTATTTAGGCAGGAGAGATTGAACTTCTAGGTAAAATGTCACTAGATGTATTTTCATATCTTTCTCAAAGCTCGATAACTCTGTTTATGGTTAGTTATCTGGAGAATAAAGTCTTAATGCTTGCCTTGTGTTCCCTGAAATCTCCGGACACTTTTTTTTTTTTTTCTGAGATTAGTATCCTGGGAGGAGGGAGGCGCGTCTCTGTATTGAAGCGGGAGGTTTAGCACTGGACGGGCAGAGAGCTGAGGTTGGGGCTGACACTTGTTCCTTTGGACATCAGTTTGTGATGAATCAGTCATGTACTATCATGGCAAACCTTCCAGGAATCTGCAGTACCCTACGTGTGGTAGGCTTGACTCAGGAGAGCCATGAATGTGAAAAAAAAAAAAGGGACAGACAGTAAGTAACTGCAGAAACATGACCGGCGTAATTTAAGCCAGCGAATCGGGGCTTTCCTGACCGTTGAGTGGTTAAGAAGCTGCCTTTCAGCGCACAGGACCTGGGTTCGATTGATCCCTGGTCGGGGAAGGAAAATCCCACACGCCTTGTGGCTACTAAGGCCGAGTGCCCCAGCTGGAGAGCTGCAACGAAAGCTCATGCCTGCCGTAACTAAGATCCGACACAGCCGAGTAAATAATTCATGACCAAATTGTTTTATTTAATTAACTTAATTAAAAAAGTGGGCTTCCCTGATAGCTCAGTTGGTAAAGAATCCACCGCAATGCAGGAGACCCCGCTTTGATTCCTGGGTCAGGAAGATCCACTGGAGAAGGGATAGGCTACCCACTCCAGTATTCTTGGGCTTCCTTGGTGACTCAGCTGGTAAAGAATCCGCCTGCAAAAAAAAAAAAAAAAAAAGAATTCGCCTGCAATGCGGGAGACCCCGGTTTGATTACTGGGTCGGGAATCTACTTGAGAAGGCATAGGCTACCCACTCCAGTATTCTTGGGCTTCCTTGGTGACTCAGCTGGTAAAGAATCCGCCTGCAAAAAAAAAAAAAAAAAAAGAATTCGCCTGCAATGCGGGAGACCCCGGTTTGATTACTGGGTCGGGAATCTACTTGAGAAGGCATAGGCTACCCACTCCAGTATTCTTGGGCTTCCTTGGTGACTCAGCTGGTAAAGAATCCGCCTGCAAAAAAAAAAAAAAAAAAAGAATTCGCCTGCAATGCGGGAGACCCCGGTTTGATTACTGGGTCGGGAATCTACTTGAGAAGGCATAGGCTACCCACTCCAGTATTCTTGGGCTTCCTTGGTGACTCAGCTGGTAAAGAATCCGCCTGCAAAAAAAAAAAAAAAAAAAGAATTCGCCTGCAATGCGGGAGACCCCGGTTTGATTACTGGGTCGGGAATCTACTTGAGAAGGCATAGGCTACCCACTCCAGTATTCTTGGGCTTCCTTGGTGACTCAGCTGGTAAAGAATCCGCCTGCAAAAAAAAAAAAAAAAAAAGAATTCGCCTGCAATGCGGGAGACCCCGGTTTGATTACTGGGTCGGGAATCTACTTGAGAAGGCATAGGCTACCCACTCCAGTATTCTTGGGCTTCCTTGGTGACTCAGCTGGTAAAGAATCCGCCTGCAAAAAAAAAAAAAAAAAAAGAATTCGCCTGCAATGCGGGAGACCCCGGTTTGATTACTGGGTCGGGAATCTACTTGAGAAGGCATAGGCTACCCACTCCAGTATTCTTGGGCTTCCTTGGTGACTCAGCTGGTAAAGAATCCGCCTGCAAAAAAAAAAAAAAAAAAAGAATTCGCCTGCAATGCGGGAGACCCCGGTTTGATTACTGGGTCGGGAATCTACTTGAGAAGGCATAGGCTACCCACTCCAGTATTCTTGGGCTTCCTTGGTGACTCAGCTGGTAAAGAATCCGCCTGCAAAAAAAAAAAAAAAAAAAGAATTCGCCTGCAATGCGGGAGACCCCGGTTTGATTACTGGGTCGGGAATCTACTTGAGAAGGCATAGGCTACCCACTCCAGTATTCTTGGGCTTCCTTGGTGACTCAGCTGGTAAAGAATCCGCCTGCAAAAAAAAAAAAAAAAAAAGAATTCGCCTGCAATGCGGGAGACCCCGGTTTGATTACTGGGTCGGGAATCTACTTGAGAAGGCATAGGCTACCCACTCCAGTATTCTTGGGCTTCCTTGGTGACTCAGCTGGTAAAGAATCCGCCTGCAAAAAAAAAAAAAAAAAAAGAATTCGCCTGCAATGCGGGAGACCCCGGTTTGATTACTGGGTCGGGAATCTACTTGAGAAGGCATAGGCTACCCACTCCAGTATTCTTGGGCTTCCTTGGTGACTCAGCTGGTAAAGAATCCGCCTGCAAAAAAAAAAAAAAAAAAAGAATTCGCCTGCAATGCGGGAGACCCCGGTTTGATTACTGGGTCGGGAATCTACTTGAGAAGGCATAGGCTACCCACTCCAGTATTCTTGGGCTTCCTTGGTGACTCAGCTGGTAAAGAATCCGCCTGCAAAAAAAAAAAAAAAAAAAGAATTCGCCTGCAATGCGGGAGACCCCGGTTTGATTACTGGGTCGGGAATCTACTTGAGAAGGCATAGGCTACCCACTCCAGTATTCTTGGGCTTCCTTGGTGACTCAGCTGGTAAAGAATCCGCCTGCAAAAAAAAAAAAAAAAAAAGAATTCGCCTGCAATGCGGGAGACCCCGGTTTGATTACTGGGTCGGGAATCTACTTGAGAAGGCATAGGCTACCCACTCCAGTATTCTTGGGCTTCCTTGGTGACTCAGCTGGTAAAGAATCCGCCTGCAAAAAAAAAAAAAAAAAAAGAATTCGCCTGCAATGCGGGAGACCCCGGTTTGATTACTGGGTCGGGAATCTACTTGAGAAGGCATAGGCTACCCACTCCAGTATTCTTGGGCTTCCTTGGTGACTCAGCTGGTAAAGAATCCGCCTGCAAAAAAAAAAAAAAAAAAAGAATTCGCCTGCAATGCGGGAGACCCCGGTTTGATTACTGGGTCGGGAATCTACTTGAGAAGGCATAGGCTACCCACTCCAGTATTCTTGGGCTTCCTTGGTGACTCAGCTGGTAAAGAATCCGCCTGCAAAAAAAAAAAAAAAAAAAGAATTCGCCTGCAATGCGGGAGACCCCGGTTTGATTACTGGGTCGGGAATCTACTTGAGAAGGCATAGGCTACCCACTCCAGTATTCTTGGGCTTCCTTGGTGACTCAGCTGGTAAAGAATCCGCCTGCAAAAAAAAAAAAAAAAAAAGAATTCGCCTGCAATGCGGGAGACCCCGGTTTGATTACTGGGTCGGGAATCTACTTGAGAAGGCATAGGCTACCCACTCCAGTATTCTTGGGCTTCCTTGGTGACTCAGCTGGTAAAGAATCCGCCTGCAAAAAAAAAAAAAAAAAAAGAATTCGCCTGCAATGCGGGAGACCCCGGTTTGATTACTGGGTCGGGAATCTACTTGAGAAGGCATAGGCTACCCACTCCAGTATTCTTGGGCTTCCTTGGTGACTCAGCTGGTAAAGAATCCGCCTGCAAAAAAAAAAAAAAAAAAAGAATTCGCCTGCAATGCGGGAGACCCCGGTTTGATTACTGGGTCGGGAATCTACTTGAGAAGGCATAGGCTACCCACTCCAGTATTCTTGGGCTTCCTTGGTGACTCAGCTGGTAAAGAATCCGCCTGCAAAAAAAAAAAAAAAAAAAGAATTCGCCTGCAATGCGGGAGACCCCGGTTTGATTACTGGGTCGGGAATCTACTTGAGAAGGCATAGGCTACCCACTCCAGTATTCTTGGGCTTCCTTGGTGACTCAGCTGGTAAAGAATCCGCCTGCAAAAAAAAAAAAAAAAAAAGAATTCGCCTGCAATGCGGGAGACCCCGGTTTGATTACTGGGTCGGGAATCTACTTGAGAAGGCATAGGCTACCCACTCCAGTATTCTTGGGCTTCCTTGGTGACTCAGCTGGTAAAGAATCCGCCTGCAAAAAAAAAAAAAAAAAAAGAATTCGCCTGCAATGCGGGAGACCCCGGTTTGATTACTGGGTCGGGAATCTACTTGAGAAGGCATAGGCTACCCACTCCAGTATTCTTGGGCTTCCTTGGTGACTCAGCTGGTAAAGAATCCGCCTGCAAAAAAAAAAAAAAAAAAAGAATTCGCCTGCAATGCGGGAGACCCCGGTTTGATTACTGGGTCGGGAATCTACTTGAGAAGGCATAGGCTACCCACTCCAGTATTCTTGGGCTTCCTTGGTGACTCAGCTGGTAAAGAATCCGCCTGCAAAAAAAAAAAAAAAAAAAGAATTCGCCTGCAATGCGGGAGACCCCGGTTTGATTACTGGGTCGGGAATCTACTTGAGAAGGCATAGGCTACCCACTCCAGTATTCTTGGGCTTCCTTGGTGACTCAGCTGGTAAAGAATCCGCCTGCAAAAAAAAAAAAAAAAAAAGAATTCGCCTGCAATGCGGGAGACCCCGGTTTGATTACTGGGTCGGGAATCTACTTGAGAAGGCATAGGCTACCCACTCCAGTATTCTTGGGCTTCCTTGGTGACTCAGCTGGTAAAGAATCCGCCTGCAAAAAAAAAAAAAAAAAAAGAATTCGCCTGCAATGCGGGAGACCCCGGTTTGATTACTGGGTCGGGAATCTACTTGAGAAGGCATAGGCTACCCACTCCAGTATTCTTGGGCTTCCTTGGTGACTCAGCTGGTAAAGAATCCGCCTGCAAAAAAAAAAAAAAAAAAAGAATTCGCCTGCAATGCGGGAGACCCCGGTTTGATTACTGGGTCGGGAATCTACTTGAGAAGGCATAGGCTACCCACTCCAGTATTCTTGGGCTTCCTTGGTGACTCAGCTGGTAAAGAATCCGCCTGCAAAAAAAAAAAAAAAAAAAGAATTCGCCTGCAATGCGGGAGACCCCGGTTTGATTACTGGGTCGGGAATCTACTTGAGAAGGCATAGGCTACCCACTCCAGTATTCTTGGGCTTCCTTGGTGACTCAGCTGGTAAAGAATCCGCCTGCAAAAAAAAAAAAAAAAAAAGAATTCGCCTGCAATGCGGGAGACCCCGGTTTGATTACTGGGTCGGGAATCTACTTGAGAAGGCATAGGCTACCCACTCCAGTATTCTTGGGCTTCCTTGGTGACTCAGCTGGTAAAGAATCCGCCTGCAAAAAAAAAAAAAAAAAAAGAATTCGCCTGCAATGCGGGAGACCCCGGTTTGATTACTGGGTCGGGAATCTACTTGAGAAGGCATAGGCTACCCACTCCAGTATTCTTGGGCTTCCTTGGTGACTCAGCTGGTAAAGAATCCGCCTGCAAAAAAAAAAAAAAAAAAAGAATTCGCCTGCAATGCGGGAGACCCCGGTTTGATTACTGGGTCGGGAATCTACTTGAGAAGGCATAGGCTACCCACTCCAGTATTCTTGGGCTTCCTTGGTGACTCAGCTGGTAAAGAATCCGCCTGCAAAAAAAAAAAAAAAAAAAGAATTCGCCTGCAATGCGGGAGACCCCGGTTTGATTACTGGGTCGGGAATCTACTTGAGAAGGCATAGGCTACCCACTCCAGTATTCTTGGGCTTCCTTGGTGACTCAGCTGGTAAAGAATCCGCCTGCAAAAAAAAAAAAAAAAAAAGAATTCGCCTGCAATGCGGGAGACCCCGGTTTGATTACTGGGTCGGGAATCTACTTGAGAAGGCATAGGCTACCCACTCCAGTATTCTTGGGCTTCCTTGGTGACTCAGCTGGTAAAGAATCCGCCTGCAAAAAAAAAAAAAAAAAAAGAATTCGCCTGCAATGCGGGAGACCCCGGTTTGATTACTGGGTCGGGAATCTACTTGAGAAGGCATAGGCTACCCACTCCAGTATTCTTGGGCTTCCTTGGTGACTCAGCTGGTAAAGAATCCGCCTGCAAAAAAAAAAAAAAAAAAAGAATTCGCCTGCAATGCGGGAGACCCCGGTTTGATTACTGGGTCGGGAATCTACTTGAGAAGGCATAGGCTACCCACTCCAGTATTCTTGGGCTTCCTTGGTGACTCAGCTGGTAAAGAATCCGCCTGCAAAAAAAAAAAAAAAAAAAGAATTCGCCTGCAATGCGGGAGACCCCGGTTTGATTACTGGGTCGGGAATCTACTTGAGAAGGCATAGGCTACCCACTCCAGTATTCTTGGGCTTCCTTGGTGACTCAGCTGGTAAAGAATCCGCCTGCAAAAAAAAAAAAAAAAAAAGAATTCGCCTGCAATGCGGGAGACCCCGGTTTGATTACTGGGTCGGGAATCTACTTGAGAAGGCATAGGCTACCCACTCCAGTATTCTTGGGCTTCCTTGGTGACTCAGCTGGTAAAGAATCCGCCTGCAAAAAAAAAAAAAAAAAAAGAATTCGCCTGCAATGCGGGAGACCCCGGTTTGATTACTGGGTCGGGAATCTACTTGAGAAGGCATAGGCTACCCACTCCAGTATTCTTGGGCTTCCTTGGTGACTCAGCTGGTAAAGAATCCGCCTGCAAAAAAAAAAAAAAAAAAAGAATTCGCCTGCAATGCGGGAGACCCCGGTTTGATTACTGGGTCGGGAATCTACTTGAGAAGGCATAGGCTACCCACTCCAGTATTCTTGGGCTTCCTTGGTGACTCAGCTGGTAAAGAATCCGCCTGCAAAAAAAAAAAAAAAAAAAGAATTCGCCTGCAATGCGGGAGACCCCGGTTTGATTACTGGGTCGGGAATCTACTTGAGAAGGCATAGGCTACCCACTCCAGTATTCTTGGGCTTCCTTGGTGACTCAGCTGGTAAAGAATCCGCCTGCAAAAAAAAAAAAAAAAAAAGAATTCGCCTGCAATGCGGGAGACCCCGGTTTGATTACTGGGTCGGGAATCTACTTGAGAAGGCATAGGCTACCCACTCCAGTATTCTTGGGCTTCCTTGGTGACTCAGCTGGTAAAGAATCCGCCTGCAAAAAAAAAAAAAAAAAAAGAATTCGCCTGCAATGCGGGAGACCCCGGTTTGATTACTGGGTCGGGAATCTACTTGAGAAGGCATAGGCTACCCACTCCAGTATTCTTGGGCTTCCTTGGTGACTCAGCTGGTAAAGAATCCGCCTGCAAAAAAAAAAAAAAAAAAAGAATTCGCCTGCAATGCGGGAGACCCCGGTTTGATTACTGGGTCGGGAATCTACTTGAGAAGGCATAGGCTACCCACTCCAGTATTCTTGGGCTTCCTTGGTGACTCAGCTGGTAAAGAATCCGCCTGCAAAAAAAAAAAAAAAAAAAGAATTCGCCTGCAATGCGGGAGACCCCGGTTTGATTACTGGGTCGGGAATCTACTTGAGAAGGCATAGGCTACCCACTCCAGTATTCTTGGGCTTCCTTGGTGACTCAGCTGGTAAAGAATCCGCCTGCAAAAAAAAAAAAAAAAAAAGAATTCGCCTGCAATGCGGGAGACCCCGGTTTGATTACTGGGTCGGGAATCTACTTGAGAAGGCATAGGCTACCCACTCCAGTATTCTTGGGCTTCCTTGGTGACTCAGCTGGTAAAGAATCCGCCTGCAAAAAAAAAAAAAAAAAAAGAATTCGCCTGCAATGCGGGAGACCCCGGTTTGATTACTGGGTCGGGAATCTACTTGAGAAGGCATAGGCTACCCACTCCAGTATTCTTGGGCTTCCTTGGTGACTCAGCTGGTAAAGAATCCGCCTGCAAAAAAAAAAAAAAAAAAAGAATTCGCCTGCAATGCGGGAGACCCCGGTTTGATTACTGGGTCGGGAATCTACTTGAGAAGGCATAGGCTACCCACTCCAGTATTCTTGGGCTTCCTTGGTGACTCAGCTGGTAAAGAATCCGCCTGCAAAAAAAAAAAAAAAAAAAGAATTCGCCTGCAATGCGGGAGACCCCGGTTTGATTACTGGGTCGGGAATCTACTTGAGAAGGCATAGGCTACCCACTCCAGTATTCTTGGGCTTCCTTGGTGACTCAGCTGGTAAAGAATCCGCCTGCAAAAAAAAAAAAAAAAAAAGAATTCGCCTGCAATGCGGGAGACCCCGGTTTGATTACTGGGTCGGGAATCTACTTGAGAAGGCATAGGCTACCCACTCCAGTATTCTTGGGCTTCCTTGGTGACTCAGCTGGTAAAGAATCCGCCTGCAAAAAAAAAAAAAAAAAAAGAATTCGCCTGCAATGCGGGAGACCCCGGTTTGATTACTGGGTCGGGAATCTACTTGAGAAGGCATAGGCTACCCACTCCAGTATTCTTGGGCTTCCTTGGTGACTCAGCTGGTAAAGAATCCGCCTGCAAAAAAAAAAAAAAAAAAAGAATTCGCCTGCAATGCGGGAGACCCCGGTTTGATTACTGGGTCGGGAATCTACTTGAGAAGGCATAGGCTACCCACTCCAGTATTCTTGGGCTTCCTTGGTGACTCAGCTGGTAAAGAATCCGCCTGCAAAAAAAAAAAAAAAAAAAGAATTCGCCTGCAATGCGGGAGACCCCGGTTTGATTACTGGGTCGGGAATCTACTTGAGAAGGCATAGGCTACCCACTCCAGTATTCTTGGGCTTCCTTGGTGACTCAGCTGGTAAAGAATCCGCCTGCAAAAAAAAAAAAAAAAAAAGAATTCGCCTGCAATGCGGGAGACCCCGGTTTGATTACTGGGTCGGGAATCTACTTGAGAAGGCATAGGCTACCCACTCCAGTATTCTTGGGCTTCCTTGGTGACTCAGCTGGTAAAGAATCCGCCTGCAAAAAAAAAAAAAAAAAAAGAATTCGCCTGCAATGCGGGAGACCCCGGTTTGATTACTGGGTCGGGAATCTACTTGAGAAGGCATAGGCTACCCACTCCAGTATTCTTGGGCTTCCTTGGTGACTCAGCTGGTAAAGAATCCGCCTGCAAAAAAAAAAAAAAAAAAAGAATTCGCCTGCAATGCGGGAGACCCCGGTTTGATTACTGGGTCGGGAATCTACTTGAGAAGGCATAGGCTACCCACTCCAGTATTCTTGGGCTTCCTTGGTGACTCAGCTGGTAAAGAATCCGCCTGCAAAAAAAAAAAAAAAAAAAGAATTCGCCTGCAATGCGGGAGACCCCGGTTTGATTACTGGGTCGGGAATCTACTTGAGAAGGCATAGGCTACCCACTCCAGTATTCTTGGGCTTCCTTGGTGACTCAGCTGGTAAAGAATCCGCCTGCAAAAAAAAAAAAAAAAAAAGAATTCGCCTGCAATGCGGGAGACCCCGGTTTGATTACTGGGTCGGGAATCTACTTGAGAAGGCATAGGCTACCCACTCCAGTATTCTTGGGCTTCCTTGGTGACTCAGCTGGTAAAGAATCCGCCTGCAAAAAAAAAAAAAAAAAAAGAATTCGCCTGCAATGCGGGAGACCCCGGTTTGATTACTGGGTCGGGAATCTACTTGAGAAGGCATAGGCTACCCACTCCAGTATTCTTGGGCTTCCTTGGTGACTCAGCTGGTAAAGAATCCGCCTGCAAAAAAAAAAAAAAAAAAAGAATTCGCCTGCAATGCGGGAGACCCCGGTTTGATTACTGGGTCGGGAATCTACTTGAGAAGGCATAGGCTACCCACTCCAGTATTCTTGGGCTTCCTTGGTGACTCAGCTGGTAAAGAATCCGCCTGCAAAAAAAAAAAAAAAAAAAGAATTCGCCTGCAATGCGGGAGACCCCGGTTTGATTACTGGGTCGGGAATCTACTTGAGAAGGCATAGGCTACCCACTCCAGTATTCTTGGGCTTCCTTGGTGACTCAGCTGGTAAAGAATCCGCCTGCAAAAAAAAAAAAAAAAAAAGAATTCGCCTGCAATGCGGGAGACCCCGGTTTGATTACTGGGTCGGGAATCTACTTGAGAAGGCATAGGCTACCCACTCCAGTATTCTTGGGCTTCCTTGGTGACTCAGCTGGTAAAGAATCCGCCTGCAAAAAAAAAAAAAAAAAAAGAATTCGCCTGCAATGCGGGAGACCCCGGTTTGATTACTGGGTCGGGAATCTACTTGAGAAGGCATAGGCTACCCACTCCAGTATTCTTGGGCTTCCTTGGTGACTCAGCTGGTAAAGAATCCGCCTGCAAAAAAAAAAAAAAAAAAAGAATTCGCCTGCAATGCGGGAGACCCCGGTTTGATTACTGGGTCGGGAATCTACTTGAGAAGGCATAGGCTACCCACTCCAGTATTCTTGGGCTTCCTTGGTGACTCAGCTGGTAAAGAATCCGCCTGCAAAAAAAAAAAAAAAAAAAGAATTCGCCTGCAATGCGGGAGACCCCGGTTTGATTACTGGGTCGGGAATCTACTTGAGAAGGCATAGGCTACCCACTCCAGTATTCTTGGGCTTCCTTGGTGACTCAGCTGGTAAAGAATCCGCCTGCAAAAAAAAAAAAAAAAAAAGAATTCGCCTGCAATGCGGGAGACCCCGGTTTGATTACTGGGTCGGGAATCTACTTGAGAAGGCATAGGCTACCCACTCCAGTATTCTTGGGCTTCCTTGGTGACTCAGCTGGTAAAGAATCCGCCTGCAAAAAAAAAAAAAAAAAAAGAATTCGCCTGCAATGCGGGAGACCCCGGTTTGATTACTGGGTCGGGAATCTACTTGAGAAGGCATAGGCTACCCACTCCAGTATTCTTGGGCTTCCTTGGTGACTCAGCTGGTAAAGAATCCGCCTGCAAAAAAAAAAAAAAAAAAAGAATTCGCCTGCAATGCGGGAGACCCCGGTTTGATTACTGGGTCGGGAATCTACTTGAGAAGGCATAGGCTACCCACTCCAGTATTCTTGGGCTTCCTTGGTGACTCAGCTGGTAAAGAATCCGCCTGCAAAAAAAAAAAAAAAAAAAGAATTCGCCTGCAATGCGGGAGACCCCGGTTTGATTACTGGGTCGGGAATCTACTTGAGAAGGCATAGGCTACCCACTCCAGTATTCTTGGGCTTCCTTGGTGACTCAGCTGGTAAAGAATCCGCCTGCAAAAAAAAAAAAAAAAAAAGAATTCGCCTGCAATGCGGGAGACCCCGGTTTGATTACTGGGTCGGGAATCTACTTGAGAAGGCATAGGCTACCCACTCCAGTATTCTTGGGCTTCCTTGGTGACTCAGCTGGTAAAGAATCCGCCTGCAAAAAAAAAAAAAAAAAAAGAATTCGCCTGCAATGCGGGAGACCCCGGTTTGATTACTGGGTCGGGAATCTACTTGAGAAGGCATAGGCTACCCACTCCAGTATTCTTGGGCTTCCTTGGTGACTCAGCTGGTAAAGAATCCGCCTGCAAAAAAAAAAAAAAAAAAAGAATTCGCCTGCAATGCGGGAGACCCCGGTTTGATTACTGGGTCGGGAATCTACTTGAGAAGGCATAGGCTACCCACTCCAGTATTCTTGGGCTTCCTTGGTGACTCAGCTGGTAAAGAATCCGCCTGCAAAAAAAAAAAAAAAAAAAGAATTCGCCTGCAATGCGGGAGACCCCGGTTTGATTACTGGGTCGGGAATCTACTTGAGAAGGCATAGGCTACCCACTCCAGTATTCTTGGGCTTCCTTGGTGACTCAGCTGGTAAAGAATCCGCCTGCAAAAAAAAAAAAAAAAAAAGAATTCGCCTGCAATGCGGGAGACCCCGGTTTGATTACTGGGTCGGGAATCTACTTGAGAAGGCATAGGCTACCCACTCCAGTATTCTTGGGCTTCCTTGGTGACTCAGCTGGTAAAGAATCCGCCTGCAAAAAAAAAAAAAAAAAAAGAATTCGCCTGCAATGCGGGAGACCCCGGTTTGATTACTGGGTCGGGAATCTACTTGAGAAGGCATAGGCTACCCACTCCAGTATTCTTGGGCTTCCTTGGTGACTCAGCTGGTAAAGAATCCGCCTGCAAAAAAAAAAAAAAAAAAAGAATTCGCCTGCAATGCGGGAGACCCCGGTTTGATTACTGGGTCGGGAATCTACTTGAGAAGGCATAGGCTACCCACTCCAGTATTCTTGGGCTTCCTTGGTGACTCAGCTGGTAAAGAATCCGCCTGCAAAAAAAAAAAAAAAAAAAGAATTCGCCTGCAATGCGGGAGACCCCGGTTTGATTACTGGGTCGGGAATCTACTTGAGAAGGCATAGGCTACCCACTCCAGTATTCTTGGGCTTCCTTGGTGACTCAGCTGGTAAAGAATCCGCCTGCAAAAAAAAAAAAAAAAAAAGAATTCGCCTGCAATGCGGGAGACCCCGGTTTGATTACTGGGTCGGGAATCTACTTGAGAAGGCATAGGCTACCCACTCCAGTATTCTTGGGCTTCCTTGGTGACTCAGCTGGTAAAGAATCCGCCTGCAAAAAAAAAAAAAAAAAAAGAATTCGCCTGCAATGCGGGAGACCCCGGTTTGATTACTGGGTCGGGAATCTACTTGAGAAGGCATAGGCTACCCACTCCAGTATTCTTGGGCTTCCTTGGTGACTCAGCTGGTAAAGAATCCGCCTGCAAAAAAAAAAAAAAAAAAAGAATTCGCCTGCAATGCGGGAGACCCCGGTTTGATTACTGGGTCGGGAATCTACTTGAGAAGGCATAGGCTACCCACTCCAGTATTCTTGGGCTTCCTTGGTGACTCAGCTGGTAAAGAATCCGCCTGCAAAAAAAAAAAAAAAAAAAGAATTCGCCTGCAATGCGGGAGACCCCGGTTTGATTACTGGGTCGGGAATCTACTTGAGAAGGCATAGGCTACCCACTCCAGTATTCTTGGGCTTCCTTGGTGACTCAGCTGGTAAAGAATCCGCCTGCAAAAAAAAAAAAAAAAAAAGAATTCGCCTGCAATGCGGGAGACCCCGGTTTGATTACTGGGTCGGGAATCTACTTGAGAAGGCATAGGCTACCCACTCCAGTATTCTTGGGCTTCCTTGGTGACTCAGCTGGTAAAGAATCCGCCTGCAAAAAAAAAAAAAAAAAAAGAATTCGCCTGCAATGCGGGAGACCCCGGTTTGATTACTGGGTCGGGAATCTACTTGAGAAGGCATAGGCTACCCACTCCAGTATTCTTGGGCTTCCTTGGTGACTCAGCTGGTAAAGAATCCGCCTGCAAAAAAAAAAAAAAAAAAAGAATTCGCCTGCAATGCGGGAGACCCCGGTTTGATTACTGGGTCGGGAATCTACTTGAGAAGGCATAGGCTACCCACTCCAGTATTCTTGGGCTTCCTTGGTGACTCAGCTGGTAAAGAATCCGCCTGCAAAAAAAAAAAAAAAAAAAGAATTCGCCTGCAATGCGGGAGACCCCGGTTTGATTACTGGGTCGGGAATCTACTTGAGAAGGCATAGGCTACCCACTCCAGTATTCTTGGGCTTCCTTGGTGACTCAGCTGGTAAAGAATCCGCCTGCAAAAAAAAAAAAAAAAAAAGAATTCGCCTGCAATGCGGGAGACCCCGGTTTGATTACTGGGTCGGGAATCTACTTGAGAAGGCATAGGCTACCCACTCCAGTATTCTTGGGCTTCCTTGGTGACTCAGCTGGTAAAGAATCCGCCTGCAAAAAAAAAAAAAAAAAAAGAATTCGCCTGCAATGCGGGAGACCCCGGTTTGATTACTGGGTCGGGAATCTACTTGAGAAGGCATAGGCTACCCACTCCAGTATTCTTGGGCTTCCTTGGTGACTCAGCTGGTAAAGAATCCGCCTGCAAAAAAAAAAAAAAAAAAAGAATTCGCCTGCAATGCGGGAGACCCCGGTTTGATTACTGGGTCGGGAATCTACTTGAGAAGGCATAGGCTACCCACTCCAGTATTCTTGGGCTTCCTTGGTGACTCAGCTGGTAAAGAATCCGCCTGCAAAAAAAAAAAAAAAAAAAGAATTCGCCTGCAATGCGGGAGACCCCGGTTTGATTACTGGGTCGGGAATCTACTTGAGAAGGCATAGGCTACCCACTCCAGTATTCTTGGGCTTCCTTGGTGACTCAGCTGGTAAAGAATCCGCCTGCAAAAAAAAAAAAAAAAAAAGAATTCGCCTGCAATGCGGGAGACCCCGGTTTGATTACTGGGTCGGGAATCTACTTGAGAAGGCATAGGCTACCCACTCCAGTATTCTTGGGCTTCCTTGGTGACTCAGCTGGTAAAGAATCCGCCTGCAAAAAAAAAAAAAAAAAAAGAATTCGCCTGCAATGCGGGAGACCCCGGTTTGATTACTGGGTCGGGAATCTACTTGAGAAGGCATAGGCTACCCACTCCAGTATTCTTGGGCTTCCTTGGTGACTCAGCTGGTAAAGAATCCGCCTGCAAAAAAAAAAAAAAAAAAAGAATTCGCCTGCAATGCGGGAGACCCCGGTTTGATTACTGGGTCGGGAATCTACTTGAGAAGGCATAGGCTACCCACTCCAGTATTCTTGGGCTTCCTTGGTGACTCAGCTGGTAAAGAATCCGCCTGCAAAAAAAAAAAAAAAAAAAGAATTCGCCTGCAATGCGGGAGACCCCGGTTTGATTACTGGGTCGGGAATCTACTTGAGAAGGCATAGGCTACCCACTCCAGTATTCTTGGGCTTCCTTGGTGACTCAGCTGGTAAAGAATCCGCCTGCAAAAAAAAAAAAAAAAAAAGAATTCGCCTGCAATGCGGGAGACCCCGGTTTGATTACTGGGTCGGGAATCTACTTGAGAAGGCATAGGCTACCCACTCCAGTATTCTTGGGCTTCCTTGGTGACTCAGCTGGTAAAGAATCCGCCTGCAAAAAAAAAAAAAAAAAAAGAATTCGCCTGCAATGCGGGAGACCCCGGTTTGATTACTGGGTCGGGAATCTACTTGAGAAGGCATAGGCTACCCACTCCAGTATTCTTGGGCTTCCTTGGTGACTCAGCTGGTAAAGAATCCGCCTGCAAAAAAAAAAAAAAAAAAAGAATTCGCCTGCAATGCGGGAGACCCCGGTTTGATTACTGGGTCGGGAATCTACTTGAGAAGGCATAGGCTACCCACTCCAGTATTCTTGGGCTTCCTTGGTGACTCAGCTGGTAAAGAATCCGCCTGCAAAAAAAAAAAAAAAAAAAGAATTCGCCTGCAATGCGGGAGACCCCGGTTTGATTACTGGGTCGGGAATCTACTTGAGAAGGCATAGGCTACCCACTCCAGTATTCTTGGGCTTCCTTGGTGACTCAGCTGGTAAAGAATCCGCCTGCAAAAAAAAAAAAAAAAAAAGAATTCGCCTGCAATGCGGGAGACCCCGGTTTGATTACTGGGTCGGGAATCTACTTGAGAAGGCATAGGCTACCCACTCCAGTATTCTTGGGCTTCCTTGGTGACTCAGCTGGTAAAGAATCCGCCTGCAAAAAAAAAAAAAAAAAAAGAATTCGCCTGCAATGCGGGAGACCCCGGTTTGATTACTGGGTCGGGAATCTACTTGAGAAGGCATAGGCTACCCACTCCAGTATTCTTGGGCTTCCTTGGTGACTCAGCTGGTAAAGAATCCGCCTGCAAAAAAAAAAAAAAAAAAAGAATTCGCCTGCAATGCGGGAGACCCCGGTTTGATTACTGGGTCGGGAATCTACTTGAGAAGGCATAGGCTACCCACTCCAGTATTCTTGGGCTTCCTTGGTGACTCAGCTGGTAAAGAATCCGCCTGCAAAAAAAAAAAAAAAAAAAGAATTCGCCTGCAATGCGGGAGACCCCGGTTTGATTACTGGGTCGGGAATCTACTTGAGAAGGCATAGGCTACCCACTCCAGTATTCTTGGGCTTCCTTGGTGACTCAGCTGGTAAAGAATCCGCCTGCAAAAAAAAAAAAAAAAAAAGAATTCGCCTGCAATGCGGGAGACCCCGGTTTGATTACTGGGTCGGGAATCTACTTGAGAAGGCATAGGCTACCCACTCCAGTATTCTTGGGCTTCCTTGGTGACTCAGCTGGTAAAGAATCCGCCTGCAAAAAAAAAAAAAAAAAAAGAATTCGCCTGCAATGCGGGAGACCCCGGTTTGATTACTGGGTCGGGAATCTACTTGAGAAGGCATAGGCTACCCACTCCAGTATTCTTGGGCTTCCTTGGTGACTCAGCTGGTAAAGAATCCGCCTGCAAAAAAAAAAAAAAAAAAAGAATTCGCCTGCAATGCGGGAGACCCCGGTTTGATTACTGGGTCGGGAATCTACTTGAGAAGGCATAGGCTACCCACTCCAGTATTCTTGGGCTTCCTTGGTGACTCAGCTGGTAAAGAATCCGCCTGCAAAAAAAAAAAAAAAAAAAGAATTCGCCTGCAATGCGGGAGACCCCGGTTTGATTACTGGGTCGGGAATCTACTTGAGAAGGCATAGGCTACCCACTCCAGTATTCTTGGGCTTCCTTGGTGACTCAGCTGGTAAAGAATCCGCCTGCAAAAAAAAAAAAAAAAAAAGAATTCGCCTGCAATGCGGGAGACCCCGGTTTGATTACTGGGTCGGGAATCTACTTGAGAAGGCATAGGCTACCCACTCCAGTATTCTTGGGCTTCCTTGGTGACTCAGCTGGTAAAGAATCCGCCTGCAAAAAAAAAAAAAAAAAAAGAATTCGCCTGCAATGCGGGAGACCCCGGTTTGATTACTGGGTCGGGAATCTACTTGAGAAGGCATAGGCTACCCACTCCAGTATTCTTGGGCTTCCTTGGTGACTCAGCTGGTAAAGAATCCGCCTGCAAAAAAAAAAAAAAAAAAAGAATTCGCCTGCAATGCGGGAGACCCCGGTTTGATTACTGGGTCGGGAATCTACTTGAGAAGGCATAGGCTACCCACTCCAGTATTCTTGGGCTTCCTTGGTGACTCAGCTGGTAAAGAATCCGCCTGCAAAAAAAAAAAAAAAAAAAGAATTCGCCTGCAATGCGGGAGACCCCGGTTTGATTACTGGGTCGGGAATCTACTTGAGAAGGCATAGGCTACCCACTCCAGTATTCTTGGGCTTCCTTGGTGACTCAGCTGGTAAAGAATCCGCCTGCAAAAAAAAAAAAAAAAAAAGAATTCGCCTGCAATGCGGGAGACCCCGGTTTGATTACTGGGTCGGGAATCTACTTGAGAAGGCATAGGCTACCCACTCCAGTATTCTTGGGCTTCCTTGGTGACTCAGCTGGTAAAGAATCCGCCTGCAAAAAAAAAAAAAAAAAAAGAATTCGCCTGCAATGCGGGAGACCCCGGTTTGATTACTGGGTCGGGAATCTACTTGAGAAGGCATAGGCTACCCACTCCAGTATTCTTGGGCTTCCTTGGTGACTCAGCTGGTAAAGAATCCGCCTGCAAAAAAAAAAAAAAAAAAAGAATTCGCCTGCAATGCGGGAGACCCCGGTTTGATTACTGGGTCGGGAATCTACTTGAGAAGGCATAGGCTACCCACTCCAGTATTCTTGGGCTTCCTTGGTGACTCAGCTGGTAAAGAATCCGCCTGCAAAAAAAAAAAAAAAAAAAGAATTCGCCTGCAATGCGGGAGACCCCGGTTTGATTACTGGGTCGGGAATCTACTTGAGAAGGCATAGGCTACCCACTCCAGTATTCTTGGGCTTCCTTGGTGACTCAGCTGGTAAAGAATCCGCCTGCAAAAAAAAAAAAAAAAAAAGAATTCGCCTGCAATGCGGGAGACCCCGGTTTGATTACTGGGTCGGGAATCTACTTGAGAAGGCATAGGCTACCCACTCCAGTATTCTTGGGCTTCCTTGGTGACTCAGCTGGTAAAGAATCCGCCTGCAAAAAAAAAAAAAAAAAAAGAATTCGCCTGCAATGCGGGAGACCCCGGTTTGATTACTGGGTCGGGAATCTACTTGAGAAGGCATAGGCTACCCACTCCAGTATTCTTGGGCTTCCTTGGTGACTCAGCTGGTAAAGAATCCGCCTGCAAAAAAAAAAAAAAAAAAAGAATTCGCCTGCAATGCGGGAGACCCCGGTTTGATTACTGGGTCGGGAATCTACTTGAGAAGGCATAGGCTACCCACTCCAGTATTCTTGGGCTTCCTTGGTGACTCAGCTGGTAAAGAATCCGCCTGCAAAAAAAAAAAAAAAAAAAGAATTCGCCTGCAATGCGGGAGACCCCGGTTTGATTACTGGGTCGGGAATCTACTTGAGAAGGCATAGGCTACCCACTCCAGTATTCTTGGGCTTCCTTGGTGACTCAGCTGGTAAAGAATCCGCCTGCAAAAAAAAAAAAAAAAAAAGAATTCGCCTGCAATGCGGGAGACCCCGGTTTGATTACTGGGTCGGGAATCTACTTGAGAAGGCATAGGCTACCCACTCCAGTATTCTTGGGCTTCCTTGGTGACTCAGCTGGTAAAGAATCCGCCTGCAAAAAAAAAAAAAAAAAAAGAATTCGCCTGCAATGCGGGAGACCCCGGTTTGATTACTGGGTCGGGAATCTACTTGAGAAGGCATAGGCTACCCACTCCAGTATTCTTGGGCTTCCTTGGTGACTCAGCTGGTAAAGAATCCGCCTGCAAAAAAAAAAAAAAAAAAAGAATTCGCCTGCAATGCGGGAGACCCCGGTTTGATTACTGGGTCGGGAATCTACTTGAGAAGGCATAGGCTACCCACTCCAGTATTCTTGGGCTTCCTTGGTGACTCAGCTGGTAAAGAATCCGCCTGCAAAAAAAAAAAAAAAAAAAGAATTCGCCTGCAATGCGGGAGACCCCGGTTTGATTACTGGGTCGGGAATCTACTTGAGAAGGCATAGGCTACCCACTCCAGTATTCTTGGGCTTCCTTGGTGACTCAGCTGGTAAAGAATCCGCCTGCAAAAAAAAAAAAAAAAAAAGAATTCGCCTGCAATGCGGGAGACCCCGGTTTGATTACTGGGTCGGGAATCTACTTGAGAAGGCATAGGCTACCCACTCCAGTATTCTTGGGCTTCCTTGGTGACTCAGCTGGTAAAGAATCCGCCTGCAAAAAAAAAAAAAAAAAAAGAATTCGCCTGCAATGCGGGAGACCCCGGTTTGATTACTGGGTCGGGAATCTACTTGAGAAGGCATAGGCTACCCACTCCAGTATTCTTGGGCTTCCTTGGTGACTCAGCTGGTAAAGAATCCGCCTGCAAAAAAAAAAAAAAAAAAAGAATTCGCCTGCAATGCGGGAGACCCCGGTTTGATTACTGGGTCGGGAATCTACTTGAGAAGGCATAGGCTACCCACTCCAGTATTCTTGGGCTTCCTTGGTGACTCAGCTGGTAAAGAATCCGCCTGCAAAAAAAAAAAAAAAAAAAGAATTCGCCTGCAATGCGGGAGACCCCGGTTTGATTACTGGGTCGGGAATCTACTTGAGAAGGCATAGGCTACCCACTCCAGTATTCTTGGGCTTCCTTGGTGACTCAGCTGGTAAAGAATCCGCCTGCAAAAAAAAAAAAAAAAAAAGAATTCGCCTGCAATGCGGGAGACCCCGGTTTGATTACTGGGTCGGGAATCTACTTGAGAAGGCATAGGCTACCCACTCCAGTATTCTTGGGCTTCCTTGGTGACTCAGCTGGTAAAGAATCCGCCTGCAAAAAAAAAAAAAAAAAAAGAATTCGCCTGCAATGCGGGAGACCCCGGTTTGATTACTGGGTCGGGAATCTACTTGAGAAGGCATAGGCTACCCACTCCAGTATTCTTGGGCTTCCTTGGTGACTCAGCTGGTAAAGAATCCGCCTGCAAAAAAAAAAAAAAAAAAAGAATTCGCCTGCAATGCGGGAGACCCCGGTTTGATTACTGGGTCGGGAATCTACTTGAGAAGGCATAGGCTACCCACTCCAGTATTCTTGGGCTTCCTTGGTGACTCAGCTGGTAAAGAATCCGCCTGCAAAAAAAAAAAAAAAAAAAGAATTCGCCTGCAATGCGGGAGACCCCGGTTTGATTACTGGGTCGGGAATCTACTTGAGAAGGCATAGGCTACCCACTCCAGTATTCTTGGGCTTCCTTGGTGACTCAGCTGGTAAAGAATCCGCCTGCAAAAAAAAAAAAAAAAAAAGAATTCGCCTGCAATGCGGGAGACCCCGGTTTGATTACTGGGTCGGGAATCTACTTGAGAAGGCATAGGCTACCCACTCCAGTATTCTTGGGCTTCCTTGGTGACTCAGCTGGTAAAGAATCCGCCTGCAAAAAAAAAAAAAAAAAAAGAATTCGCCTGCAATGCGGGAGACCCCGGTTTGATTACTGGGTCGGGAATCTACTTGAGAAGGCATAGGCTACCCACTCCAGTATTCTTGGGCTTCCTTGGTGACTCAGCTGGTAAAGAATCCGCCTGCAAAAAAAAAAAAAAAAAAAGAATTCGCCTGCAATGCGGGAGACCCCGGTTTGATTACTGGGTCGGGAATCTACTTGAGAAGGCATAGGCTACCCACTCCAGTATTCTTGGGCTTCCTTGGTGACTCAGCTGGTAAAGAATCCGCCTGCAAAAAAAAAAAAAAAAAAAGAATTCGCCTGCAATGCGGGAGACCCCGGTTTGATTACTGGGTCGGGAATCTACTTGAGAAGGCATAGGCTACCCACTCCAGTATTCTTGGGCTTCCTTGGTGACTCAGCTGGTAAAGAATCCGCCTGCAAAAAAAAAAAAAAAAAAAGAATTCGCCTGCAATGCGGGAGACCCCGGTTTGATTACTGGGTCGGGAATCTACTTGAGAAGGCATAGGCTACCCACTCCAGTATTCTTGGGCTTCCTTGGTGACTCAGCTGGTAAAGAATCCGCCTGCAAAAAAAAAAAAAAAAAAAGAATTCGCCTGCAATGCGGGAGACCCCGGTTTGATTACTGGGTCGGGAATCTACTTGAGAAGGCATAGGCTACCCACTCCAGTATTCTTGGGCTTCCTTGGTGACTCAGCTGGTAAAGAATCCGCCTGCAAAAAAAAAAAAAAAAAAAGAATTCGCCTGCAATGCGGGAGACCCCGGTTTGATTACTGGGTCGGGAATCTACTTGAGAAGGCATAGGCTACCCACTCCAGTATTCTTGGGCTTCCTTGGTGACTCAGCTGGTAAAGAATCCGCCTGCAAAAAAAAAAAAAAAAAAAGAATTCGCCTGCAATGCGGGAGACCCCGGTTTGATTACTGGGTCGGGAATCTACTTGAGAAGGCATAGGCTACCCACTCCAGTATTCTTGGGCTTCCTTGGTGACTCAGCTGGTAAAGAATCCGCCTGCAAAAAAAAAAAAAAAAAAAGAATTCGCCTGCAATGCGGGAGACCCCGGTTTGATTACTGGGTCGGGAATCTACTTGAGAAGGCATAGGCTACCCACTCCAGTATTCTTGGGCTTCCTTGGTGACTCAGCTGGTAAAGAATCCGCCTGCAAAAAAAAAAAAAAAAAAAGAATTCGCCTGCAATGCGGGAGACCCCGGTTTGATTACTGGGTCGGGAATCTACTTGAGAAGGCATAGGCTACCCACTCCAGTATTCTTGGGCTTCCTTGGTGACTCAGCTGGTAAAGAATCCGCCTGCAAAAAAAAAAAAAAAAAAAGAATTCGCCTGCAATGCGGGAGACCCCGGTTTGATTACTGGGTCGGGAATCTACTTGAGAAGGCATAGGCTACCCACTCCAGTATTCTTGGGCTTCCTTGGTGACTCAGCTGGTAAAGAATCCGCCTGCAAAAAAAAAAAAAAAAAAAGAATTCGCCTGCAATGCGGGAGACCCCGGTTTGATTACTGGGTCGGGAATCTACTTGAGAAGGCATAGGCTACCCACTCCAGTATTCTTGGGCTTCCTTGGTGACTCAGCTGGTAAAGAATCCGCCTGCAAAAAAAAAAAAAAAAAAAGAATTCGCCTGCAATGCGGGAGACCCCGGTTTGATTACTGGGTCGGGAATCTACTTGAGAAGGCATAGGCTACCCACTCCAGTATTCTTGGGCTTCCTTGGTGACTCAGCTGGTAAAGAATCCGCCTGCAAAAAAAAAAAAAAAAAAAGAATTCGCCTGCAATGCGGGAGACCCCGGTTTGATTACTGGGTCGGGAATCTACTTGAGAAGGCATAGGCTACCCACTCCAGTATTCTTGGGCTTCCTTGGTGACTCAGCTGGTAAAGAATCCGCCTGCAAAAAAAAAAAAAAAAAAAGAATTCGCCTGCAATGCGGGAGACCCCGGTTTGATTACTGGGTCGGGAATCTACTTGAGAAGGCATAGGCTACCCACTCCAGTATTCTTGGGCTTCCTTGGTGACTCAGCTGGTAAAGAATCCGCCTGCAAAAAAAAAAAAAAAAAAAGAATTCGCCTGCAATGCGGGAGACCCCGGTTTGATTACTGGGTCGGGAATCTACTTGAGAAGGCATAGGCTACCCACTCCAGTATTCTTGGGCTTCCTTGGTGACTCAGCTGGTAAAGAATCCGCCTGCAAAAAAAAAAAAAAAAAAAGAATTCGCCTGCAATGCGGGAGACCCCGGTTTGATTACTGGGTCGGGAATCTACTTGAGAAGGCATAGGCTACCCACTCCAGTATTCTTGGGCTTCCTTGGTGACTCAGCTGGTAAAGAATCCGCCTGCAAAAAAAAAAAAAAAAAAAGAATTCGCCTGCAATGCGGGAGACCCCGGTTTGATTACTGGGTCGGGAATCTACTTGAGAAGGCATAGGCTACCCACTCCAGTATTCTTGGGCTTCCTTGGTGACTCAGCTGGTAAAGAATCCGCCTGCAAAAAAAAAAAAAAAAAAAGAATTCGCCTGCAATGCGGGAGACCCCGGTTTGATTACTGGGTCGGGAATCTACTTGAGAAGGCATAGGCTACCCACTCCAGTATTCTTGGGCTTCCTTGGTGACTCAGCTGGTAAAGAATCCGCCTGCAAAAAAAAAAAAAAAAAAAGAATTCGCCTGCAATGCGGGAGACCCCGGTTTGATTACTGGGTCGGGAATCTACTTGAGAAGGCATAGGCTACCCACTCCAGTATTCTTGGGCTTCCTTGGTGACTCAGCTGGTAAAGAATCCGCCTGCAAAAAAAAAAAAAAAAAAAGAATTCGCCTGCAATGCGGGAGACCCCGGTTTGATTACTGGGTCGGGAATCTACTTGAGAAGGCATAGGCTACCCACTCCAGTATTCTTGGGCTTCCTTGGTGACTCAGCTGGTAAAGAATCCGCCTGCAAAAAAAAAAAAAAAAAAAGAATTCGCCTGCAATGCGGGAGACCCCGGTTTGATTACTGGGTCGGGAATCTACTTGAGAAGGCATAGGCTACCCACTCCAGTATTCTTGGGGTTCCCCGGCGGCTCAGCTGGTGAAGAATCTGCCTGCAATGTGGGAGACCTCAGTTCTAACCCTGGGTTGGGAAGATCCCTTGGAGAAGGGAAAGGCTACCCACTCCAGTGTTCTGACCTGGAGAATTCCATGAACTATATAGTCCACAGGGTCGCAAAGAGTAGGACACGACTGAGGGACTTTCCCTTTCAGTTTAAAAACGCTTTATAAAAATAAAGCAGTGAATGTAGCTAACAAGACAAGGCATGGAGGTTGCTGGGAGATCCTTCCAGACAGAGTCCAGGTCATCTGTTTCGAAGGGGGTTTGAGAAACAAGTCTTTTCCCCAGCCTCTAATAAAACTCCATTTTGTGATTGACACAATGCTGCATATTATTTTTCCCTTTGAGTTGAATTGGGTATCTGCCTTTTGACATGTTTCTGGGCAAGGATGATAAAATACCAATGGAACACATTTTATGATCTTAAGGAGAATGCAAGGGGGGGACACGCAGAAAGTATTCACGTGAGAGAGAGGCGACTGCATGGGCTGTCTTGTGACATCGCCCAACCAGTGGAGTCCTAAGCACTGTGCATAGCAAGTCCCCTGCACGCACACCTCCAAGCTGCGAGCTTTCAGAGATGCGAACGTGCGTTCGCGCGTCCAGTCACCTGATTCGGTTCACGGGCCCGACGTGCGTGGTCACGCACCTCTGTCCTCTACAAGTGGTTGCGTATTTTGTGTTCCTTACTGTACAGTGCTGCGTAGGGTACCGCAGACAGGGTCTTTTCTTTCACGCCCAGGATGTCCGGAAGAAGTCCTACAAGAAGCTGTTATACCGTCTTACTGTAGTTTTCAGGGTATTGTTTTGTAACATTAATATTTGTTTGCTCAGGTTTGTATTTGCTTTTCTAAAACTTCTTCCAAATTTTAATTTAGCTTATTTATTTTTGGCTGTACAAGATCTTCATTGCTCTGCACGGGCTTTCTCTAGTTGTGGTTCTTGGGCTTGGTTGCCCTGAGGCATGTGGGATCTTCCCCAGCCAGGGGTTGAATCCGTGTCCCTGGCATTTCAAGGCAGGTTCTTAGCTGCTTGACCACTGGAGAAGTCCCTGTGTTATTGTTGTTGTTTTTAATATTATTTGTGTGAAAAGTATTATACACCTGTTATACTACACCACTCTAGGTGGCTCAGGTGGTAAAGAATCTGCCTGCAATGCAGGAACCCAGGTTTGATCCCTGGGTCAGCAAGACTCCCCTGGAGAAGGGAATGGCAACCCACTCCAGTATTCTTGCCTGCACAGCCCCACGGACAGAGGAGCCTGGCGGGCTACAGTCCATGGGGTGGTAAAGAGTCAGACAGGACTGAGTGGCTAACACTTTGACTTCCACATATTCTTCTGCAATAGGAAGTCTGTTCCTGTTGCAGATTCAAATGGCAAAATTGGAAATAACCACTGGTTGCAGGCTCGCATGGTACCAACAACGGAATATGCCCTTTGTCGGCAACCTGTGGTTAAATGTGCAGAATTAGGTTTCTGGGGCTCTGAATTCTCTGGTGTCTTCAGAATTAATCTCATAACCATCTTTTATCAGGTATTCATTTCTCCCAGCAATTATAAGATGCTGAGGAATAGCTTGAGCTCAGTCAGTTGAAGCAAATGCTTGAGTTTGTCTGATGAAATGGTACAATGAAAGCAACTCCCCATGTACCCCAAGGGGGGGAAAAATTCATTTTACAGCACTCTATTTGTACAGGTATTTTCAAAACCTGAACTTAGCGTGACCTTGGCACTTAGCAGATAATGTGAACCATTATGTAACTGAGAACATATTATAAAAACATACAGAGGACAGGCAAGTCATAACTGCTGCAAAGGCCAATTGTTTCATTAGGAGCAGCATTTTTCTCATTATTTGCTGGAGTAAATAAACGCTGAGTCCAAGAATAACGAACTTCTTTAAAATTAGTCAGATGGCCGACTGCCCCCAACTAATAATGACTCACGACGGGGAGTGAGGTTGAGAGCTCTACATCATGGTAGAAAGCTCAAGTTTGCCCTCAGGTAAAGCTAGTATGAATAGTAATTTTGTAAGTGTCTCCTAGTGGTTGGTTGGAGCGCCCCCGTTTCTCATGTGGAGGCCACGTCTTTGTGACCGGGGGCCTCGTTGCCTGTCTGTCCCTGGCAGACGGCTGAGTTCGACGGGTGAGAGGCTGAGGGGCATGCTGGGATTGTCTGTGGGGGTGAGTCTGGGGGGGCCGCTGCAGCCCCCCACCCGCACGGCAGTTCTACACAGGTCCACGGAGGTCACAGACCTCCCTGGAACGAGCCTGCAGAAAATGCCGCTGTCCCTATCGGGCTTGACCTCCAGTCCACAGGCGCTCATAGCTTTGGGGACCCAGGCTGGGTGTTTAGGGGAGCCTTGGGGTTTGCCGTGCCTTTGGGGGTTACTGGTTGGGACAGTCCAGTGGTCTGCAAGGCAGGGTATCTTCATTTCAAGATGAAGACTGGGTTTGTCCTGGAAGGAGAATGCACATTTTTTTTAAAAAAATTTTTATTCACCTTGTAGATTTTCAGTTTAGTTGCTGAGTCATGTCTGACTCTATGCAACCCTATGAACTGCATCATGCCAGGCCTCCCTGTCCATCACCAGCTCCCGGGGTCCACCCAAACCCATGTCCATTGAGTTGGTAATGCCCTCCAGCCATCTCATCCTCTGTTGTCCCCTTCTCCTCCTGCCCTCCAGGGTCTTTTCCAGTGACTCAGTTCTTCGCATCAGCTGGCCAGAGTATTGGAGTTTCAGCTTCAGCATCAGTCCTTCCAGTGAATATTCAGGACTGAGATCCTTTAGGATGGACTGGTTGGATCTCCTTGCAGTCCAAGGGACTCTCAAGAGTCTTCTCCAACACCACAGTTCCAAAGCATCAGTTCTAAGGCGCTCAGCTTTTTTCATGGCCCAACTCTCACTTCCATGTAGATTTTACTTAATTTGTTTCAGTTTTAAATTTATTTTTTACGGAGGTAACTGGCTATCACGTTATATGTGTCATGGGTGCCACGCTGTATCTGTTCTCTGCATACACTACAGAGTATTGTAGTGTAAATTGTAAAAAAAAAATTGTAAAATTGTTTCCACGTTTGACTCTGCACTTGATCCCCGGATGCTGATTTCACCCACTCCCTGCCCCTCTGCCTTCTTGTAACCACTGCTCTGTTCTCTGTATGGTCATGACCGCAGGACTGAACTAAACTGATACACACAGAGAGAGAGAGAGATACTTAGCATCCTGATAAATTCTGTGTATTATACTTGGAAGTTTTCTATCAACATTTAAAATGATACTTGAAACGGTATTAGAAAGTCTTCTCTGGTTCTTCCTAATCATCTCTGTCTCATGGAATAGAAACATCAGCCAAAGTCTGAAGTGCCTCTGTAACTGCAAAAGTTCTAGTACTCACATTAAAAAGGTCGAAAAGAAGCTGGTGCATGTACACCTACGGCTGATCCATGTTGAGGTTTGAGGCGAAAACAACAAAATTCTGTAAAGCAGTTATCCTTCAGTTAAAAAAAAAAAACTGGTGAAATTAATTTAACATTGTAGTGTATTAAACACAATGTACCTAAAATACACTGTTCTACATGCAGTCAATATAAAATGTTACCTGGTGACTCTGACGGTGAAGAATCGGTCTGCAACGCAGTAGACCCGGGTTCGGCCCCTGGGTTGGAAAGATTCCCCTGGAGGAGGGCATGGCAACGCACCCCAGTATTCCAGCCTGGATAATCCCATGGACAGAGGAGCCTGGTTGGGCTACAGTCCACGGGGTCGCAGAGAGTCAGACACGACTGAGCGAGCATCAGGGTGTTAAACGGTGTATGCTAGTGGAAGTGAGAAAGGGATTACTGGGTTTCTCTGAGTTGCTTATGTGACATGGTTCGTGTCTATGGAGCTCCTTAGAGTTGGCTGTTACTGAGAGCTTGTGAGGGGACGCTAAGGTCAGATACCACCGTGCCGGGCATCTCACAGCGGGTCGAGTTCATTTGTCAGAACGAGCCTAGGAGGCAGGTTCCACTTGTAACTCCCGAGGCCTGGGAAGACTAAGGAACCAACTCAGAGAAGGTGAGTGATGGAGAGAAACCGTGAGAGCAAGCTGGCCCTGGTACCTATATTCTGTAAGCAAGAAATATTTCTTGGGACTTCCCTGCGGGGTCCAGTGGTTAAGACTTTGCCTTCCAGTCCATAGAGTGTAGGTTTGATCTCTGGTTGGGGACCTAAGATCCCACATGTCTCCTGGGCAAAATATAAAAAAATAACAAACCCCAAGAAACACAGAGGCAGTACTTTAACAAATTAAATAAAAGACTTAAAAAAAAAAAATGGTCCACATCAGTTTCTCAGAGCTATCTGAGGTCCTGTCTCCCAGGATGCAGTCATCATTTTGCCCCCAAATAAAACTTCACTCACATCTCTGAAAAAAAGAATAATCCACATAAATGATTTTTTTTAATTAAATAAAAAAAGGAATAACTGTTTGAATCCAGAATAGAGTCCAGCTACAGAAAGTGCCTATAAGATTCTTAAAATGGGTTCATGGATGAGGCCGATGGCTTCCTGTTTTGCCGTTGAAGAAAGAAGGTGGCGTCTTCACTTGAGAATAGGTTTGGGGGAGCTTTGAAGACAGACCATTCGAAGGGATTCCAAGAGCTTGTGAGAGAGAGATAAAGCATAGAGGGCAAAACGGACGGGGGCAACTTTGAAAAGTCAAAGTTGATGTCCAAATGTCAGCGTGATGTCGTCAAGAAATATGGCTCTTTGAGAGATCCTGCAGGAGACATAAGAGATGTGAGTTCGACCCCTGGGTCGGGAAGAGGCCCTGGAGAAGGCAACCCACCCCGGTATTCTTGCCTGGAGAATCCCACGGACAGAGGAGCCTGGTGGGCTACTGACCATGCGGTCGCAAAGAGTTGGACACGACTGAGCGGCTTAGCACAAACCTAGATTGGCTAAGTAGCTGCCGCAGTCTGTGTGTGCGCTTAGTCGCTCAGGCGCGTCCGACTCTTTGTGACCCCCTGGGCTGTAAAGCCCATCAGGCTCCTCTGTCCGTGGGATTTCCCAGGCAAGAATCCTGCAGTGGGTTGCCATTCCCTTCTCCAGGGGATCTTCCCGACCCAGGGATCGAACCCGCGTCTCATAGCCTTAGCAGGCAGATTCTCTACTGCTGAGCCACCGGGAAAGCTGTAGTCTTAATTCAGCTGTAGGCTCGACTCACCTCTTCCTAATGGTGCTAAAAACCAGTGATATAATGAGCCCTCAGATTCAGGGAACAGGGGCTCTAAATTCAGAGTTCTGTTTGTCTTCGCTTCTCCTTCGACGACGTGGCTGTTTGATCTTCGGAGCATCCCGGCGCGCTCTGCACCCGTAGGCGCCTTCCCCCAGACGAGGTCAGCCTCCTGTCCGATTTGCTGCGGCGTCGTGGGCCCCTGGCTGACGGCTGTGTTTCAGTCTCCACTTCGTTTTGCAGGCTTTGCCCCATGACCAAGCTGCACCGGGAGAGCATTGTTTCAGCTCCGGCCCCATGAATCAGGCCCTTGCCAGCGTTTCACAGCTCGGGAAGGAATTTTTTCACTCGGCGCATTCAAAACCCAGCATTTCACGGAATCCGGCCACGGTGAAAACAATGGGCGGCCTTGTCAGCGGCGACCGCATTCAAAGTTAATGGGCTTGAAGGAGCCTTTCGGGGGTGGTGAGGGTGGGATGGGTGCCCGTTGGGAGGCCTGGGAGCTGAGGCCCACACCCACCCCTGGCCGCCCAGTCTCCAGCGGCCGAGGGTGCAGTCTGAGATCCCTGGGGCCTGCTCACCAGCCTGCAGACAGGTCGGCCGTGTTCTCAGGGGCCTGCGCCCGGGATCTAAGGCACGTCCTCATGGACTGTGATAAAGCAACCCGCCCCCTCCCCCCGCACCCCCTGATCAGATGCAGGGGTCAGCCACGAGGTGGGTACCGGGGGACTGTGCCCCCCACCCCGCGCTTCATGCTGCCTTCATGCCGAGGTCACCCTGGCCCCGATTTTCCGCCTGCCAGGGAACAGAGCCCTCCAACAAGTTTATGAAGTCCCCGGTAATTTGCAATTCATGTGCCCCTTTGCAAGTCAGGAGGACTTGGTGAACACCACGCCCTTGTCACACAAAGGCCTCTAAGCAAGGGGAAGAGTCTAGACAGCCAGGGCAGGGGCCGGGGGTGGGGGTGGGTGCAGGAATCCCTTCGAAATCCTCGGGTAACCCCTTCAGGTAGCCTTTGATGCAAACCATATAGAACTTTGGTCTTGAGACTTTGGATCACTTGCCTTTTTTTTTTTCCTTTTGGAAGTTTTTTAAATTCCAAATTGTGTTTTACATATTGTGATGTACCGTGCCATGCCTTCAGACTGTCTCTGCAAGTTACTGATGAAGACATCACGTCAACATCCCACCATCATACACATTTCATTTACTGAGCTCTGCAGACGGAGGTTTTTATTTTTTTTTTGCTTAAAAAGTTACATATTTTATTTCTCAGAGCACTTTTAGGTTTACAGAAAAAATTAGCAGAAAGGGCAAACTTCCTGTATATCCTTGCTTCTGACTCTGGTCAGTCTTTCATTAATGTCTAGTTTCATCTCTTCTGTTAAAATTGATGATGGCTCAGTTGGTAAAGAATCCGCCGTCATGCAGGAGACACGGTTCGATTCCTGGGTCGGGAAGACCCCCTGGAGAAAGGATAGGCTTCCCACTCCAGGATTCTTGGGCTTCCCTGGTGGCCCAGCTGGTAAAGAATCCGCCTGCAAGGTGGGAGACTTGGGTTCAATCCCTGGGTCGGGAAGATTCCCCTGGAGGAGGGAAAGGCTACCCACTCCAGTATTCTGGCCTGGAGAATTCCAGGGACTGTATAGTCAGTCCATGGGGTCGCAGAGCCTCAGGCATGACTAAGCGACTCTCACTTCACTTCACTTATTGACACGTGATGGTTAACCGGAGTCTCTAGTTCACTCTCGGGCCTGCTTGCCCTGCTGAGCATGCTACGGGTTTTACCCACTACACCGCGTCCCGTCTGCACGAGGACAGTATCGTCCAGAATCGTTCCACTGCCTTGCGAGCCCGCCCTTCACCCCGCCCTCCTTTCCAGCCCCCGGCAACCACTAATTTTTCTACCACCTCTACTTTTGCTTTTAAAGTTTTTAAATATGTAAAACTTGAATGCCATCTGAATATTTTTCTTTTATCAGCTTTCCTGAAGTTGACCCAACACCAAGAGATTGCAACAACAGTTTTAGTTTCAGATCATATATTCATATATTTGTTATGTGTAACAAGTTCGTTTTTTTTTTTTTTTCATTTAAAGAAATCCATTTTCATTGCATGTTAATGGACTCATTTGTTTCTTTAATAATAATGAAAATCATTAAATTTCTCTAGACTGAAAAATGGCCACATGGTACAAAATGTGTCCTAGAATGAAAATTAAAATTCGGGGGTTTATTTGTGATTGTAAAGAAAAATGTGTTCTGAAGGGCTTGGTAAAATATGGTTTAAAAATGTGTGATGAACCATTACCTAAGTGTTGTGCTTACAAAAACTCATAATTTTTTTTAAAAAATTTTTTATTTATTGGAGTATAGCTAATTTACAATGTTGTGTTAGTTTCTGTTATACAGTAAAGTGATTCAGTTATGCATATATATATGTATATGTACATTTCGTTTTTCATGTTCTTTTCCTTTGTGGTGTATCACAGGATCTTGCATATACTTCCGTGTGCTGTATAGTATGTCCTTGTTGTTTATCCCTTCTGTGTTTAGTAATTTGCATCCGCTAATCCCAAACTCCCAGTCCATCTATCCCCCACCCTCACTCCCCGTGACGCCCACAAGCCTGTTCCCCGTGTCTGTGAGCCTGTTTCTGTCTTGTTGTGAATTCATTTGTGTTGTGGTGTAATTCCATCCGTGTTTACGGCTGAGTAGTATTCCATCGTTTCCATCTCCCACATCTCTTCCTCCATTCTTCTGCCGACGGACATGTAGCTACTTTCCCCGCCTCCTCTATAGTGACTAGTGCTGCTATGAACATAGGAATGCCTGTGTCTCTTTGAGTTCGAGTTTCGTCTGGCTATATGCCCCCGGAGTGGGGTTGCTGGTCGTGTGGTTCTCCGTAGTGTCTGTGTGAATTTACATTCCTTCAGCAGTCTGGAGGACTCCCTCTTCTCCACGCCCTCTCTAGCATTTATTCTTTGTAGACTGGCTGGTGATGGCCATTCTAGTCCTGAATATTCACTGGAAGGACTGATGCTGAAGCTGAAACTCCGATACTTTGGCCACGTGATGCAAAGAACTGACTCATTTGCAAAGACCCTGATGCTGGGGAAAGATTGAAGGCAGGAGGAGAAGGGGACCACAGAGGATAAGATGATTGGATGGCATCACCGACTCGATGGACATGAGTTTGAGGAAGCTCCTGGAGTTGGTGATGGACAGGGAGGCCTGGCGTGCCGCAGTCCATGGGGTTGCAGAGAGTCGGACATGAATGAGTGACTGAACTGAACTGATTCCGCCAGCTGTGAGGTGATACATCATTATAGCATTGATTTGCATTTTGCTGGTAATCAGTGATGTTGAGCATCTTTTGCTGTGTTTGTTGGCCGTGTATGCATGTCTCCTTCCTGGGGCCGGGGAAGAGACTGGTTGACACTCCCTGAATTCTTGAGCGCCTCCTCTACCATAAACCTCCCCCTTGGTGAGCAGGAATATACTCCGTGCCTGTTCTGACCCAACCCTCACAGCCCTCCAGACATCCTTATCACAGTCTCCCAATCTTGCTTTCCCCAGAATCTGAGCAGCTGGCCAGAGCAGCAGACACAGCCCCTCCTGCGTCGTTTGAAACCCAGCCTCAGCCTGTGCCTGCTTCTGTGCCAAGGGCACGGCTGCACGTACTTCTTCAAGTCTTACTGGCTGTGGTTCCTTCAACTTCATCTTCCCCCATTTTCATGTCGCTGAGATCCTACAGTGCTTGTCCAGTGTCAGGACTGGGAGGGGGGGCAGTGTCTTGAAACGTGGCTTTCCTTATTATTCCAGTGTGGTCAGAGCACCAGATCAAGAGATAACGGCCACCGGAGCGTTTCTTACTCGAGAGTTCTGAAGAATAGGGTCATACCGTGTGATGCCAGACCAACATGGAGATGCCACAGAGCTGTTTAGGAGACAGAGACGGGAACGTGTTGAGAAGAGTCTTTCCTTTGGAAAGGAGCGTGTGGGTTCGCTGTTGCAGCGGCTTTAGCGTGGGTGGTGGTTGTTGCTGTTTGGCCGCTCAGTCGTGTCCGACTCTTTGCAACCCCCGTGGACTGCATAGCCCACCAGGCTCCTCTGTCCGTGGCATTTCCCAGACAGGAATACTGGAGTGGGTTGCCATTTCCTTCTCCAGGGCATCTTCCTGACCCAGGGAACGAACCCATGTGTCCTGCATTGCAAGGTGGATTTTTTTCTTTTCTTTTCTTCTTTACCACTGAGCCACCTGGGAAGCCTGCGTCATACATCACATATCACAGGAATTTTCCTTTTCTCGTACCCTTGGTGTTGAAAAGCCCAGTGCAAGGTCAGTATCCTGCTGACCCGTGGTCCCTTCCCCGTGGTCCAGCATGCCCCCCGTGGTGGGGAGGCCTGAGCGTCCCTCTGTGGGGACCCAGGCCGCCTGTGTCCTGGAGCTGGGCTGTGCCCAGCGTCCACCATGCTGCTCCTGAGGCCAGCGCAGGTCGTCCCCGTCTCCCTCTGCAGTTAGAGGCGAGCGTGAGACTGCGTTCTGACAGATCCCGGAGGAGGAAGGGAAGGGAAAGCTGCCCCCAGGACTTGGCCGGACCCATGTCCTCCAGGTATCGTCGTGGGGCTGGCGAGGAGACTGGCTGATGCTCACTGAATTCTGCAGCTCCTCCTCTGCCATAAGCTCTCCCCTCCGCACCCCTTGGTGAGCAGGAATTGCCTGCTTGGGGACCTGCTTGGAGACCACGTGGGGACCCAGGACGCTACTGAGCCCTACCAGTGACAGCTGGTGGATGCAGGGTCCCCCTGAGGATAAATGGGCTAGAGATACATCTGCGTCCGTGCGGAGTCAGTCAGACAGGGGTGCGCGCATGGTACCGTTATCAGAGTCCACCCTGTCCTTGAGAATCATATAGTCACTGGTGTTATCTGCAGGTTTTTCTTCTTGGTACATTTGGTTTTCTGCTGCTCTGAATAGCTGGAGCATAGCTTTTGGATTACTGTTCCCAGGAGCCTCTAATGTTCTCGTTACTAAAGTCTCAGCAGTGAGTTGAGGAATAACTCTTAAGGGACAAGAATGATTCCTTGTGTGATATAGAAATATGTATCATATATATAAACTGTGATGTGTGTATCTCACCTCATACCCATGTGGTATATATAGCAGACATACGTACCTGTGTACCCGTATATCTGCACTTGACAAATGATAAAATATACCCATATTTGGAATAAAAAGAGAGAGAGAATTCGTGGAGAGTTTGCCTGTTCATCTGTTGGCTTTTCCTTCCTCTGAGTTTGTCAGTGATTTATTTCTAGTTTTTTATAGCTTTGATGAATTTAGCTATGTTTTCGATCCAGTTGTGAACTTTTTAAGGAGATGATGTCCGCGGTGAAAGATGTTGCAAAAGTGATGAACGGCAAATTGAAAGTATATCGTCATGTGCGTGGAAACTTGGTCTGCAGCCTGGAGAAAGGCATGGCAACCCATTCCAGGATTCTTGCCTGGAGAATCCCATAGACAGAGGAGCCTGGCGGGCTGCAGTCCACGGGGTCGCAAAGAGTTGGACACGACTGAGTGGCTTACCGTGCACGCACGCAAACAGAATCTCTGTTAATACAGAAAGGTACTCATTACAAGTTAAAGTCAAGTGATAAACTGTCTACCAGAGACATACCTAAAACAAATGGATCCACATAGTTAGGAAAAATTTCCACAAGTATAAATTAACTATGGAAGTTGTTAGTCGCTCAAATGCAGCAGTGAGGAGGATGTAGCGTGTCTATCTATTTAATACCTGTGTTACGTGAAGCCCAGCCAGGCGGTCTTGAGCCTTCCTCTCCAGGACTCGCAGAACATTTCCACATTTGCCTTCATATTGGGCCGCAAAGACACCCCCTAATAAATCAATGAAGGGAGCAGTAAGTCTACGCCACATTTTATGACTCAGGAAGAATAAAATTAGAACTTAATCAGAAAACAGTGTAATGAAATCCTAAGCGGGTGTGTTCTTTTAGACATACCGCTCAAAGGAGTGAGGGTTATTTAAGAGGGCATTTAGAGATTAAGGACATAAAACAAGGGAACGTTTAAAATATAATTGCAAGCCATTTAAAAACGAATGCTGCTGGGCAGAGAAACGATAACACACTGGCATAGTTAGTTGTGGGTTGGTAACTATTTAGGGCTTCCCTGGTGGCTCCAATGGTGAAGAATCTGTTTATTTAGCAGCTGCTTTTGTGGGCGTGTTTTAAGCATCAGTGGGTTGGCATATTCATTCGTATTCATGAGTAAGACAAAAATAAAACAGGGAGCATGTACATCACGACTTCACTGGTACCTGAGTAGCTGAGCACTTTCTTTGCTGAGTTGGGTGATGAATGAGCTTCAAATCCTAGAGATAGTTTCTGCTTTTTTTGTGGGTTGGTTAATCGCAGTTTAATGGCTGTCCACTGGGTGTTGGCTGTAAAATGGTTATTGTTGCCATTAACAATGTTAAACTGTTGTGACTTTAACCAACATTCCCTTTAGTCTGAGCTTTCCCCGAGGCTCAGATGGTAAAGAAATCCGCCTGCCATGCAGGAGACCTGGCTTCCATCCCTGGGTTGGGAAAGATCCCCTGGAGGAGGAAATGGCAGCCCCCTCCAGTATTATTGACTGGAGAATCCCATGGACAGAGGAGCCTGGTGGGTTACGTAGTCCATGGGGTCGCAAAGAATCAGACGTGACTGAGCAACTTTCACATTCTTTAGTGTAGGAAATCGACAGAAGTTTAACTTAAGTCCCGATTCATAGCCCTTGCCAGGTTCTGTGGTGGAAATGTCCCTACCCCCGACATTCAAGCTCCCGATGAGGGTTGTCTGTCATGGAAATGTGAAGAAATGTACGGTGTTCACCCGAATGTAGCCTTCCCACCATGGGTGCCGTGTGGTCACTTGTGTCCGACTCTTTGTGAACCTTAGCTCACCAGGATCCTCTGTCCATGGGGTTTCCCAGGCAAGAATCCTGGGGTGATTTGCCATTTCCTCCTCCACAGATGTGAATACCCAAATTAGCCATAATAAGTAGGGAGACGATGAGAGAATGACAGCTTTTATTTATTAGTGTGGCTTTAATACAACTTTGAATGAAAGTTTATATCCATTCATTTTTAATAATGACAGTGTTGAACAGCAGGCCCCCCTGCACCCCAAATTCCCGAACATTTAACAAATCAGAGTGAGCCAGCTGCAGGTGTCGTTGATAGGCAGTTCAGTCCAAAATGTCCTTTGAAGAAAATTCAAAGGATATGTTTTCATTTGTAATCCCATAAAATAAACCTTACAGTAATTTGACTGGATAGCCCGAAAAATAGGAGGAAGGAGAAAATTTTTTTTTTTGGAGAAATTAATAAAAAAAAAATAAGACTTAGGAAAAGAAGGTAGGACTTATAAAGGAATACCCTACCAGTTTCTTTCAGCTATTGTGCAGTGTATGCAATCTACGTCTGGCGGTGCTATCCTTGTTCCTGTGGACCCCAGTCCTCTTAAGAGAGAAGGTGCCAGATGTTGCAAACAAATCACATAAGGGCAGAGAAGGAAGTGTGGGCGTCTTTGTGGGAGGTTATGGGATGGATGCAGATGATTCTCTGCGGTTATCTGCTGTCTGCCTGTTGTGGAACTCGACCCAGCTCAAGTGACAAGTTGTGTCAGTTGTTAACTCGTGTCTGATTCTTTGCGACCCTACGGATTGCAGCGTGCCAGGCTCCCCTGTCCTCCACTGTGTCCTGGAGATTGCTCAAGTTCATGTCCATTGAGTCACTGATGCTGTTTAACCATCTCATCTTCTGCTGCCCCCTTCTCTGCTGTCCTCAGTCAAGGTCTTTTGCAGTGAGTCGGCTCTTTGCATCAGGTGGCCAAAGTATTGGAGCTTCAGCATCAGTCCTTCCAATGAGTATTCAGGGTTGATTTCCTTTAGGATGGACTGGTTGGATCTCCTTGCAGTCCAAGGGACTCTTAAGAATCTGCTCCAGCACCACAGTTCAACAGATCAGTTCTTTGGCGCTCAGCCTTCTTTCAACTCTCACATCCATATTTGACTACTGGAAAAACTATAGCTTTGATTATATGAACATTTGTCAGCAAAGTGACATCTCTGTGTTTTAATACAATGTCTAGGTTTGTCATAGCTTTTCTTCCAAGGAGCAAGCGTCTTATTTTCGTGGCTGCAGTCACCCTCTGCAGGGATTTTGGAGCCCAGGAAATTAAAATCTGTCACTACTTGCATTGTTTCCCCATCTATTTGCCATGAAGTGATGGGACCCTCAGATGCCTTGATTCTAGTGTTTTGAATGTTGAGTTTCAAGCAGCTTTTTCACTCTCCTCTTTCACGCTCATCAAGAGGCTCTTTAGTTCCTTTTCACTTGCTGCCATAAGGCTGGTGTCATCTGCATGTCTGAGGTTGTTGATACTTCTCCTAGCAAGCATTTGGCCTAGTTCCGAGAGCTTGGGAATGGCAGGATCTACTGTGGTTACGGCATTAGGTGTGCCTAACACGACGGAGCGACTTCACTTTCACTTTCAATACAGCTTCATGTGGTCTATGCTGGGGGACATCTCACCACATGTAACTCCTGAGTCCCGGTCCAAGGATGTAGAAAGTCTTGACTATAGCAGTTGTAGGACCAGTTTGTACCAACGTGGTTCGTCTGGCTCCCCAACCCGAGCTGACCTTGTTGAGTCTTTTGGGAACGCAGACTCCTTGCCCAGTCTCAGTTAACTGGGTGCAGTAGACAGAGGAAGGAGCCAATGGACCCAGAGCCCAATCTGTAGTTCTTAGACCGTCCTGGGCACCGTCATGGTCTAGGGCTCTAGTGGGGATGGGGGGTGGCTGACCACACATGCAAATGCCTCATTCTCTCTTGGTCAGACTGCAGCTGGGCACCCGTTGCAGATCCACGCCACGGAGAGTTTCCAGAGCAGATTCCAGGCTCAGAGCATGCCCCAGTCGACAGCGCAGCACCTATGGTTCTGGAAAACACCTGGCTCTTTTCTTGGTCATGGTCCTTCCATCGGGGAGCTGGCTTCTCATCGTCTCATTGCAGGACAAGGTGGCCGTGTTCCCTTTAAGTGGTTGCTTCATGCTGGTTACCAGGTGTTTCTCTGGGCAACTCACGGTAAGACAAGGATTAGTAGCTTGCAGACTTATGTTTGTGGTCCTCTCCTTGAGCTGGTTTATAGTCTAGAAACACATTTGGTCGTTACTCGTAGAGTCTAGTTTCCTGAGGCATGGTGCAAACTGCAGAACCTGTGGAAAAAATCTAGATGATGAGTGAGAATATAAAGTTGGGATATCCAGGGAAAGCAATAGAATGTTTGTAAGTTAGGAGGTCCATCTTCTTCTTGCTGAAATTTAGGAAAGTTTAAAGAGACCGATAGTCACAGTCCCAGCTGAAAAAGGTCAAAGACTTCCTCCACTCTCTTTGCTCATTTGCAAAGTGACAGATAAAGGTTATTTCATAGGTCTTTTCCCCCATAATACAAGGCAAGTGAAATTACTATGCTGTTGAACTTTAAAGGAACAATTAATCCCTGTGGTACTAAAATTGACCAAGGCCATATAAAAAGGAGTCATTGTATTAAATATGATAAAGGTAGGCTTAACTCTGATATTAAAATCTGGCAGCAGTCAGAGAGTAAGAAAGTTACATGCATAATATGTGTCATCTGAATTATATAAATATTAATGAAAACTCTTTAACTGAACATTTGATCCAGTAGTATATTAAGAAGTAATACCCCATGATGAAATAATAGCTATTTTAGGAATACCAAAATGATTCAATATTAGGAGATATATTAATGTAATTCATGATGTTATTAAGTTAAATGAAAAAAAAAAAAACTTTGCTGTTTCAATAAATGCCAAAGAAGAATTTGATAAAATTTAGCCACTCTTTCAGATAAAAGTCTAGGTAAAATAGAAATGAAAGTAATAAAAGTGACTACAACCAAATGCCTAAATATATCTTGGTGATGGAAGAAACATTCGACTAGAATGAAGAGGGAACAAGGGCACCTGCTGTCATTTTTATTATTATTGATGACATCAATGTGGGAGTACTAACCAACTCAATGATTTAAAATTTTGGAAATCTAAATTAGCATCTTTTTAGAAGGCAGAAAAGCCAGGGGCTTCCCTGGTGGTCCGGTGGTTAAGACTTTGCCTTCCAGTGCAGAGGGTGTTGGGGAGTTAAGATCCCACGTGCATCATGGCCAAAAGTCAAAACATGGAGCAGAAGCAATATTGTCAGAAATTCAATAAAGACTTTAAAAACGGTCCACATTAAAAAAAAAAAAATTAGCAAAGGCAAAAGAATTCGTAATACTAATGATAACAGATGTATGTTAAATAAGGTGGCCAGTTGCAATACTGCTATACATATGTAAACACGACATGAAGAATAAGGAGAATGATAATAATGATAATTTTAATGGTATCTACTGTTCGTTTAGTGATCAGTTGTCTCAGGACTTGTTCAGGGCATGTTAAAGGCACTGCATTTAAATGTTCCGCGCAACTCCGTGAGATAAATATCATTCTCATTGTACCAGCCAAAACTGTTTTTCACTGTATATACTGATGATGATATATATGCGTATGATGACAGCGCTCCATGCTGATTATCAGATAACAGTCTTGGGAAAATGCACAAATATTAGCGAATGCAAATGATAGGCTTGGGAGACGAAAAGAATGGATTTTTTTTCACATAGTGTTTGCGGGATGTCCTGGTGGAGGTGCCTCAGAAGCATCAGCAAAGCAGTTGGGCTCACCTGGAAAGTGAGAGGCGGGTCATAGATTTGGAAGTCATCACCTTACCTTCAGTGAGGGATGCTCGCTTCTTATGTGCAGATTTAATGTGGGAGCTGTTTCCGTTTCTAATCGATTCACTGTTTAACATTCGTATCGGCTGCTCACAATGGGCAGAGCTCAGCACTGAAGTTTAATCACTTGTTTATAACTTTGTGAAATATTTTAATATTATGGCATTTTATCTCATTGATTTATTTGTATATGTATTTCAGTTAGAAGTGTATGTACACTCACACTGTTGCGTGCTTGGAAAGGTGTCTGTGTGTATATATATGTATGGATGTATATGTGTGTGTATATAAATATTCAAATACTGGAATATATGTGTATATTCAAATACTGAATATGTAATGAAGAACTGGATTGTAGCTGCATTCCCTAACAGATCATCCTTTTTTGACCACTTAGTATGATATTTAGAAACATAAGTTGATGATAGTAAAATACACCTAGATCATTTTAATGGCTGAAGAATTTTTGTATATATTCTTTGAAAAAAAATTCAGTCTTCAACTTTGGGGCAATAAAATTGTTCATTCCCCCCCCCCCTCCGTAAAATTAGCCATGTTATGGCAGCTATTTTTCATAAGCTTTCAATATTTGAAGTCTTTGAACAGAAGATCCTAGATTCAGAATTTCTCTTTCACGAGTTATGTTTTTTTAACAGTGACATGAGTTTATTTTTTAATGTATAGAAGCACAGTGAAAAGAGAAAGTGATTCCTAATATCACCATCCAGATGACACCACTTAAACTTAAAAAAGTAGACACGTCTTTAAAAATTCATAGAGTGCTAAAAATTGAAAATGACAAGTGACAGCTTTTTTATTTTCCTGTTGATGAAATACATAAATTGGCAAGTTGTGCATATGGGCATATGCAAGTCTAACTCATTGTTTCCATGGCTGGGATTTACTGAAGGGCCGGTCTCCAGGAGTGGGAAGTATTCCTAGATCAAGTCAGCTTTCTGGAAGTTGCTCTGCATTCTCTTGTACTCCGGCACTTTGGGCTCCATCTTCTGGAATGTTCTTTTCCTTTCTAACATGTTTCTTTGCTGCTCAATAACCAGAAAACACACCCTGTGAATAAATTTCTCAACCTGCTTCCTGCCCATACATAGCTGTGAATGCTGAGGGTCACATTTACATTTTGAACTAAGCCATTCTCTTCTATTCCAAATGGGTAACACCTTGACCAATACAATTGTCTCAAAATTTGGGAGGGTCTCCTATGAAGTGGATTCTATGCTGGCGCTGAAATGGGATTAGCACTTCCTTTTGAGAGGTACTTTTCTCTTGGACTCAGTCACAGCCCTGAGCATGTGAGGCTGTGCTAAAACACGTCCCTCACATTCCTAGCAGCTGTTTTGCCCAGCCAGGAGGTTCTTCTAGGCCTGTCTTAAGCACCTCCGAAGTCTTATCAAGGTCTTACTGTAGCACTTCTGCTTCGGTGTGTGAAAGTGAAAGTCGCTCAGTTGTGTCCATCTCTTTGTGACCCCGTGGACTATACAGTCCATGATCAGTTTCCGTGACACCTGTGTAGCCTCGTACATTCTCAGAGATTCTTGGTTTACAATTCCATTTTGACCATGATTGTCAAGGGTAGCCCTGTCCAGAGGTTCTACTTTTACTGATAGGATGTGAACAAATGCTTGTCAACACACTTCCCCTGTTTTTTTTTTGTTGTTGTTTGTTTGTTTTTTGCTATGGAATGGGTTTTATTAATAAATACTAAGTTACCTTGAAACCTTGAATTTGAGGAGAGTGTGTCTGTGGTCTTCTGGGACATGCTGCGCTTTGCCTGGCATAATTTTACCATGCTTTGCCTGGCATAATTTTACCATGCTTTGCCTGGCATAATTTTACCATGATTTGCCTGGCATAATTTTATCATGCTTTGCCTGGCGTAATTTTATCATGCTTTGCCTGGCATAATTTTACCATGCTTTGCCTGGCATAATTTTACCATGCTTTGCCTGGCATAATTTTATCATGCTTTGCCTGGCATAATNCATGCTTTGCCTGGCATAATTTTACCATGCTTTGCCTGGCATAATTTTATCATGCTTTGCCTGGCGTAATTCTACTCTTTTCTGTAGGGATGACTTCTCCCCCATGGAAGGGGCTACTCTAAGCCCCTTAGAGTTTGTTCTCCAAATTCATGTGAAATCTTTGGAGCCTTTGCCTCCGTTGCACAATCAGCTTGGTTCTCCTTCTGGCCAGTCCCGACTGTTTGACCTGACGTGTTTCCACACCCCCTCGCAGAAAGTGAAACGGTGAGGGTATCCCGTCTCAACATCTCTTCTGCAAGGGTGGGCAGGGAAACGTCACGTGGGGCTCTCTGAGCGGTCAGCTCATTTGTGAGGTCTTGGGTGCCCTGGTTTCTTTTTAGTTTTCCTTTCTGCTCAGTTCCTGAGAGCCAGAGAAACAGGCTGAAGGGAAGAAGTAGAGCTGTATTCCCTTCCCATTCTCCCGTCTCCCGTTGGACTCCATTGGTCTTTTCCTGTCTTGTCTAGCACATTGGCTTCATCAGGGAGCTTGTCTTCTTGGAAAACATCCTCTACTCTTATCATCGTTGGTTGTTGTTTACTCGCTCAGTCGTGTCCGACTCTTTGTGACCCCATGGACTGTAGCCCACCAGTCTCCCGTGTCCTTGGAATTCTCCAGGCAATAATACTGGAGTAGACGGACATGCCCTTCTCCAGGAGGTCTTCCCGACCCAGTGATCAAGCCCGTGTCTCCTCTGTGACATGCATTGGCAGGCAGATTCTCTACGACTGAGCCACCCCGGAGGCCCACCATTTGCTCTATCTTGGGTCAAGTGTTTTGTCTATCCTAACACCGCCTTTAAAAATTGAGGGGAATTTCTGATCATTGAACAAGATTAGACTTACTAAGATCTCTCCTTGTAGAGGTTATTTTTTAAATTTTTTGGCTGCACTGGGTTCTGCATTGCAGCGCACCAGTTTCTCTAGTTGTGGGGCACGTGAGACTGAGTTGCCTCACGGTGTGTGGGATCTTAGTTCCCTGACCAGGGGTGGTACCCATGTCCCTTGCAATGGAATGTGGATTCTTAACCACTGGACCACCAGGGAGGTCCCCTCATTGGATAATTTTATTTATTCACTTACCTAACTGTAGCAAAAGTATAAATCTCAGCTCACATTCTGTTGCTTATGTGGAAAAAAGCAAGACACACATTTAGATTTTCAAAGTGAAAAATCGGCACCTCTCATCTTCACAGTATGATCAACTAGTTAGATTTTTTTAATGTATGTATAAATTCATAGATCTAAATAGAAATCTGTATGCAGGTCAAGAAGCAACAGTTAGAACTGGACATGGACCAACAGACTGGTTCCAGATCTGGAAAGGAGTACATCAAGGTTGTATATTGTCACTGTGCTTACTTAGCTTATATGCAGAGTACATCATGAGAAATGCCAGGCTGGATGAAGCACAAGCTGGAATCAAGATTGCCCAGAGAAATACCAATAATCTCAGACATGCAGATGACACCATGCTTATGACAGAAAGCAAAGAAGAACTGAAGAGCCTCTTGATGAATGTGAAAGAGGAGAGTGAAACAGTTGGCTTAAAACTCAACATTCAGAAAACTAAGATCATGGCATCTGGCCCCATCACTTCATGGAAAATAGATGGGGAAACAGTGAGAGGCTTTATTTTCTTGGGATCCAAAATCACTCCAGATGGTGACTGCAGCCATGAAATTAAAAGACCCTTGCTCCTTGGAAGAAAAGTTATGACCAACCTAGACAGCATATTAAAAAGCAGAGACGTTACTTTACCAACCGAGCTCCAGTTAGTCAAGGCTATGGTTTTCTCAGTAGTCAGGTGTGGATGTGAGAGTTAAATTATAAAGAAAGCTGAGCACCGAAGAATGGATGTTTTTCAACTGTGTTGTTGGAGAAGACTCTTGAGAATCCCTTGGACTGTAAGGAGATCCAACCAGTCAATCCTAGAGGAAGTCAGTCCTGGGCATTCAATGGCAGGACTGATGTTGAAGCTCCAATAGTTTGACCACTCGATACAAAGAGCTGACTCATTAGAAAGCACCCTGATGCTGGGAAAGATTGAAGGAGGAAGGAGAAGGGGACGACAGAGGATGAGATGGTTGGATGGCATCACTGATGCGATGGACATGAGTTTGAGCAAGCTCTGGGAGTTGGTGATGGACAGGGAAGTCTGGCGTGTTGCAGTCCATGGGGTCGCAAAGAGTCAGACACAACGGAGCAACTGAACTGAAATATAATTGTGAGGTCTCACTTAGTTACAGATCTCTGGTTACTTACCGAAGCTCAAATTGGCTCAGCGTCGGCAAATGCAAGCTCCTTCATCTTGGCCACTGCGTCTTTCTGACTTAACCCTGCTTGTCTTTCATGTCGTTATCTCTCTTGATTTGTCCAGATGTGCTGGTCTCATCTTGTTTATCCCTTGACTCTGAATGAGAGCCAGTCATTTCTCTAAGAAACTCTGGCCTCTTGAAAGAGGAAAAGATGCATCAGAACCAAAATCTGGGTGCTCGGAATGGTACCATGGACCCTCGGTTGTTCCCAAGAGTTTTCACACAGTTGAAAAGTCTGTGTGAAACTTGAGTGTTCATACTGATGTGTCTGTGGCCATTCTCCTACTTCTATGCCTGTCTCATGCTTGTGTGTTTACACCCGAGAGGCAAGTGACTCATCTCTGCTTCACAGGCCTTCGGATCAAAAGGAGCCGCACCCAAGTAAATCCTTCTGCACCTGAAGGTTCTTAGGAGATGCACTTTTGTAACTTCACCCCACCCTTAACTCTGGAATGACATGACTTTGGGGTCTTGGAAGAGAACTGAGTTATTTGGAAACCAGATATTGGACGCTGGTCCCAAAGATGGGCTTCCCCGGTAGCTCGGTGGTAGAGGATCCGTCTGCCAGTGTAAGAAATGGGGGTTCGATCCCTGGGTCGGGAGGATTCCCTGGAAAAAGAAAAGGCCACCCCCCTTCCACCAGCTTGCCTGGGAAATTCCCAAGACCAAAGAAGCTGGGGAAGGTTCCATCCATGGGGTCGCAAAGTGTCGGACACACCTGAGTGACGGAGCGTGCATGCACCCGGAGATGACTTCCAATGAACCACAGCGTGTATGCAAGCCCTCACGTAGCCTCTTCCCTCCTGAACCTGGGCTCCCTGTGACCTCACGTCACCCATGAAATGCGGCCATACCCGTGGCCAGTCCACACCTCCGTCTCAGGGATCGTGACAGATGTCATGTTTGTGACACTGTGAAGTCCCTGGGCCTCCCGTAGAGGAAATCCAGCTTCCATGCTGGAGAGAAAGCAGGGGGACTCTCAGGTGGAGGCCCCGAGACCCTGTATTGAGTTGGCCACCAAAGTCCACTCGGCTTTGTCCATAAGGTCTGAGACGTCTCAGGAACACACCATCTGCACACTGAGTCAACCCCTAAGCTCTCAGTCCTGTATGCACTGGCTCCCTAGAAAGAAAGGTGAGACCTTTTATTCCCCAAGGAGGATTTAAAATGTAAACCAGGCAAAACCACGGATCCTTAGACTCACAGAACCTTTGACTAGGCGAGCATTTGGTGGGACGTTAGATATATTTTCTGGGCTTCCCTGGCGGCTCAGCTGATAAAGAATCCGCCTGCAATGTGGGAGACCTGGGTTCGGTCCCCTGGGTTGGAAAGACCCCCTGGGGAAGGGAACGGCTACCCACTCTAGTATTCTGGCCTGAAGAATTCCATGGAAATTTTTTTTTTCTTTTTCAAATATTTTGTAGACTAAAATTGGCCACCATTTGGAAACTTGCTGTTCCATTTCCACTACTTGTACATCCAGCTGTGTGTGAATGGTTCCAGGAATGGAGAGGCAAGTGACGCATCTCTGGTTCACGTGCCTTCAGGTCAAAAGGAGCCGCACCCAAGTAAATCCTCCAGGAATGGAGAGCTTTCAGGTCCTCAGAAGGCATCATCTAAGTACCTGAAAAATAAAACTGGATTCTAAGATGTGAATGTTGGCATTTGAGAAAGAGGGTCTTTCCCTCCGGATCCCTGTTCACTCAGATCTGCCTGCCAGTTGAGGAGACACAGGTTCGATGCCCCAGTGTTCAGGCCAAAACACACTGGACGATAAATTATGTGAGCTTGTTGTAAGTTCATTTAAGTTGTTTAAAATTCACGATGGTTGCAAGAGGGTCAGTATTAATCCAACACCCAGTCGTGAAATTTTTCTGAAATCTGAAAGAGTTCGAGACCTCTCAGATTCAAGCAACAAAATGACCAATACTTGGAAAAGAAATCCTTTGCTACTCAGTTGAGAACCACATCAAGAAAATAGACTCTAAAGATGATAATAAGAAAAATCAAGGGACTTCGCTGCTGGCTCAGAATTTCCCTGGTGGCTGAGTTTGGACTTAAGGATCTTTGCTGTCACAGACCTGTTTGTCTCAGGTCGAAGCTATGAAAATACAATACCTGTTTGGTTTTCCAATAAAACTGGAGACATTTACAAATCATACTGTGCTGTTCCAACGGTTTATGTAAAACTTCTGTAACTTACCCACTTTTAAATTCATTTCTTGGTCTTACTGATTTCCTGTTATTTTAGTTTCTCGAGACAAGATGAAATTCAATCGCTTTAAAAGAAATTTATGTCTAGGCCACTGCACAAACCCAGAATTCCAAAATTGCTTTCCTTCTTGGCTTCTTTGGAAGAATGTGTCAAGTTCATTCTTTCATGAGAGTCTAGAAATCTGGTCAGTATACTAGGATTGTTTTGGACCATTTCTTAGAACCTCCTGAGCCTCCCTTGTAGCCCAGCTGGTAAAGAATCTGCCTGCAATGCGGGAGATCTGGGTTTGATCCCTGGGTTGGGAAGGTCCCCTCGGAGAAGGGAAAGGCTACCCATTCCAGTATTCTGGCCTGGAGAATTCCATGCACTGTATCGTCCATGGGTCGCATATAGTCAGACACGACTGAGCGACTTTCACTTAGAACCTCCTAATACTAGATGCGAGGTGTAGATGCCATCTGGCCTGGTCACTTTGTAAACTAGTGAGACTTAGCTCTTATCCAAGACCAGACAGAATGTCTGTAATTATTCAAATAGGTCCATGTTGATGATGATCACTTAAGTCATACTCCTGAGAAGCTGCGACTTTATCATCAAGCGTAGTCTATGGCTACATGGAATTGTATTAGCTGTCGCTTCCTATGTGAGTTGTGGCCTTCACAGCTGGGAAGAATATAGAAAAGTATTCGGAAGACAACAAGGATGCTTACCAGTGAGTTCAGCGTTTCACGTGGTGTCATCGCTTGGTTTGAACGTCCTGGAATTGATGAGCGTCCTTCATTAATGTTGAGCAGAGTGGCACTGGCTTCTGACCACCCCTCTTACAAAGGGTTTGAATGTACAAATACAGGCAAGAAAGAGGTTTCAAGATAGCGAAGGGAGTGTTAAGAAATTCATTCCGCGTGACTATAACTCCATCCTTCACGTCCTACCCCACTTTTTTGGCCGTTGTCTGTTTGGGTTAACTTAAGAGATCTGGGTTTGATCCCTGGGTTGGGAAGATCCCCTCGGAGAAGGGAAAGGCTACCCACTCCAGTATTCTGGCCTGGAGAATTTCACGGACTGTATCGTCCGTGGGGTCGCATAGAGTCAGACATGACTGACTCTATTTATATTCTTCCCAGCTGTGAAGGCCACAACGCACATAGAAAGCGACATCTAATACAACTCCTTGTAGCTACAGACAATGCTTGATGATAAAGTCGCAGCTTCTCATCAGTTTGACTTAAGTGGCCATCATCAACAGAGACCTATTTGAATCCGTGTTAAGTAGATTTTCCATTTGGATATTTGATTTCCAGCCCCACATTGGAAACTTTCCAAGAATCCATTGATAGAAAAATGAATTATGTTTCCTCTTATACATCGATACAGACCTGTGTCATTTATCCTGAGCTGAAATGGTCCAAGTTCAATGTTTTTGATTATCTCACTCTAAAACTGTTCTTTTGTTATACATTTTTCCATGCTGGTGAAATTTGTTTCTTCTTTTATATTTTCTTCCTTGGATTTATAAAATTCAGAGAATGTTACCAATGAAGGCAATTTAAGGATTGACTCCAAACCTACCCTTTTGCAGATAATGAAACCTATTCAGAGAGGTTACACCAACAATTCCCAAAAGGTAAAGGTCGCTTATAGCAAAAAAGACACTTCACGCTTTCTCTGGGGCTTGTTAAATGGCAAAAAGGTACATTAATGGCATTATTATTTTTCTCTATTACAAAACTCCAGACTTAATGGGTCTCTGTTTTGTTAATCACATCTAAATGGGTTTCTTTGGAGATTTTCATTACATTCAAATTGTACACAACTAAAACTAGTATTTTCAGTGTCAAAAGCTCAAAGCCTCTCAATAAAATGGTTTTGATCCCTGCCAAAACAAAAATGAAAATTATCAGAATTTTCACATACTAAAATCACAGTCTAAGGATTTTTAAAGGTTATATTTAAAGGTTATATAAAAGTTATATTTCTAATATTAGAAATTACCATTCAGTTCAGTTGCTCAGTTGTGTCTGACTCTTTGCGACCCCATAGACTGTAGCACGCCAGGCCTCCCTGTCCATCACCAACTCCTGGATCTTGTGCAGACTCATGCCCATCAAGTCGGTGGTGCCATCCAACCATCTCATCCTCTGTCATCCCCTTCTCCTCCCGCCTTCAACCTTTCCCAGCATCAGGGTCTTTTCCAATGAGTCTGTTCTTCACATCAGGTGGCCACAGTATGGGAGCTTCACCATCAATCCTTTCAACGAATATTCAGGACTGATTTTGTTTAGGATGGACTGGTTGGATCTCCTTGCAGTCTAGGGGACTCTCAGTACTCTTCTGCAACACCACAGTTCAAAGGCATCCATTCTTCAGCACTCAGCTTTCTTTATGGTCCAACTCTGACATCCATACATGACCACTGGAAAAACCATAGCCTTGACTAGACGGACCTTTGTCATCAAAGTATTGTCTCTGTTTTTTAATATGCTGTCTAGGTTTCTCATAGCTTTTCTTCCAAGAAGCAACCATCTTTTAATTTCATGGCTGCAATCACCTTCTGCAGTGATTTTGGAGCCCAAAAAAATGAAGTCTGACACTGTTTCAACTGCCTCCCCATCTATTTGCCATGAAGTGATGGGACCGGGTGCCATGATCTTCGTTTTCTGAATGTTGAGCTCCAAGCCAGCTTTTTCACCCACCTCTTTCACTTGCGTCAAGAGGCTTTTCAGTTCCTCTTCATTTTCTGCCTCTAAGGGTGGTGTCATCGGCATATCTGAGGTTATTGATATTTCTCCAGGCAACCTTGCTTCCAGCTTGTGCTTCCTCCAGCCCAGCGTTTCTCATGATGTAGTCTGCATAGAAGTTCAATAAGCAGGGTGACAATATCCAGCCTTGACATACTCCTTTTCCAATATGGAACCAGTCCGTTGTTCCATGCCCAGTTCTAACTGTTGCTTCTTAACCTGCATAGAGATTTCTCAGGAAGCAGGTAAGGTGGTCTGGTATTAGAAATGGTAGTTTTCATAAAATGTTCTGATCTGCTTTTTCATTTGCTAGTTTATCAGCGTCATTTTCTATAATTCCGAGTGCATTTAACAGGTATAAATTGTAAGTTAACACTTGTCTTTGGATCAATATACCAAACTTTAGTTACTGTTCCCTTCTGTGGGTGCTTCACCGGTTTGACTGTTATGAATATTTCCATGCAGTCAACTTTTGATTTGTTAGCAGTTTCTTTTCAGTAAAGGTTTAGGTGGGAGGTCACCGGGATGACTCTTTCAAGAGCATGAATAAAACCTTGTGATATGAGACACAAGAGCGGGTACGTAAGGAAATGGCTCATTGAGTCCGAGTCATCCCTCTGGTAGTGTGATCTCAGCATTTCACGTAGCCCTCCAGAGTTCGCTTTCTTCTTGTTACAATGACTGTAGCCACACGTATTGAGCGCGACTGTTACTAAGGCAGTTTATCAATAAAACACCCCGACAAGTGTCATAATACGGCAAGTGCATTGTTAGTGATCTTGAACATTTCTTCGTGAGTCTTGAAATACTCCTTTCCTAAAGGGTTGTGGCATTTTCCATTCCTGTAGTCCTCTAGTCCATTCCTTCTAAAACGTCTGGCTTATGTATTGAAGCTCAGACTACACATTAACTTTGCTCTGATTTCGATGCCTCTAATTGTCTCTGATTTTATCCTTATTAAATTAATCCAGTAGGTATCATGTAAGGAAAGAAAAAAGTAATCCATAAGGGGAATGTCTGTCGTGTTGATGGATTGACACTAGATAATATTTTAATGACTAATTTTCAGAGGCCCATTAGAATCCCCAGGTAACATATCATTTCTCTAAACATAAGAAGTAAGCATATGATATTGATCCTAGACATATTGCAATCTAGGAAAAAGAAAAGCTTGCACACTTAAAATACTATAACCTCTCTCAGAAATCTGGGTTTAAATTCCTTCACCAGTGTCTTTGAAGAAGATGCAAGTAATTAGAGGTGTGGCTTATGGAAAAGAGAAAGTTACTAAGCTCAAGCTAAGAGCTGTTGTTTAGTTGCTTACTTGTGTCCGACTCTTTGTGACCCGGTGGACTGCAGCATGCCAGGCTTCCCTGTGTTTCCCTTTCTCTCGGAGTTTGATCGATTCATGTCCATCGAGTCGGTGATGCCATCTGACCATCTCATCCTCTGTCGTCCCCTTCTCCTCCTGCCTTCAGTCTTTCCCAGCTTCAAGGTCTTTTCCAGTGAGTCAGCTCTTTGCATCCGGTGGCCAGAGTATCAGAGCTTCAGCATCAGCCCTTCCAATGAATATTCAGGGTTGGTTTCTTTTAGGATTCAAGAGACATACATTAAAAAAAAAAAAAACCATATACATCAAGATATGGGAGAATGAATATTGTATACATTTTTAGTTTTATTTTGATTTTCCGTTTTGTAGGCCATTACTTTTGTAGACTTTTTCCAATTAACCAATCAACTACCAGCATAGTAATACCCCCGAATCAATGTTTAGTAAATATTCATTAAATTTAAAAAAACCCCAGAGAATCTGAAGAGATGCTCAGCGATTCTCACTCTGTATTTGGAAAAAGCTGGAGCCGCTGTGACGATGAGGAAACATGGTGCTGTATCCATCCCTGGAGTCTGAAATCCACTATTTGCCATGGCCATTTCATGAGTCACAGCTCAGTTTTGTGAAGGAGCCAGTTTCACTGATTCTCAGCACAGTGGCCGATGCTGACGTATCCACCTGTGACCGTACGATGCTTAAACGCAGAGTCATATCCTCCGTGGTGTGTTTTATTTTTTTAACTTCATATTTTCTTTAATAGCCAAATGACGAACACTATGAAGCTGCATTCCCTAAGCTGCAAGAAACCCCTTCTTCCTTTGGATTTCCCTCCCGCAGACCTGTCACGCGTTCCCCTGTTGTGTACAGCGGTCCTCCTGATCATGTCGACCACGGTTGGAGTCCAGCAGGTCACTCGTGCCCTCTATGACCGGTTTCTCCAGAGCATCTCTCTGTGCCCCCGTTTCTGTCCTCAGTTCAGTTCAGCCTCTCAGTCGTGTCCGACTCTTTGCTACTCTGTGCTTTCTCTCCTACCAGGGACCCACATATTTCCCTTAATTCTCCAAGGCGCTAAGACAATGATTTAAAAAGTAACAAAGCCCAGGGAAGCTCCAGGAATGAAATAACAACGGCATAGAGAACTACAGCTAGAAGCAGTTACTGTTAGAACAGTCAGCGTTGCCTTGCCTTGGCCAGCTCACTCCCACCACGAGAAGATCTCCAGTCGTCGCCAGACTCGGGAATACTGGCCCTTAGAATCCCTGTGGTGGAAGTATGAGTGGGATTGTGACCTGGTGTTTATTTTCTTTTGACGCTATTTTGTATTGAGAGTGTGAGGTGTACATCAAAATCGAGAGGGACGTACAGAAGTTTCCCATGTATTTCCTGCCTTGATATGTGTATGACTTCTCCCATCATCGACATCACCGAATGGAACTATTTTTTTTTTAATCAAAAGTGGTGCATTTTTTAAAATCAAAGATCACTCATAATCACTCATTAAATCATCATAATCACTCAAAGTCCATTGTTTACCGTGGGGTTCATTCTTGAAGTTGTCTGTTCAGTGGGCTTGGACAAATGTATAATCATGTATCCGTCATTATAGAATCTCACAGGGTTGTTCGTCTGCCCTGAAAATCCTCTGTGCTCTGCCTCTTCATCCATGGAAAATCATCCATGCCTTCTTCACCTTTCAGTTCCGTTCAGTCGCTCAATGGTGTCCAACTCTTTGCGACCCCATGGACTGCAGCACGCCAGGCTTCCCTGTCCATCACCAACTCCCAGAGCTTGCTCAAACTCATGTCCGTCGCATCCGTGATGCCATCCAACCATCTCATCATCTGTTGTCCCCTTCTCCTCCTGCCTTCAATCTTTCCCAGCATCGGGGTGTTTTCCAGTGAGTCAGCTCTGCGCATCAGGTGGTCAAAGTATTTGTGTCTGTTAAAACATAGTTGAACTTCTGTCCTCTCTTTTATATACATGTAAATTTTCACTGAAGGACTCGTTTATTAAATTGTATGGTCATAGTTGTGTGTGCTTGCTGGGAGCAGTAGGAAAATGACTTCCACATTAACCGCTAGTTGAATCAGTGTCTTATAAATATAATGACAAGCGTTGTAATTGTTTTCCATTGTTGTTACCTGATAGATTTTTTTTTGGGGGGGGACTATAAGGCAATGCATACATTTAACTGGAGAATGTATACACACACAGTATAAGGTTTCCCTGGTGGCTCAGACGATAAAGAATCTGCCTGCAATGTGGGAGACCCGGGTTCGCTGGGTCAGGAAGATCCCCTGGACTAGGGCATGGCAACCCACTCCAGTATTCTTACCAGGAGAATCCCATGGACAGAGGAGCCTGGCAGGCCACAGTCCATGAAGTCGCAAAGAGCTGGCCATGAATAAGAGACTGCACATACACAGTATAACACATAGTTACTGATTTTACTCTTAAAATAATTAAGTGTAGCTTGTAATCCTTTTCATGGTCCAAAGTGAGAATATTTTGTACTTTAATAGAGTTAATGCCCTGTGTCCTTTTCATGGAGTCATTTTGTTTTACAAAAACACAGAAACTTTCCTTCTTTGTTGTCAGCTAAAGCAGAAAATCAGGTCAGCAATCAAATATGTAATTAAATATCTTCCCCTTCTACCTAAATGTGTACAAAAATATTTATGATCTTAACTTCCAATGAGAAAACATAGCCTGCCTCAAGATGCTGAGAAAATGCTCTTTTTTTTTTTTTTCCTTTTTAACAATCCCTTTTGGATGGATACACGTTTGTGTCATCTGTTTAAAGAGTTAAATGGAAATGGAAACTGCGTGCAGAGAAACAAGATGCCACAGAAATTGCAAGGGAAGGTTTGTAACTTGAATATCATGAACCGTGTTGCTGAACCACATGTTCTCAATGCTCTCCAGTCTATCCTTGGTCAGTACCCTGATCTCAGGCATGGAAGCATGAATGCTATTAAGATTGGTTAGTAAACCTCAGAAGAATCTCCTCCAGCGATCCTTAGATAAGAGGATGTGAACAGGGCACATTGACATTCCATCTGTCACTCACTCAAAAATGTCTAAGTACTGCAGAATAACTTTTCTGGTTTTTTTTTGCTATACAGTAACTCCTTGCTGGTTCTCCATGTTAAACACAGCAGTGTGTCCACGTCCATCCCAGACTCCCTGACCATCCCTTCCCCCATCCTTCCCCCTGGTGACCATAAGGTTATTACAGAGTATTGAGCAGACTTCCCTGAGCTGTCCAGCAGGTCCTTGCTGGTCCTCCACGTTAAATGCAGGAGTGTGTACACGTCCATCCCAGACTCCCTGACTATCCCTTCCCCCATCCTTCCCCCTGGTGACCATAAGGTTATTACAGAGTATTGAGCAGACTTCCCTGAGCTGTCCAGCAGGTCCTTGCTGGTCCTCCACGTTAAATGCAGGAGTGTGTACATTCATTTGTACGTACGTTCATTTGTATCTTTCCTTTTTAGATTCCACATATAACGAATGTCATCTGATATTTCTCCTTGTCTGTCTGACTGACTGTACTCAGTATGAAAATCTCTAGGTCCATCCGTGTTGCAGCAAATGGCGTTATTTCGCAGAGTAACTTTTCAGGAATCCTTTCCAGTGTGGAGGATGCAGTGGGGAAAGTAGACACATACGCTGAAACGGCAGTAGCTCCTTTGATCTTTTCGGGTGATGTGGGGTGCTCACTTTATTCAATTGCACCTGTATGACTAGGATCAGGAGCTCATCAGATGTCTGAAAGTATGGATAATTTGAAATTGTTCCAAAGATGAGAAAGATGAGAGAGAGCTAGGGGAAATCGCCCAATTAAATAAGCAACGCCTGCTGGAACTTCCACGTAATTCAGCACTTAAGGTGAATTTGCCATGGAGAAAAATGTTCCAAAGTGCAGAAAATAATTAGATCTTTGGACAGATATGGTAAAAAAAAAAAATAGAGGGAAAAAATAAAATTGGGGGAAAAATGAGGATGAACTCTATTTTTACACAGTTCTGTATTTTGGCGTGCTGCCGTCCATGTGATCGCAGAGTCGGACACAACTTAGTGACTGAACAACAGCAACATATTTTGAAATTTGTTGGCTGGGCCATAAAGTTCATTTGGCTTTTTCCATAAGGTGTTCCAAGGAACTCCATACTTTCTTGTGCTGCCTTTTTGATTGTGTCTATTCAGAAGACGGGCCAGTTGATTTGGAAAGTGCTTCCAGAAAGCCATTCAGTTTCATGAATCTTTAAATGGAATGAAATACTTGTTTTTTTAGTACGGAAATTCTTTTTTTTTAATATTTATTTGTCTTTGGAGGTGTTGAGTCTTTGTGGCTGTGTGGGCCTTTCTCTAGATGTGGTGAGCAGGGGTTTCTCATTTCAGTGGCTTCTCCTTTGCTGAGCAGGGAGGGACTCTCCGGAGCTCAGGCTTCGGAGGTTATGGCCCCCGGGCCTTATAGCACAGGCTCAGTACTTCTGAGGCTTGGACTTGCTGGCTCCATCTTGTGTGGGGTCTTCCAGGGTCAGGGATTGAACCTGCATCGCCTACACTGGCCGGCAGATTCCTTACCACTGAGCCACCAGGGAAGCCTGGAATGAAAAGTATTTTAAAACCATTGCAACACAGTTCAGCTGTAACAGCTTTAATTTGTGTGCCTGATTTCTGCCTGACTGTTCTTAGGAAGAATAGGAAGCTTCTTGGAGCCGAAGCTCCAATCCTTTGGCCACCTGATGCCAAGAGCCGACTCATCGGAAAAGACCCTGATGCTGGGAACGATGGAAGGCGCGAGGAGAAGGGGACGACAGAGGATGAGATGGTTGGGTGGCATCATCCACTCGATAGACAGGAGTTTGAGCAAGTTGTGGGAGTTGGTGATGGACAGGGAGGCCTCGCGTGCTGCAGTCCATGAGGTCGCAGAGTTGGACACGACTGAGCGACTGAACTGAACAGATTCTTAGGAAAGTCCAGTCTTACAATTCATAAATAGGCCCAGGATACCTATTCTATGATTGTGAATCAATTTCAAGAGTAATTTTAGAGTCAGATCTAGTAATATCTGTGAGAACATTTATGGAGCATGTGGCATGTTAAAGACAAGAAATTATGCGTTAGGGACAGCTTTCAGCAGAGAGGAAGAATGAGGCATTTTAGTCACTGCTAGTGTGCCTGGAGAATCCCAGAGATGGGGGAGCCTGGTGGGCTGCCGTCTATGGGGTCGCTCAGAGCCGGACACGACTGAAGCGACTTAGCAGCAGCAGCAGCAGTTACGAGTGTGATAAAACATGGCCAAAAAATCTCCATATTCATTGGATAGCGTGTCACACCACGTGTAGGGTCTCAACACCGTAGTTGCTTGTAGTCATTTATCCTTTAGCCTGGTTGCACGTTATGGCCCGCCAGAGTTTTGTACAAATGTTGGTGTGGCAACACACTTAGAGATTCTCACCCAGTGCTCGGGGGTGGAGGGTTGTGGAAGATGGCTCTCCGCTTCCTGAGGCCCCACAGTTGATGTGAATACGCACCGAGAGCGGAAACTGCTGCCTGGAGTTAGAAATAGAACTGAGGTTCTATCCTTGTCTGTATTTCTGTTTCACTTCCATTGAGATGAGTAAGCCTAGTTTCAAATACATGATTTTTTTTTTTTGTAACATATTTTACTTTATTTTTCAAGTATTAAAAAAAATAATGTTTATTTATGGCTGTGCATGTAAGCTTTCTCTCGTGGTGGTGAGTGGGTTTCTCACTGTGGCGGCTTCTCTCGTTGTGGAACTCGGGTTCCTGAGTACAGGTTCAGTAGTTGCTGCACCAGGCTTAGGTGCTCTGCAGCCTGTGGGATCTTCCTGGATCGGGGACGGAGCCCACGTGTCCTGCATGGGCTGGCGGATTCTTAACGACTGGGACCACCAGAGAAGTCCCCAGCATAGTTTAGAAGCCTCTACATGAAGATGTTCCCTGAGAAGTGGAACCCGTAGTCGTGGTCTAAAAAGCAAATCTTCAGGCCACCCCCAAGTTCCATTAATAAAATGGGGTTACAGTCTCACGAAAAGTCTTGGTATTCACTTCCAGCTAAGGATGCCAACTGGCTGCTTCTTGCTTCTTGTAAAGTGGCCAGAACGTGGTTTGGGGCTGTGATGATTAGAAATTTGGGTAATATTAAGAAACCATCCTACTGCTTCATGTCAAGCCAGGAACATAAGAAGACTCAGAAGTCAGAAACAATTTAATCAAGCGTGTTAAAGCAAATTCTGAGGGGGACATCTCTCTGTTGCCTTCCCCTCGTTTAAATGAATGTATGCAGTGATGATAGAGTTAAGTACATGTGTAGATGCAGACATCTAGGAGATACAGAATCAGCTGAACTTGACAGCATGTCCAGAAATGATAGATGTATACAACACACAGTCACAGCAACCCTGGGACTTGGGTGGTTCTCCTTCAGGCTTAAGGAGGCACCTCATGCACATTTATTTACAAATTCATCTAACAAATCTATATTTATCTGTAAGTCTTATTGGTAGATATATCTATGAATTTTACTGATAGATGTATCTATACATTTTATTGACAGGTGTACCTATAACATTTTTTGATAGATGTGTCTATAAGCTTCATTGATTGATGTACCTGTAAGTTCAATTGATAGATGTATCTGTAATTTTATTGATGTATCTGTAAGTTTTATTGATAGATGTATCTGTGAGTTTTGTTGATAGATGTATCTATAAGTTCTATTGATAGATGTATCTATAAGTTCTATTGATAGATGTATCTATAAGTTCTATTGATAGATGTATCTATAAGTTGTATTGATAGATTTATGTCAGTTTTATCGATATATCAGTTTTATTGATAGGTGTATCTATAAGTTCTATTGATAGATGTATCTATAAGTTGTATTGATAGATTTATCTGTCAGTTTTATCAGTGTATCAGTTTTATTGATAGATGTATCTTTAAGTTCTATGGATAGATGTATCTATAAGTTCTACTGATAGATTTATCTGTAAGTTTTTTTGATGTATCTATCAGTTTTATTGATAGATGTATCTGTAAGTTCTATTGATAGTTATAAGATTTTTTGATAGATGTATCTGTAAGTTTTATGGATATTTGTATCTATAAGTTCTATTGTTAGATGTATCTGCAAGTTTTATTGATGGATGTATCTTTAAGTTTTATTGATAGATGTATCTATAAGTTTCTTTGATAGATGTCTCTGTTTTATTGATAGATCTATCTGTAAGTTTTATGGATAGATGTATCTATAAGTTCTATTGATAGATGTATCTGTAAGTTTTATTGATGGATGTATCTATAAGTTTTATTGATAGATGTCTCTTTTATTGATAGATCTATCTGTAAGTTTTATTGATAGATCTATCTGTAAGTTTTATTGATAGATCTATCTGTAAGTTTAATTGATAGATGTATCTAAGTTTACTGATAGATGTATCTATAAATGTGTACCCTGTAGAAATTTAACTATACATTCATTTATCCATCCATCCACTTATTCAGTCATGTATTAGCTCATTCTCATACTGGGATTAGTTCCCCATTGCTGCTTGAGCAAATAAATACACATTTAGTAACTTAGCACAGCCCACAGTTATCATCTTTCAGGTCTGGAGGTCAGAAGTTTGCAGTGAGTCTCCTTGGGCTAAAATCCAGGTGTCGGCGGGGGACGGGACAGCATTCTTTCCAGAGGCTCCAGGGGGAGGATCCCGGGCTTTGCCTTTTCCAGTTCCTAGAGGACGCCCCCACTGCTCAGCTCGCTGCCCCTCTCTCCATCTTGGAAGCACATCCTTTAAACTCTGCTTCTTACCACACATCACTTTCCCACCCTTGACTGTCCTGCGTCCGTCTCGTAAGGGTCCTCGTGGTTCCGTTGCGCCCACCAGATAAGCCAGGATAATTTTCTGTGCCAGCGTCCTTAATTTCTTCCCGTCATCAGAGTCCCAAGGTCCCATCTGCACAGGTTTCTGAGATCACAGCGTGGGCGTCCCTGAAGAGGGGGAGTTACTGCGTCTGCTACGGTATTCGTAGACACTGCTGATCAGTTTCTCTATGACAACTGTAGTTTTTATGGATTAACATTTGAACTTGAAATCACACTACATGGTTAATAATCTACACGGACCGCCCGTCCCAGCGTTTGTGGTTGATTTACTCGGTGAGAGTAAGTCTGGAATTACAGGAGGCCATGACTTCTCTGTCTTTCCTCTTACCTTGGACTTAAAGCTGTGTTTTCAGCTTTATGTTTGTAAAAATAACGTACTCCCTTCTATTTTCTCTTTCTCAGAAAGTATACTAGTGTTTTTAGAAAAAAAAAGAAAAGAAAGCACTTGATTGGACAACTAAATTGCTTTTATCTCAAATTACATATACACATTATCTTTTAGTTTTATATTCTAGGCATTTCCCTACTTTGTCTTCCGTTGTTCCGATGAACTATTGCCATCCTTCTGTGTTTAATTTTCAAGTATTCTTTCTGGCTTTTTCGTTATTTTCCTTTGCACATAAATTTAATCTTTGCCAACGGACGCGGAATGACTAGAATCCTGTTCATCATCAAGTCGCTGTATATTTGCATTCTCTTTGCTAAACTGCTTCTTTTTTTAAAAAAATTATTTATTTTAATTGGAGGCTAATTACTTTACAATACTGTAGTGGTTTTGCCATACATTGAGCTAAACCGCTTCTAAACCACTAGACCCCTTCTCTTTGCTCACACCACGTTTGAGATCAGTGTTTCATGTACCAGGTGGTTGGTGTGCGTTCCTGTCACTGCAGTTTCGTGAGGTTCTACTTCCATCCCCAGTGAAAGTGACCTTTTCCCCAGTGAAAGTGAGAGCGCTCCAGGCGTCCGGTACAGATGAGCAGGCTTTGTGACCTCTGAGGTTGTCTGGGATTGCACCTCTGAGGGTTCCGTTCAGTGTCACAGAGACCCTGAATGGTACAGCAAGAATATTATTTCCTCTGGGACATCAGGACTCATCCTAGTGACTCCTCTCCTCCAGGTGGCCTTTCTGCTTATAAAGAGAAGAGCCCTTGGGGTTTCCTTTGTTTGTTTTCATGCAGGCATGTGGAAGGCAGGCTGAGAAACCGTGAACTTTCCCTCACAGGCAGCTCTGTCACCCAGCTCCTTTTCCCCATCCACTGGCCTCTTCTCGTTCTCCAAGTCTGATCGTCATCAGAGAATGAAACACGTGTTGTGGAAGGTGGGGTGGACTGCTCAGCTTCTGACATGAATAGGCCTTCCAGGATGAGATGGTTGGGTGGCATCACCGACTCGATGGGCATGAGTTTGAGCAAGCTCCGGGAGATGGTGATGGACAGGGAGGCCTGGCGTGCTGCAGTCCATGGGGTCGCAAAGAGTCAGACACAACTGAGCGACTGAACTGAACTGGGTCCTTCCAGAAACCTGTTGGAATCAGTTGTTCAGTGTTTAAGCTTGTCCACTTTTCTTTCCAGTTATAGATTCCTTCCTAGTTTCAATTTTTGTTTTTATTTTTTTCCCCAATTATTTTTATTAGTTGGAGGCTAATTACAATATTGTAGTGATTTTTGCCATACATTGACATGAATCAGCCATGGATTTACATGTGTTCCCCATCCTGAACCCCCCTCCCACCTCCCTCCCCATCCCATCCCTCTGGGTCATCCCCGTGTACCCAGAATATGGAATTTAGAAAGATGGTAACGATAACCCTCTATGCAAGACAGAAAAAGAGACATAGATGTATAGAACAGACTTTTGGACTCTATGGGAGAAGGCAAGGGTGGGATGATCTGAGAGAACAGCATCGAAACATGTATATTATCAAGTGTGAAACAGATCACCAGTCCAGGTTGGATGCATGAGACAAGTGCTCGGGGCTGGTGCACTGGAGTTTTTGTTTTTCAATGGGCGTCTAGGAGTGACTGAAGACCTGTGATCCTTCTCCACCCACGGTGCGGAACAAGAAGATACTGAGAGTATATGTTTAAATAGTTACATTTACAGACACGTATGTTTCCCCGAACACATTTTCATGTATGTACAGGGCAATTTGGTCATCCACAACTGAGACACAGAGAACGTAATTTCCAGAATAACCCCTCATTTCGCTGACTCTTTTTCTTCTCTTGTAAATGAAGAGATTGGATAAATGGTCTGTGGTCTTCCTTCTATGCTAATATCCTGTATCCTTACCCTCTGCTATAATATAGGGAAACATTCAAGACACAAATAACATATGCCCTTTTTGAAATTTGCTTCACAAACCAAAACGCTGAATTACTAATGACAGCCCATTCCTATGAAATATTTACATATTATGTGACAGTTACACTAATCACTCAAAACTTGACGTTATATTCTTGGAATTAAGTTTCACAAGTAAGAATATGGCCTTCCATCTGAAAGAAGAGAACATAAGATATTTTTGTATGGGCTTGAAGTAAAAATTCTTTGATTCAGTAAATATGAAAGCACATCTCAAACACCTCCTGTTCAACAGTTTTATTTTAAATATTGATTGTTTTCTCTGTTTTCTGAACTGATGGAAATGGAAGGTTCGATCCTACCTCATGACTTGAGGGCTGCAGAACTATAGACTGTGACTTCTCTTTTCAAATATAAGCCAAGAAAGCGCCTCCCAAGTAAGGACTCTTAAACTTTGGATTTTGCATCCATCATACTTTCATCAGATACATTTTACAGCTGACCCCTACTGTGTGCCTAAATTAGATTGGAAATTAAAGAGCAAAGGATGCCAGTGGCAGTGATCTGCTCATTGTTGGAAGTTTGAGAAGATAGCAGATGAGCATGGGTTGGGTGTTTTGACCCACGACTCATCACGTCATCCCGGGAATTGCTCGTACAAGTAGGCGTAATGTGTGAAATAAAAATACAGAAATGATGTGTGAAGTACGTGCAGTATAAAAATAAGACATTTTCAAAAAATAAGACATTTTCATGTTTCATTTCATCTTACTCCTAGGCAGCCATCACTCTTAGCATTTGTTTTGTTATACAACTTGAGCCCAGTTTTCTTTTCTCCTGTTTCTCCTTTCTTCCAAAAATGAATCAATGAAAGAAGGGCAACCACAGGAACAGAAGCATAAATCATCTCATGTAGGGTGTTATGTAATCTGGCAGCTTTTCAACTTTAGTTCACACTCTGTCTGTATTTTGAGAAGACACTCACATCCTCCGGTATTCCTTACGTCCTGCACAAATCCGCCCTCTTGGGGACTCCTCATATCATAAGGCATTGAACCAAGAGCTTGAAGGAAGACAGTGATGAATCTGGGGCAGATTTTTGCCTTTCGCCTGCTGCCAGATGTGTAGGATGATGGAGCATAGACTGTCCAGGACCGTGTCCCTGGGCGGTCCAATCTCACAATTGAAGAGACACTGAACGCCATGCGAGAGGTCGTCATGTGGCACATTGCGTCTGGACTGAGCTATCAGGAATGGACAGCAGCTAGGCAGAAGGCGGGAGGAGAAGGGGACGACAGAGGATGAGATGGTTGGATGGCATCACCGACTTGACCGACGTGAGTCTGAGTAAGCTCCGGGCGTTGGTGATGGACAGGGAGGCCTGGCGTTCTGCAGTTCATGGGGTCGCCAAGACTCGGACACAACTGAGCAACTGAACTGAACTGAACTGAAGCAGGTGTGTGTACCAGCGACACGCCTGTGCCGAGGCACACGTCAGCACATGCTGCAGAAACAGCCAAGGCCCTGGTTTGATTGGAGTCAACACTGTGTGACGTCACAGGCATTAATGACCGACAGGAAGACTGGAGATGGGGTCCTGGAGAACTTGACTTCCAGCGGGAGGGTTTCATGCTTCACACAGGAGGTAACGATGGTTCCTTTTGTAAAGCTGACTTTATTTATTGACTGGCTGTCCTGTATCTTTGCTGCTGCATAGACCCCCCACCGTCTGGGGCGAGTGGAGGTTGTTGCCTGGTTGTGGTTCGCAGGGGCTTCTCATTGCAGTAGCGTCTCTTGTTGCAGAGCACCAGTCTCTAGGGCACACGGACTTCAGTAGTTGCGACACGTGGGCTCGGTGGTTCTGATCCCTGGGCTCCAATACTGAGGCTCAGTCCTCGTACCCGGGCTTTGTGGTTCCGAGGCATGTGGGGTCTTCCCGGACCGGGGAATCGAACTTGTGTCTCCATTGTTGGCAGCTGGATTCTTCACCAGTGAGCCACCAGGGAAGTCCCCCGTGATGATTCCTTATTTTATTTTTATTCCTAAAAGCGGCAGCATAGGGGGTCAGTCCCCAGCTCTGTTTCGGAAGGGCGAATCTGGCGGTGGACGGTCAGAGGGAGCTCAGAGCAGGGGCTGGAGATGAGATGAGATGAGAGAGCAGGTTCTTGCCAAAACGTCGGTGAAAGTCAGCCAGCTGAGGATGCAGGAAGGATGAGTTTAAGAAACGTGTAGATTTGACAAGCAGTGTGACTTATATACCGCAGGAGACAGGATTCGTCCCCAGATGGACCTTTATTGCCCATTTGTATTGTATGAAAGAGAAAGTCACTCAGTTGTGTCCGACTCTTTGCGACCCCCATGGACTATACACTCCGTAAAATTCTCCAGGCCAGAATACCGGAGTGGGTAGCCATTCCCTTCTCCAGGGGATCTTCCCACCCCAGGGATCGAACCCGGGTCTCCCGCACTGCAGGCAGATTCTTTATCAGCTGAGCCACCGGGGAAGCCCTTTATCGCCCATGGTCATCTCACGATAGCCAGTCCCAAGCTTTTTGAGCATTTTATTTTGTGCTGCCCTCATTGAAGTATAGTTGACTTTAGGACCTGCTGGACAGCTCAGGGAAGTCTGCTCAATACTCTGTAATAACCTTATGGTGCCCAGGGGGAAGGATGGGGGAAGGGATGGTCAGGGAGTCTGGGATGGGCATGGACACACGGCTGTGTTTACCATGGAGAACCAGCAAGGACCTGCTGCACAGCACAGGGAAGTCTGCTCAATACTCTGTAATAACCT